>CAXDIW010000245.1:0-319000 GCA_963989415.1 Cerceris ruficornis | reverse complement strand
TACAAATAATTTCCTTTAAAGGATTAACAATGGGGCTCGTTGTTCACTTAAACTTGAAGAACAAAAAATTGGCGAATTGTACTGTTTGGACGCTTTGCATATATGTTTCTTAGACTATATGGAAGCAATATATAGAAAGATTTCAACCGTCTACGTGTTCCAATCATTGTTCTACTTGTCGAAATTTACAAATAATTTCCTTTAAAGGATTAACAATGGGGCTCGTTGTTCACTTAAACTTGAAGAACAAGAAATTGGCGAATTGTACTGTTTGGATGCTTTGCATATATGTTTCTTAGACTATATAGAAGCAATATATACAATGATTTCAACCGTCTACCTGTTCCATTCATTGTTCTACTTGTCGAAAGTTACAAATAATTTCCGTTAAAGTATTAACAATGGGGCTCGTAGTTCACTTAAACTTGAAGATCAAATAATTGGCGAATTGTACTGTTTGGATGATCTGCATATATGTTTCTTAGTCTATATAGAAGCAATATATACAATGATTTCAACCGTCTACGTGTTCCAATCATTGTTCTACTTGTCGAAATTTACAAATAATTTCCTTTAAAGGATTAACAATGGGGCTCGTAGTTCACTTAAACTTGAAGAACAAAAAATTGGCGAATTGTACTGTTTGGCTGCTTTGCATATATGTTTCTTAGACTATTTAGAAGCAGTATATAGAAAGATTTCACCCGTCTACCTGTACTATTCACTGTTCTACTTGTAGAAAGTTACAAATAATTTCCATTTCATGATTATCAATGGGGCTCGCTGTTCACTTAAATTTGAAGATCAAAAAATTGGCGATTGTTACTGTTTAGATGCTTTGCATATAGGTTTCGTAGACTATATAGAAGCAACATATACAAAGATTTCAACCGTCTACCTGTTCCATTCATTGTTCTACTAGTCGAAAATTACAAATAATTTCCGATAAAGGAATAACCATTGGGGCTCATTGTTCACTTAAACTTGAAGAACAAAAAATTGGCGAATGGTACTGTTTGGATGCTTTGCGTACATGTTTCTTAGACTATATGGAAGCAATATATACAAAGATTTCAACCGTCTACGTGTTCCAATCAGTGTTCTACTTGTCGAAATTTACGAATAATTTCCTTTAAAGGATTAACAATGGGGCTCGTTGTTCACTTAAACTTGAAGAACAAAAAATTGATGAATGGTACTGTTTGGATGCTTTGCATATATGTTTCTTAGACTATATAGAAGCAATATATACATTGATTTCAATCGTCTACCTGTTCCATTCATTGTTCTAGTTGTCGCAAGTTACAAATAATTTCCGTTAAAGTATTAACAATGGGGCTCGTAGTTCACTTAAACTTGAAGATCAAATAATTGGCGAATTGTACTGTTTGGATGATCTGCATATATGTTTCTTAGTCTATATAGAAGCAATATATACAATGATTTCAACCGTCTATCTGTTCCATTCATTGTTCTACTTGTCGAAATTTACAAATAATTTCCTTTAAAGGATTAACAATGGGGCTCGTAGTTCACTTAAACTTGAAGAGCAAAAAATTGGCGATTTGTACTGTTTGGATGCATTGCATATATGTTTCTTAGACTATATAGAAGCAACATATACAAAGATTTCAACCGTCTACGTGTTCCAATCATTGTTCTACTTGTCGAAGTTTACAAATAATTTCCTGTAAAGCAATAACAATGGGGCTCGTAGTTCACTTAAACTTGAAGAACAATAAATTGGCGAATTGTACTGTTTGGATGCGTTGCACATATGTTTCTTAGATTATATAGAAGCAATATATACAAAGATTTCAACAGTCTACCTGTACCATTCATTGTTCTACTTGTCGAAATTTACAAATAATTTCCTTTAAAGTATTAACAATGGGGCTCGTAGTTCACTTAAACTTAAAGATCAAAAAATTGGCGAATTGTACTGTTTGGATGCTTTGCATATATGTTTCTTAGACTATATAGAAGCAACATATACAAAGATTTCAACCGTCTACGTGTTCCAATCATAGTTCTACTTGTCGAAGTTTACAAATAATTTCCTGTAAAGCAATAACAATGGGGCTCGTAGTTCACTTAAACTTGAAGAACAATAAATTGGCGAATTGTACTGTTTGGATGCGTTGCACATATGTTTCTTAGATTATATAGAAGCAATATATACAAAGATTTCAACAGTCTACCTGTACCATTCATTGTTCTACTTGTCGAAAGTTACAAATAATTTCCGATAAAGGATTAACAATGGGGCTCATTGTTCACTTAAACTTGAAGAACATAAAATTGGAGAATGGTACTGTTTGGATGATTTGCATATATGTTTCTTAGATTATATAGAAGCAATATATACAAAGATTTCAACCGTCTACGTGTTCCAATCATTGTTCTACTTGTCGAAAATTACAAATAATTTCCGATAAAGGATTAACCATTGGGGCTCATTGCTCACTTAAACTTGAAGAACAAAAAATTGGCGAATGGTACTGTTTGGATGCTTTGCGTACATGTTTCTTAGACTATATGGAAGCAATATATACAAAGATTTCAACCGTCTACGTGTTCCAATCAGTGTTCTACTTGTCGAAATTTACGAATAATTTCCTTTAAAGGATTAACAATGGGGCTCGTTGTTCACTTAAACTTGAAGAACAAAAAATTGATGAATGGTACTGTTTGGATGCTTTGCATATATGTTTCTTAGACTATATAGAAGCAATATATACATTGATTTCAATCGTCTACCTGTTCCATTCATTGTTCTAGTTGTCGCAAGTTACAAATACTTTCCGTTAAAGTATTAACAATGGGGCTCGTAGTTCACTTAAACTTGAAGATCAAATAATTGGCGAATTGTACTGTTTGGATGATCTGCATATATGTTTCTTAGTCTATATAGAAGCAATATATACAATGATTTCAACCGTCTATCTGTTCCATTCATTGTTCTACTTGTCGAAATTTACAAATAATTTCCTTTAAAGGATTAACAATGGGGCTCGTTGTTCACTTAAACTTGAAGAACAATAAATTGGCGAATTGTACTGTTTGGATGCTTTGCATATATGTTTCTTAGACTATATGGAAGTAATATATACAAAGATTTCAACCGTCTACGTGTTCCAATCATTGTTCTACTTGTAGAAAGTTACAAATAATTTCCATTTCATGATTATCAATGGGGCTCACTGTTCACTTAAACTTGAAGATCAAAAAATTGGCGCTTGTTACTGTTTAGATGCTTTGCATATAAGTTTCTTAGACTATATAGAAGCAACATATACAAAGATTTCAACCGCCTACCTGTTCTATTCATTGTTCTACTTGTAGAAAGTTACAAATAATTTCCGTTTCATGATTATCAATGGGGCTCGTTGTTCACTTAAACTTGAAGAACAAAAAATTGGCGAATGGTACTGTTTGGATGCTTTGCATATATGTTTCTTAGATTATATAGAAGCAATATATACAAAGATTTCAACCGTCTACCTGTTCCATTCATTGTTCTGCTTGTCCAAAATTACAAATAATTTCCTTTAAAGAATTAACAATGGGGCTCGTAGTTCACTTAAACTTGAAGAACAAAAAACTGGCGAATGGTACTGTTTGGATGCTTTGCATATATGTTTCTTAGATTATATAGAAGCAATATATACAAAGATTTCAACCGTCTACCTGTTCCATTCATTGTTCTACTTGTCGAAATTTACAAATAATTTCCTTTAAAGGATTAACAATGGGGCTCGTTGTTCACTTAAACTTGAAGAACAATAAATTGGCGAATTGTACTGTTTGGATGCTTTGTATATATGTTTCTTAGACTATATGGAAGCAATATATACAATGACTTCAACCGTCTACCTATCACATTCATTGTTCTACTTGTCGAAATTTACAAATAATTTCTTTTAAAGGATTAACAATGGGGCACGTTGTACACTTAAACTTGAAGAACAAAAAACTGGCGAATGGTACTGTTTGGATGCTTTGCATATATGTTTCTTAGACTATATGGAAGCAATATATACAGTGATTTCAACCGTCTACCTGTTCCATTCATTGTTCTACTTGTCGAAAGTTACAAATAATTTCCGATAAAGTATTAACAATGGGGCTCGTTGTTCACTTAAACTTGAAGAACAAAAAATTGGCGAATTGTACTGTTTGGATGCTTTGCATATATGTTTCATAGACTATATGGAAGCAATATATACAATGGTTTCAACCATCTACCTGTTCCATTCATTGTTCTACTTGTAGAAAGTTACAAATAATTTCCGTTTCATGATTATCAATGGGGCTCGTTGTTCACTTAAACTTGAAGAACAAAAAAATTTGCGAATGGTACTGTTTGGATGCTTTGCATATATGTTTCTTAGATTATATAGAAGCAATATATACAAAGATTTCAACCGTCTACCTGTTCCATTCATTGTTCTACTTGTCGAAAATTACAAATAATTTCCGATAAAGGATTAACCATTGGGGCTCATTGCTCACTTAAACTTGAAGAACAAAAAATTGGCGAATGGTACTGTTTGGATGCTTTGCGTACATGTTTCTTAGACTATATGGAAGCAATATATACAAAGATTTCAACCGTCTACGTGTTCCAATCAGTGTTCTACTTGTCGAAATTTACGAATAATTTCCTTTAAAGGATTAACAATGGGGCTCGTTGTTCACTTAAACTTGAAGAACAAAAAATTGATGAATGGTACTGTTTGGATGCTTTGCATATATGTTTCTTAGACTATATAGAAGCAATATATACATTGATTTCAATCGTCTACCTGTTCCATTCATTGTTCTAGTTGTCGCAAGTTACAAATACTTTCCGTTAAAGTATTAACAATGGGGCTCGTAGTTCACTTAAACTTGAAGATCAAATAATTGGCGAATTGTACTGTTTGGATGATCTGCATATATGTTTCTTAGTCTATATAGAAGCAATATATACAATGATTTCAACCGTCTATCTGTTCCATTCATTGTTCTACTTGTCGAAATTTACAAATAATTTCCTTTAAAGGATTAACAATGGGGCTCGTAGTTCACTTAAACTTGAAGAGCAAAAAATTGGCGAATGGTACTGTTTGGATGCTTTGCGTACATGTTTCATAGACTATATGGAAGCAATATATACAAAGATTTCAACCGTCTACGTGTTCCAATCATTGTTCTACTTGTAGAAAGTTACAAATAATTTCCATTTCATGATTATCAATGGGGCTCACTGTTCACTTAAACTTGAAGATCAAAAAATTGGCGCTTGTTACTGTTTAGATGCTTTGCATATAAGTTTCTTAGACTATATAGAAGCAACATATACAAAGATTTCAACCGCCTACCTGTTCTATTCATTGTTCTACTTGTAGAAAGTTACAAATAATTTCCGTTTCATGATTATCAATGGGGCTCGTTGTTCACTTAAACTTGAAGAACAAAAAATTGGCGAATGGTACTGTTTGGATGCTTTGCATATATGTTTCTTAGATTATATAGAAGCAATATATACAAAGATTTCAACCGTCTACCTGTTCCATTCATTGTTCTGCTTGTCCAAAATTACAAATAATTTCCTTTAAAGAATTAACAATGGGGCTCGTAGTTCACTTAAACTTGAAGAACAAAAAACTGGCGAATGGTACTGTTTGGATGCTTTGCATATATGTTTCTTAGATTATATAGAAGCAATATATACAAAGATTTCAACCGTCTACCTGTTCCATTCATTGTTCTACTTGTCGAAATTTACAAATAATTTCCTTTAAAGGATTAACAATGGGGCTCGTTGTTCACTTAAACTTGAAGAACAATAAATTGGCGAATTGTACTGTTTGGATGCTTTGTATATATGTTTCTTAGACTATATGGAAGCAATATATACAATGACTTCAACCGTCTACCTATCCCATTCATTGTTCTACTTGTCGAAATTTACAAATAATTTCTTTTAAAGGATTAACAATGGGGCACGTTGTACACTTAAACTTGAAGAACAATGAATTGGCGAATTGTACTGTTTGGATGCTTTGCATATATGTTTCTTAGACTATATAGAAGCAATATATACAAAGAATTCAACCGTCTACCTGTTCCATTCATTGTTCTACTTGTCGAAAGTTACAAATAATTTCCGATAAAGGATTAACCATTGGGGCTCATTGTTCTCTTAAACTTGAAAAACAAAAAATTGGCGAATTGTACTGTTTGGATGCTTTGCATATATGTTTCTTAGACTATATGGAAGCAATATATACAGTGATTTCAACCGTCTACCTGTTCCATTCATTGTTCTACTTGTAGAAAGTTACAAATAATTTCCGTTTAATGATTATCAATGGGGCTCGTTGTTCACTTAAACTTGAAGAACAAAAAATTGTCGAATGGTACTGTTTGGATGCTTTGCATATATGTTTCTTAGATTATATAGAAGCAATATATACAATGATTTCAACCGTCTACCTGTTCCATTCATTGTTCTACTTGTAGAAAGGTACAAATAATTTCCGTTAAAGTATTAACAATGGGGCTCGTAGTTCACTTAAACTTGAAGAACAAAAAATTGGCGAATTGTACTGTTTGGATGCTTTGCATATATGTTTCTTAGACTATATAGAAGCAATATATAAAATGATTTCAACAGACTACCTGTCCCATTCATTGTTCTACTTGTCGAAATTTACAAATAATTTCCTATAAACGATTAACAATGGGGCTCGTTTTTCACTTAAACTTGAAGAACAAAAAATTGGCGAATGGTACTGTTTGGATGCTTTGCATAAATGTTTCTTAGACTATATAGAAGCAATATATACAATGATTTCAACCGTCTACCTGTTCCATTCCTTGTTCTACTTGTCGAAAGTTAGAAATAATTTCCTTTAAAGGATCAACAATGGGGCTCATAGTTCACTTAAACTTGAAGAACAAAAAATTGGCGAATGGTACTGTTTGGATGCTTTGCATATATGTTTCTTAGACTATATAGAAGCAATATATACAATGATTTCAACCGTCTACCTGTTCCATTCATTGTTCTCCTTGTAGAAAGGTACAAATAATTTCCGTTAAAGTATTAACAATGGGGCTCGTAGTTCACTTAAACTTGAAGAACAAAAAATTGGCGAATTGTACTGTTTGGATGCTTTGCATATATATTTCTTAGACTATATAGAAGCAATATATACAAAGATTTCAACAGTCAAACTGTTCTATTCATTGTTCTACTTGTCGAAATTTACAAATAATTTCCTTTAAACGATTAACAATGGGGCTCGTTGTTCACTTAAACTTGAAGAACAATAAATTGGCGAATTGTACTGTTTGGATGCTTTGCATATATGTTTCTTAGACTATATAGAAGCAATATATATAATGATTTCAACCGTCTACCTGTTCCATTCATTGTTCTACTTGTCGAAAGTTACAAATAAATTCCTTTAAAGTATTAACAATGGGGCTCGTTGTTCACTTAAACTTGAAGAACAAAAAATTGACGAATTGTACTGTTTGGATGCTTTGCATATATGTTTCTTAGACTATATAGAAGCAATATATACAATGATTTCAACCGTCTACCTGTTCCATTCCTTGTTCTACTTGTCGAAAGTTAGAAATAATTTCCTTTAAAGGATCAACAATGGGGCTCATAGTTCACTTAAACTTGAAGAACAAAAAATTGGCGAATGGTACTGTTTGGATGCTTTGCATATATGTTTCTTAGACTATATAAAAGCAATATATACAATGATTTCAACCGTCTACCTTTTCCATTCATTGTTCTCCTTGTCGAAAGTTACAAATAATTTCCGATAAAGGATTAACAATGGGGCTCATTGTTCACTTAAACTTGAAGAACAAGGAATTGGCGAATCGTACTGTTTGGATGCTTTGCATATATGTTTCTTAGACTATATAGATGCAATATATACAATGATTTCAACGGTCTAACTGTTCTATACATTGTTCTACTTGTAGAAAGTTACAAATAATTTCCGTTAAAGGATTAACAATGGGGATCGTAGTTCACATAAACTTGAAGATCAAAAAATTGGCGATTGTTACTGTTTAGATGGTTTGCATATATGTTTCTTAGACTATATAGAAGCAATATATACAATGGTTTCAACAGCCTACCTGTTCCATTCATTGTTGTACTTGTCGAAAATTACAAATAATTTCCTTTAAAGGATTAACAATGGGGCTCGTAGTTCACTTAAACTTGAAGAAGAAAAAATTGGCGAATGGTACTGTTTGGATGCTTTGCATATATGTTTCTTAGACTATATAGAAGCAATATATAGAAAGATTTCACCCGTCTACCTGTACTATTCATTGTTCTACTTGTCGAATGTTACAAATAATTTCAATTTCATGATTATCAATGGGGCTCGCTGTTCACTTAAACTTGAAGATCAAAAAATTGGCGATTGTTACTGTTTAGATGCTTTGCATATAGGTTTCTTAGACTATATAGAAACAACATATACAAAGATTTCAACCGTCTACCTGTTCTATTCATTGTTCTTCTTGTCGAAAGTTAGAAATAATTTCCGTTTCATGATTATCAATGGGCCTCGTTGTTCACTTAAACTTGAAGAACAAAAAATTGGCGACTGGAACTGTTTGGATGCTTTGCATATATGTTTCTTAGACTATATAGAAGCAATATATACATTGATTTCAACCGTCTACCTGTTCCATTCATCGTTCTACTTGTCGAAAGTTACAAATAATTTCCGATAAAGGATTAACAATGGGGCTCGTAGTTCACTTAAACTTGAAGAACAAAAAATTGGCGAATTGTACTGTTTGGATGCTTTGCATATATGTTTCTTAGACTATATAGAAGCAATATATAAAATGATTTCAACAGACTACCTGTCCCATTCTTTGTTCTACTTGTCGAAATTTGCAAATAATTTCCTATAAACGATTAACAATGGGGCTCGTTTTTCACTTAAACTTGAAGAACAAAAAATTGGCGAATGGTACTGTTTGGATGCTTTGCATATATGTTTCTTAGACTTTATAGAAGCAATATATACAATGATTTCAACCGTCTACCTGTTCCATTCATTGTTCTACTTGTCAAAATTTACAAATAATTTCCTTTAAAGGATTAACAATGGGGCTCGTAGTTCACTTAAACTTGAAGAACAAAAAATTGGCGAATTGTACTGTTTGGATGCACTGCATATATGTTTCTTAGACTATATCGAAGCAATATATACAAAGATTTCAACAGTCTAACTGTTCTATTCATTGTTCTACTTGTCGAAAATTACAAATAATTTCTGATAAAGGATTAACCATTGGGTCTCGTAGTTCACTTAAACTTGAAGAACAAAAAATTGGCGAATTGTACTGTTTGGATGCACTGCATATATGTTTCTTAGACTATATCGAAGCAATATATACGAGGATTTCAACAGTCTAACTGTTCTATTCATTGTTCTACTTGTAGAAAGTTACAAATAATTTCCCTTTCATGATTATCAGTGGGGTTCGTTGTTCACTTAAACTTGAAGAACAATAAATTGGCGAATTGTACTGTTTGGATGCTTTGCATATATGTTTCTTAGACTATATAGAAGCAATATATACAATGATTTCAACCGTCTACCTGTTCCATTCATTGTTCTACTTGTCGAAAGTTACAAATAAATTCCTTTAAAGTATTAACAATGGGGGTCGTTGTTCACTTAAACTTGAAGAACAAAAAATTGACGAATTGTACTGTTTGGATGCTTTGCATATTTGTTTCTTAGACTATATAGAAGCATTATATACAAAGATTTCAACCGTCTACGTGTTCCAATCATTGTTCTACTTGTCGAAATTTACAAATAAATTCCTTTAAAGTATTAACAATGGGGCTCGTTGTTCACTTAAACTTGAAGAACAATAAATTGGCGAATTGTACTGTTTGGATGATTTGCATATATGTTTCTTAGACTATATATAAGCAATATATACAATGATTTCAACCGTCTACCTGTTCCATTCATTGTTCTACTTGTAGAAAGGTACAATTAATTTCCGTTAAAGGATTAACATTGGGGCTCATTGTTCACTTAAACTTGAAGAACAAAAAATTGGCGAATGGTACTGTTTGGATGCTTTGCGTACATGTTTCTTAGACTATATGGAAGCAATATATACAAAGATTTCAACCGTCTACGTGTTCCAATCATTGTTCTACTTGTCGAAATTTACAAATAAATTTCCTTTAAAGTATTAACAATGGGGCTCGTTGTTCACTTAAACTTGAAGAACAAAAAATTGACGAATTGTACTGTTTGGATGCTTTGCATATATGTTTCTTAGACTATATAGAAGCAATATATACAAAGATGTCAACCGTCTACGTGTTCCAATCATTGTTCTACTTGTCGAAATTTACAAATAAATTCCTTTAAAGTATTAACAATGGGGCTCGAAAATTGGCGAATTGTATTGTTTGGATGCATTGCATATATGTTTCTTAGACTATATAGAAGCAATATATACAAAGATTTCAACAGTCTAACTGTTCTATTCATTGTTCTACTTGTCGAAAATTACAAATAATTTCTGATAAAGGATTAACCATTGGGGCTCATTGTTCACTTAAACTTGAAGAACAAAAAATTGGCGAATGGTACTGTTTGGATGCTTTGCGTACATGTTTCTTAGACTATATAGAAGCAATATATACAATGATTTCAACCGTCTACCTGTTCCATTCATTGTTCTACTTGTCGAAAGTAACAGATAATTTCCGTTAAAGTATTAACAATGGGGCTCGTAGTTCACTTAAACTTGAAGAACAAAAAATTGGCGAATTGTACTGTTTGGATGCTTTGCATATATGTTTCTTAGACTATATAGAAGCAATATATAAAATGATTTCAACAGACTACCTGTCCCATTCTTTGTTCTACTTGTCGAAATTTACAAATAATTTCCTATAAACGATTAACAATGGGGCTCGTAGTTCACTTAAACTTGAAGAACAAAAAATTGGCGAATTGTACTGTTTGGATGCTTTGCATATATATTTCTTAGACTATATAGAAGCAATATATACAAAGATTTCAACAGTCAAACTGTTCTATTCATTGTTCTACTTGTCAAAATTTACAAATAATTTCCTTTAAAGGATTAACAATGGGGCTTGTAGTTCACTTAATCTTGAAGAACAAAAAATTGGCGAATTGTACTGTTTGGATGCACTGCATATATGTTTCTTAGACTATATCGAAGCAATATATACGAGGATTTCAACAGTCTAACTGTTCTATTCATTGTTCTACTTGTAGAAAGTTACAAATAATTTCCCTTTCATGATAATCAGTGGGGTTCGTTGTTCACTTAAACTTGAAGAACAATAAATTGGCGAATTGTACTGTTTGGATGCTTTGCATATATGTTTCTTAGACTATATAGAAGCAATATATACAATGATTTCAACCCCTCTACCTGTTCCATTCATTGTTCTACTTGTCGAAAGTTACAAATAAATTCCTTTAAAGTATTAACAATGGGGCTCGTTGTTCACTTAAACTTGAAGAACAAAAAATTGACGAATTGTACTGTTTGGATGCTTTGCATATATGTTTCTTAGAATATATAGAAGCAATATATACAAAGATTTCAACCGTCTACGTGTTCCAATCATTGTTCTACTTGTCGAAATTTACAAATAAATTCCTATAAAGTATTAACAATGGGGCTCGTTGTTCACTTAAACTTGAAGAACAAAAAAATGGCCAATTGTACTGTTTGGATGCTTTGCATACATATTTGTTTGACTATATAGAAGCAATATATACAAAGATTTCAACAGTCTAACTGTTCTATTCATTGTTCTACCCGTCGAAAGTTACAAATAATTTCCCTTTCATGATTATCAGTGGGGTTCGTTGTTCACTTAAACTTGAAGAACAATAAATTGGCGAATTGTACTGTTTGGATGCTTTGCATATATGTTTCTTAGACTATATAGAAGCAATTTATACAATGATTTCAACCGTCTACCTGTTCCATTCATTGTTCTACTTGTAGAAAGGTACAAATAATTTCCTTTAAAGGATTAACAATGGGGCTCGTAGTTCACTTAAACTTGAAGAACAAAAAATTGGCGAATTGTACTGTTTGGATGCTTTGCATATATGTTTCTTAGACTATATCGAAGCAATATATACGAGGATTTCAACAGTCAAACTGTTCTATTCATTGTTCTACTTGTAGAAAGTTACAAATAATTTCCCTTTCATGATAATCAGTGGGGTTCGTTGTTCACTTAAACTTGAAGAACAATAAATTGGCGAATTGTACTGTTTGGATGCTTTGCATATATGTTTCTTAGACTATATAGAAGCAATATATACAATGATTTCAACCCCTCTACCTGTTCCATTCATTGTTCTACTTGTCGAAAGTTACAAATAAATTCCTTTAAAGTATTAACAATGGGGCTCGTTGTTCACTTAAACTTGAAGAACAAAAAATTGACGAATTGTACTGTTTGGATGCTTTGCATATATGTTTCTTAGAATATATAGAAGCAATATATACAAAGATTTCAACCGTCTACGTGTTCCAATCATTGTTCTACTTGTCGAAATTTACAAATAAATTCCTATAAAGTATTAACAATGGGGCTCGTTGTTCACTTAAACTTGAAGAACAAAAAAATGGCCAATTGTACTGTTTGGATGCTTTGCATACATATTTGTTTGACTATATAGAAGCAATATATACAAAGATTTCAACAGTCTAACTGTTCTATTCATTGTTCTACCCGTCGAAAGTTACAAATAATTTCCCTTTCATGATTATCAGTGGGGTTCGTTGTTCACTTAAACTTGAAGAACAATAAATTGGCGAATTGTACTGTTTGGATGCTTTGCATATATGTTTCTTAGACTATATAGAAGCAATTTATACAATGATTTCAACCGTCTACCTGTTCCATTCATTGTTCTACTTGTAGAAAGGTACAAATAATTTCCGTTAAAGTATTAACAATGGGGCTCGTAGTTCACTTAAACTTGAAGAACAAAAAATTGGCGAATTGTACTGTTTGGATGCTTTGCATATATATTTCTTAGACTATATAGAAGCAATATATACAAAGATTTCAACAGTCAAACTGTTCTATTCATTGTTCTACTTGTCGAAATTTACAAATAATTTCCTTTAAACGATTAACAATGGGGCTCGTTGTTCACTTAAACTTGAAGAACAATAAATTGGCGAATTGTACTGTTTGGATGCTTTGCATATATGTTTCTTAGACTATATAGAAGCAATATATACAATGATTTCAACCGTCTACCTGTTCCATTCATTGTTCTACTTGTCAAAATTTACAAATAATTTCCTTTAAAGGATTAACAATGGGGCTCGTAGTTCACTTAAACTTGAAGAACAAAAAATTGGCGAATTGTACTGTTTGGATGCACTGCATATATGTTTCTTAGACTATATCGAAGCAATATATACGAGGATTTCAACAGTCTAACTGTTCTATTCATTGTTCTACTTGTAGAAAGTTACAAATAATTTCCCTTTCATGATTATCAGTGGGGTTCGTTGTTCACTTAAACTTGAAGAACAATAAATTGGCGAATTGTACTGTTTGGATGCTTTGCATATATGTTTCTTAGACTATATAGAAGCAATATATACAATGATTTCAACCGTCTACCTGTTCCATTCATTGTTCTACTTGTCGAAAGTTACAAATAAATTCCTTTAAAGTATTAACAATGGGGCTCGTTGTTCACTTGAACTTGAAGAACAAAAAAATGGCCAATTGTACTGTTTGGATGCTTTGCATACATATTTGTTAGACTATATAGAAGCAATATATACAAAGATTTCAACAGTCTAACTGTTCTATTCATTGTTCTACCCGTCGAAATTTACAAATAATTTCCTTTAAACGATTAACAATGGGGCTCGTTGTTCACTTTAACTTGAAGAACAATAAATTGGCGAATTGTACTGTTTGGATGCTTTGCATATATGTTTCTTAGACTATATAGAAGCAATATATACAATGATTTCAACCGTCTACCTGTTCCATTCATTGTTCTACTTGTAGAAAGGTACAAATAATTTCCGTTAAAGTATTAACAATGGGGCTCGTAGTTCACTTAAACTTGAAGAACAAAAAATTGGCGAATTGTACTGTTTGGATGCTTTGCATATATGTTTCTTAGACTATATAGAAGCAATATATAAAATGATTTCAACAGACTACCTGTCCCATTCATTGTTCTACTTGTCGAAATTTACAAATAATTTCCTATAAACGATTAACAATGGGGCTCGTTTTTCACTTAAACTTGAAGAACAAAAAATTGGCGAATGGTACTGTTTGGATGCTTCGCATATATGTTTCTTAGACTATATAGAAGCAATATATACAATGATTTCAACCGTCTACCTGTTCCATTCATTGTTCTCCTTGTAGAAAGGTACAAATAATTTCCGTTAAAGTATTAACAATGGGGCTCGTAGTTCACTTAAACTTGAAGAACAAAAAATTGGCGAATTGTACTGTTTGGATGCTTTGCATATATATTTCTTAGACTATATAGAAGCAATATATACAAAGTTTTCAACAGTCAAACTGTTCTATTCATTGTTCTACTTGTCGAAATTTACAAATAATTTCCTTTAAACGATTAACAATGGGGCTCGTTGTTCACTTAAACTTGAAGAACAATAAATTGGCGAATTGTACTGTTTGGATGCTTTGCATATATGTTTCTTAGACTATATAGAAGCAATATATACAATGATTTCAACCGTCTACCTGTTCCATTCATTGTTCTACTTGTCGAAAGTTACAAATAAATTCCTTTAAAGTATTAACAATGGGGCTCGTTGTTCACTTAAACTTGAAGAACAAAAAATTGACGAATTGTACTGTTTGGATGCTTTGCATATATGTTTCTTAGACTATATAGAAGCAATATATACAATGATTTCAACCGTCTACCTGTACTATTCATTGTTCTACTTGTCGAATGTTACAAATAATTTCAATTTCATGATTATCAATGGGGCTCGCTGTTCACTTAAACTTGAAGATCAAAAAATTGGCGATTGTTACTGTTTAGATGCTTTGCATATAGGTTTCTTAGACTATATAGAAACAACATATACAAAGATTTCAACCGTCTACCTGTTCTATTCATTGTTCTTCTTGTCGAAAGTTAGAAATAATTTCCGTTTCATGATTATCAATGGGCCTCGTTGTTCACTTAAACTTGAAGAACAAAAAATTGGCGACTGGAACTGTTTGGATGCTTTGCATATATGTTTCTTAGACTATATAGAAGCAATATATACATTGATTTCAACCGTCTACCTGTTCCATTCATCGTTCTACTTGTCGAAAGTTACAAATAATTTCCGATAAAGGATTAACAATGGGGCTCGTAGTTCACTTAAACTTGAAGAACAAAAAATTGGCGAATTGTACTGTTTGGATGCTTTGCATATATGTTTCTTAGACTATATAGAAGCAATATATAAAATGATTTCAACAGACTACCTGTCCCATTCTTTGTTCTACTTGTCGAAATTTGCAAATAATTTCCTATAAACGATTAACAATGGGGCTCGTTTTTCACTTAAACTTGAAGAACAAAAAATTGGCGAATGGTACTGTTTGGATGCTTTGCATATATGTTTCTTAGACTATATAGAAGCAATATATACAATGATTTCAACCGTCTACCTGTTCCATTCATTGTTCTACTTGTCGAAAGTTACAAATAAATTCCTTTAAAGTATTAACAATGGGGCTCGTTGTTCACTTAAACTTGAAGAACAAAAAATTGACGAATTGTACTGTTTGGATGATTTGCATATATGTTTCTTAGACTATATATAAGCAATATATACAATGATTTCAACCGTCTACCTGTTCCATTCATTGTTCTACTTGTAGAAAGGTACAATTAATTTCCGTTAAAGGATTAACATTGGGGCTCATTGTTCACTTAAACTTGAAGAACAAAAAATTGGCGAATGGTACTGTTTGGATGCTTTGCGTACATGTTTCTTAGACTATATGGAAGCAATATATACAAAGATTTCAACCGTCTACGTGTTCCAATCATTGTTCTACTTGTCGAAATTTACAAATAAATTTCCTTTAAAGTATTAACAATGGGGCTCGTTGTTCACTTAAACTTGAAGAACAAAAAATTGACGAATTGTACTGTTTGGATGCTTTGCATATATGTTTCTTAGACTATATAGAAGCAATATATACAAAGATTTCAACCGTCTACGTGTTCCAATCATTGTTCTACTTGTCGAAATTTACAAATAAATTCCTTTAAAGTATTAACAATGGGGCTCGAAAATTGGCGAATTGTATTGTTTGGATGCATTGCATATATGTTTCTTAGACTATATAGAAGCAATATATACAAAGATTTCAACAGTCTAACTGTTCTATTCATTGTTCTACTTGTCGAAAATTACAAATAATTTCTGATAAAGGATTAACCATTGGGGCTCATTGTTCACTTAAACTTGAAGAACAAAAAATTGGCGAATGGTACTGTTTGGATGCTTTGCGTACATGTTTCTTAGACTATATAGAAGCAATATATACAATGATTTCAACCGTCTACCTGTTCCATTCATTGTTCTACTTGTCGAAAGTAACAGATAATTTCCGTTAAAGTATTAACAATGGGGCTCGTAGTTCACTTAAACTTGAAGAACAAAAAATTGGCGAATTGTACTGTTTGGATGCTTTGCATATATGTTTCTTAGACTATATAGAAGCAATATATAAAATGATTTCAACAGACTACCTGTCCCATTCTTTGTTCTACTTGTCGAAATTTACAAATAATTTCCTATAAACGATTAACAATGGGGCTCGTAGTTCACTTAAACTTGAAGAACAAAAAATTGGCGAATTGTACTGTTTGGATGCTTTGCATATATATTTCTTAGACTATATAGAAGCAATATATACAAAGATTTCAACAGTCAAACTGTTCTATTCATTGTTCTACTTGTCAAAATTTACAAATAATTTCCTTTAAAGGATTAACAATGGGGCTTGTAGTTCACTTAAACTTGAAGAACAAAAAATTGGCGAATTGTACTGTTTGGATGCACTGCATATATGTTTCTTAGACTATATCGAAGCAATATATACGAGGATTTCAACAGTCTAACTGTTCTATTCATTGTTCTACTTGTAGAAAGTTACAAATAGTTTCCCTTTCATGATAATCAGTGGCGTTCGTTGTTCACTTAAACTTGAAGAACAATAAATTGGCGAATTGTACTGTTTGGATGCTTTGCATATATGTTTCTTAGACTATATAGAAGCAATATATACAATGATTTCAACCCCTGTACCTGTTCCATTCATTGTTCTACTTGTCGAAAGTTACAAATAAATTCCTTTAAAGTATTAACAATGGGGCTCGTTGTTCACTTAAACTTGAAGAACAAAAAATTGACGAATTGTACTGTTTGGATGCTTTGCATATATGTTACTTAGAATATATAGAAGCAATATATACAAAGATTTCAACCGTCTACGTGTTCCAATCATTGTTCTACTTGTCGAAATTTACAAATAAATTCCTATAAAGTATTAACAATGGGGCTCGTTGTTCACTTAAACTTGAAGAACAAAAAAATGGCCAATTGTACTGTTTGGATGCTTTGCATACATATTTGTTAGACTATATAGAAGCAATATATACAAAGATTTCAACAGTCTAACTGTTCTATTCATTGTTCTACCCGTCGAAAGTTACAAATAATTTCCCTTTCATGATTATCAGTGGGGTTCGTTGTTCACTTAAACTTGAAGAACAATAAATTGGCGAATTGTACTGTTTGGATGCTTTGCATATATGTTTCTTAGACTATATAGAAGCAATTTATACAATGATTTCAACCGTCTACCTGTTCCATTCATTGTTCTACTTGTAGAAAGGTACAAATAATTTCCGTTAAAGTATTAACAATGGGGCTCGTAGTTCACTTAAACTTGAAGAACAAAAAATTGGCGAATTGTACTGTTTGGATGCTTTGCATATATATTTCTTAGACTATATAGAAGCAATATATACAAAGATTTCAACAGTCAAACTGTTCTATTCATTGTTCTACTTGTCGAAATTTACAAATAATTTCCTTTAAACGATTAACAATGGGGCTCGTTGTTCACTTAAACTTGAAGAACAATAAATTGGCGAATTGTACTGTTTGGATGCTTTGCATATATGTTTCTTAGACTATATAGAAGCAATATATACAATGATTTCAATCGTCTACCTGTTCCATTCATTGTTCTACTTGTCAAAATTTACAAATAATTTCCTTTAAAGGATTAACAATGGGGCTCGTAGTTCACTTAAACTTGAAGAACAAAAAATTGGCGAATTGTACTGTTTGGATGCACTGCATATATGTTTCTTAGACTATATCGAAGCAATATATACGAGGATTTCAACAGTCTAACTGTTCTATTCATTGTTCTACTTGTAGAAAGTTACAAATAATTTCCCTTTCATGATTATCAGTGGGGTTCGTTGTTCACTTAAACTTGAAGAACAATAAATTGGCGAATTGTACTGTTTGGATGCTTTGCATATATGTTTCTTAGACTATATAGAAGCAATATATACAATGATTTCAACCGTCTACCTGTTCCATTCATTGTTCTACTTGTCGAAAGTTACAAATAAATTCCTTTAAAGTATTAACAATGGGGCTCGTTGTTCACTTGAACTTGAAGAACAAAAAAATGGCCAATTGTACTGTTTGGATGCTTTGCATACATATTTGTTAGACTATATAGAAGCAATATATACAAAGATTTCAACAGTCTAACTGTTCTATTCATTGTTCTACCCGTCGAAATTTACAAATAATTTCCTTTAAACGATTAACAATGGGGCTCGTTGTTCACTTTAACTTGAAGAACAATAAATTGGCGAATTGTACTGTTTGGATGCTTTGCATATATGTTTCTTAGACTATATAGAAGCAATATATACAATGATTTCAACCGTCTACCTGTTCCATTCATTGTTCTACTTGTAGAAAGGTACAAATAATTTCCGTTAAAGTATTAACAATGGGGCTCGTAGTTCACTTAAACTTGAAGAACAAAAAATTGGCGAATTGTACTGTTTGGATGCTTTGCATATATGTTTCTTAGACTATATAGAAGCAATATATAAAATGATTTCAACAGACTACCTGTCCCATTCATTGTTCTACTTGTCGAAATTTACAAATAATTTCCTATAAACGATTAACAATGGGGCTCGTTTTTCACTTAAACTTGAAGAACAAAAAATTGGCGAATGGTACTGTTTGGATGCTTCGCATATATGTTTCTTAGACTATATAGAAGCAATATATACAATGATTTCAACCGTCTACCTGTTCCATTCATTGTTCTCCTTGTAGAAAGGTACAAATAATTTCCGTTAAAGTATTAACAATGGGGCTCGTAGTTCACTTAAACTTGAAGAACAAAAAATTGGCGAATTGTACTGTTTGGATGCTTTGCATATATATTTCTTAGACTATATAGAAGCAATATATACAAAGATTTCAACAGTCAAACTGTTCTATTCATTGTTCTACTTGTCGAAATTTACAAATAATTTCCTTTAAACGATTAACAATGGGGCTCGTTGTTCACTTAAACTTGAAGAACAATAAATTGGCGAATTGTACTGTTTGGATGCTTTGCATATATGTTTCTTAGACTATATAGAAGCAATATATACAATGATTTCAACCGTCTACCTGTTCCATTCATTGTTCTACTTGTCGAAAGTTACAAATAAATTCCTTTAAAGTATTAACAATGGGGCTCGTTGTTCACTTAAACTTGAAGAACAAAAAATTGACGAATTGTACTGTTTGGATGCTTTGCATATATGTTTCTTAGACTTTATAGAAGCAATATATACAAAGATTTCAACCGTCTACGTGTTCCAATCATTGTTCTACTTGTCGAAATTTACAAATAAATTCCTTTAAAGTATTAACAATGGGGCTCGTTGTTCACTTAAACTTGAAGAACAAAAAAATGGCCAATTGTACTGTTTGGATGCTTTGCATACATATTTCTTAGACTATATAGAAGCAATATATACAAACATTTCAACAGTCTAACTGTTCTATTCATTGTTCTACCCGTCGAAAGTTACAAATAATTTCCTTTAAACGATTAACAATGGGGCTCGTTGTTCACTTTAACTTGAAGAACAATAAATTGGCGAATTGTACTGCTTGGATGCTTTGCATATATGTATCTTAGACTATATAGAAGCAATATATACAATGATTTCAACCGTCTACCTGTTCCATTCATTGTTCTACTTGTAGAAAGGTACAAATAATTTCCGTTAAAGTATTAACAATGGGGCTCGTAGTTCACTTAAACTTGAAGAACAAAAAATTGGCGAATTGTACTGTTTGGATGCTTTGCATATATATTTCTTAGACTATATAGAAGCAATATATACAAAGATTTCAACAGTCAAACTGTTCTATACATTGTTCTACTTGTCGAAATTTACAAATAATTTCCTTTAAACGATTAACAATGGGGCTCGTTGTTCACTTAAACTTGAAGAACAAAAAATTGGCGACTGGAACTTTTTGGATGCTTTGCATATATGTTTCTTAGACTATATAGAAGCAATATATACATTGATTTCAACCGTCTACCTGTTCCATTCATCGTTCTACTTGTCGAAAGTTACAAATAATTTCCGATAAAGGATTAACAATGGGGCTCGTAGTTCACTTAAACTTGAAGAACAAAAAATTGGCGAATTGTACTGTTTGGATGCTTTGCATATATGTTTCTTAGACTATATAGAAACAATATATAAAATGATTTCAACAGACTACCTGTCCCATTCTTTGTTCTACTTGTCGAAATTTGCAAATAATTTCCTATAAACGATTAACAATGGGGCTCGTTTTTCACTTAAACTTGAAGAACAAAAAATTGGCGAATGGTACTGTTTGGATGCTTTGCATATATGTTTCTTAGACTATATAAAAGCAATATATACAATGATTTCAACTGTCTACCTGTTCCATTCATTGTTCTACTTGTAGAAAGGTACAAATAATTTCCGTTAAAGTATTAACAATGGGGCTCGTAGTTCACTTAAACTTGAAGAACAAAAAATTGGCGAATTGTACTGTTTGGATGCTTTGCATATATATTTCTTAGACTATATAGAAGCAATATATACAAAGATTTCAACAGTCAAACTGTTCTATTCATTGTTCTACTTGTCGAAATTTACAAATAATTTCCTTTAAACGATTAACAATGGGGCTCGTTGTTCACTTAAACTTGAAGAACAATAAATTGGCGAATTGTACTCTTTGGATGCTTTGCATATATGTTTCTTAGACTTTATAGAAGCAATATATACAATGATTTCAACCGTCTACCTGTTCCATTCATTGTTCTACTTGTCAAAATTTACAAATAATTTCCTTTAAAGGATTAACAATGGGGCTCGTAGTTCACTTAAACTTGAAGAACAAAAAATTGGCGAATTGTACTGTTTGGATGCACTGCATATATGTTTCTTAGACTATATCGAAGCAATATATACGAGGATTTCAACAGTCTAACTGTTCTATTGATTGTTCTACTTGTAGAAAGTTGCAAATAATTTCCCTTTCATGATTATCAGTGGGGTTCGTTGTTCACTTAAACTTGAAGAACAATAAATTGGCGAATTGTACTGTTTGGAGGCTTTGCATACATGTTTCTTAGACTATATAGAAGCAATATATACAAAGATTTCAACAGTCTAACTGTTCTATTCATTGTTCTACTTGTCGAAAATTACAAATAATTTCTGATAAAGGATTAACCATTGGGTCTCGTAGTTCACTTAAACTTGAAGAACAAAAAATTGGCGAATTGTACTGTTTGGATGCACTGCATATATGTTTCTTAGACTATATCGAAGCAATATATACGAGGATTTCAACAGTCTAACTGTTCTATTCATTGTTCTACTTGTAGAAAATTACAAATAATTTCCCTTTCATGATTATCAGTGGGGTTCGTTGTTCACTTAAACTTGAAGAACAATAAATTGGCGAATTGTACTGTTTGGATGCTTTGCATATATGTTTCTTAGACTATATAGAAGCAATATATACAATGATTTCAACCGTCTACCTGTTCCATTCATTGTTCTACTTGTCGAAAGTTACAAATAAATTCCTTTAAAGTATTAACAATGGGGCTCGTTGTTCACTTAAACTTGAAGAACAAAAAATTGACGAATTGTACTGTTTGGATGCTTTGCATATTTGTTTCTTAGACTATATAGAAGCATTATATACAAAGATTTCAACCGTCTACGTGTTCCAATCATTGTTCTACTTGTCGAAATTTACAAATAAATTCCTTTAAAGTATTAACAATGGGGCTCGTTGTTCACTTAAACTTGAAGAACAATAAATTGGCGAATTGTACTGTTTGGATGATTTGCATATATGTTTCTTAGACTATATATAAGCAATATATACAATGATTTCAACCGTCTACCTGTTCCATTCATTGTTCTACTTGTAGAAAGGTACAATTAATTTCCGTTAAAGGATTAACATTGGGGCTCATTGTACACTTAAACTTGAAGAACAAAAAATTGGCGAATGGTACTGTTTGGATGCTTTGCGTACATGTTTCTTAGACTATATGGAAGCAATATATACAAAGATTTCAACCGTCTACGTGTTCCAATCATTGTTCTACTTGTCGAAATTTACAAATAAATTTCCTTTAAAGTATTAACAATGGGGCTCGTTGTTCACTTAAACTTGAAGAACAAAAAATTGACGAATTGTACTGTTTGGATGCTTTGCATATATGTTTCTTAGACTATATAGAAGCAATATATACAAAGATTTCAACCGTCTACGTGTTCCAATCATTGTTCTACTTGTCGAAATTTACAAATAAATTCCTTTAAAGTATTAACAATGGGGCTCGATAATTGGCGAATTGTATTGTTTGGATGCATTGCATATATGTTTCTTAGACTATATAGAAGCAATATATACAAAGATTTCAACAGTCTAACTGTTCTATTCATTGTTCTACTTGTCGAAAATTACAAATAATTTCTGATAAAGGATTAACCATTGGGGCTCATTGTTCACTTAAACTTGAAGAACAAAAAATTGGCGAATGGTACTGTTTGGATGCTTTGCGTACATGTTTCTTAGACTATATAGAAGCAATATATACAATGATTTCAACCGTCTACCTGTTCCATTCATTGTTCTACTTGTCGAAAGTAACAGATAATTTCCGTTAAAGTATTAACAATGGGGCTCGTAGTTCACTTAAACTTGAAGAACAAAAAATTGGCGAATTGTACTGTTTGGATGCTTTGCATATATGTTTCTTAGACTATATAGAAGCAATATATAAAATGATTTCAACAGACTACCTGTCCCATTCTTTGTTCTACTTGTCGAAATTTACAAATAATTTCCTATAAACGATTAACAATGGGGCTCGTAGTTCACTTAAACTTGAAGAACAAAAAATTGGCGAATTGTACTGTTTGGATGCTTTGCATATATATTTCTTAGACTATATAGAAGCAATATATACAAAGATTTCAACAGTCAAACTGTTCTATTCATTGTTCTACTTGTCAAAATTTACAAATAATTTCCTTTAAAGGATTAACAATGGGGCTTGTAGTTCACTTAAACTTGAAGAACAAAAAATTGGCGAATTGTACTGTTTGGATGCACTGCATATATGTTTCTTAGACTATATCGAAGCAATATATACGAGGATTTCAACAGTCTAACTGTTCTATTCATTGTTCTACTTGTAGAAAGTTACAAATAATTTCCCTTTCATGATAATCAGTGGGGTTCGTTGTTCACTTAAACTTGAAGAACAATAAATTGGCGAATTGTACTGTTTGGATGCTTTGCATATATGTTTCTTAGACTATATAGAAGCAATATATACAATGATTTCAACCCCTCTACCTGTTCCATTCATTGTTCTACTTGTCGAAAGTTACAAATAAATTCCTTTAAAGTATTAACAATGGGGCTCGTTGTTCACTTAAACTTGAAGAACAAAAAATTGACGAATTGTACTGTTTGGATGCTTTGCATATATGTTTCTTAGAATATATAGAAGCAATATATACAAAGATTTCAACCGTCTACGTGTTCCAATCATTGTTCTACTTGTCGAAATTTACAAATAAATTCCTATAAAGTATTAACAATGGGGCTCGTTGTTCACTTAAACTTGAAGAACAAAAAAATGGCCAATTGTACTGTTTGGATGCTTTGCATACATATTTGTTAGACTATATAGAAGCAATATATACAAAGATTTCAACAGTCTAACTGTTCTATTCATTGTTCTACCCGTCGAAAGTTACAAATAATTTCCCTTTCATGATTATCAGTGGGGTTCGTTGTTCACTTAAACTTGAAGAACAATAAATTGGCGAATTGTACTGTTTGGATGCTTTGCATATATGTTTCTTAGACTATATAGAAGCAATTTATACAATGATTTCAACCGTCTACCTGTTCCATTCATTGTTCTACTTGTAGAAAGGTACAAATAATTTCCGTTAAAGTATTAACAATGGGGCTCGTAGTTCACTTAAACTTGAAGAACAAAAAATTGGCGAATTGTACTGTTTGGATGCTTTGCATATATATTTCTTAGACTATATAGAAGCAATATATACAAAGATTTCAACAGTCAAACTGTTCTATTCATTGTTCTACTTGTCGAAATTTACAAATAATTTCCTTTAAACGATTAACAATGGGGCTCGTTGTTCACTTAAACTTGAAGAACAATAAATTGGCGAATTGTACTGTTTGGATGCTTTGCATATATGTTTCTTAGACTATATAGAAGCAATATATACAATGATTTCAACCGTCTACCTGTTCCATTCATTGTTCTACTTGTCAAAATTTACAAATAATTTCCTTTAAAGGATTAACAATGGGGCTCGTAGTTCACTTAAACTTGAAGAACAAAAAATTGGCGAATTGTACTGTTTGGATGCACTGCATATATGTTTCTTAGACTATATCGAAGCAATATATACGAGGATTTCAACAGTCTAACTGTTCTATTCATTGTTCTACTTGTAGAAAGTTACAAATAATTTCCCTTTCATGATTATCAGTGGGGTTCGTTGTTCACTTAAACTTGAAGAACAATAAATTGGCGAATTGTACTGTTTGGATGCTTTGCATATATGTTTCTTAGACTATATAGAAGCAATATATACAATGATTTCAACCGTCTACCTGTTCCATTCATTGTTCTACTTGTCGAAAGTTACAAATAAATTCCTTTAAAGTATTAACAATGGGGCTCGTTGTTCACTTGAACTTGAAGAACAAAAAAATGGCCAATTGTACTGTTTGGATGCTTTGCATACATATTTGTTAGACTATATAGAAGCAATATATACAAAGATTTCAACAGTCTAACTGTTCTATTCATTGTTCTACCCGTCGAAATTTACAAATAATTTCCTTTAAACGATTAACAATGGGGCTCGTTGTTCACTTTAACTTGAAGAACAATAAATTGGCGAATTGTACTGTTTGGATGCTTTGCATATATGTTTCTTAGACTATATAGAAGCAATATATACAATGATTTCAACCGTCTACCTGTTCCATTCATTGTTCTACTTGTAGAAAGGTACAAATAATTTCCGTTAAAGTATTAACAATGGGGCTCGTAGTTCACTTAAACTTGAAGAACAAAAAATTGGCGAATTGTACTGTTTGGATGCTTTGCATATATGTTTCTTAGACTATATAGAAGCAATATATAAAATGATTTCAACAGACTACCTGTCCCATTCATTGTTCTACTTGTCGAAATTTACAAATAATTTCCTATAAACGATTAACAATGGGGCTCGTTTTTCACTTAAACTTGAAGAACAAAAAATTGGCGAATGGTACTGTTTGGATGCTTCGCATATATGTTTCTTAGACTATATAGAAGCAATATATACAATGATTTCAACCGTCTACCTGTTCCATTCATTGTTCTCCTTGTAGAAAGGTACAAATAATTTCCGTTAAAGTATTAACAATGGGGCTCGTAGTTCACTTAAACTTGAAGAACAAAAAATTGGCGAATTGTACTGTTTGGATGCTTTGCATATATATTTCTTAGACTATATAGAAGCAATATATACAAAGATTTCAACAGTCAAACTGTTCTATTCATTGTTCTACTTGTCGAAATTTACAAATAATTTCCTTTAAACGATTAACAATGGGGCTCGTTGTTCACTTAAACTTGAAGAACAATAAATTGGCGAATTGTACTGTTTGGATGCTTTGCATATATGTTTCTTAGACTATATAGAAGCAATATATACAATGATTTCAACCGTCTACCTGTTCCATTCATTGTTCTACTTGTCGAAAGTTACAAATAAATTCCTTTAAAGTATTAACAATGGGGCTCGTTGTTCACTTAAACTTGAAGAACAAAAAATTGGCGAATTGTACTGTTTGGATGCACTGCATATATGTTTCTTAGACTATATCGAAGCAATATATACGAGGATTTCAACAGTCTAACTGTTCTATTCATTGTTCTACTTGTAGAAAGTTACAAATAATTTCCCTTTCATGATAATCAGTGGGGTTCGTTGTTCACTTAAACTTGAAGAACAATAAATTGGCGAATTGTACTGTTTGGATGCTTTGCATATATGTTTCTTAGACTATATAGAAGCAATATATACAATGATTTCAACCCCTCTACCTGTTCCATTCATTGTTCTACTTGTCGAAAGTTACAAATAAATTCCTTTAAAGTATTAACAATGGGGCTCGTTGTTCACTTAAACTTGAAGAACAAAAAATTGACGAATTGTACTGTTTGGATGCTTTGCATATATGTTTCTTAGAATATATAGAAGCAATATATACAAAGATTTCAACCGTCTACGTGTTCCAATCATTGTTCTACTTGTCGAAATTTACAAATAAATTCCTATAAAGTATTAACAATGGGGCTCGTTGTTCACTTAAACTTGAAGAACAAAAAAATGGCCAATTGTACTGTTTGGATGCTTTGCATACATATTTGTTAGACTATATAGAAGCAATATATACAAAGATTTCAACAGTCTAACTGTTCTATTCATTGTTCTACCCGTCGAAAGTTACAAATAATTTCCCTTTCATGATTATCAGTGGGGTTCGTTGTTCACTTAAACTTGAAGAACAATAAATTGGCGAATTGTACTGTTTGGATGCTTTGCATATATGTTTCTTAGACTATATAGAAGCAATTTATACAATGATTTCAACCGTCTACCTGTTCCATTCATTGTTCTACTTGTAGAAAGGTACAAATAATTTCCGTTAAAGTATTAACAATGGGGCTCGTAGTTCACTTAAACTTGAAGAACAAAAAATTGGCGAATTGTACTGTTTGGATGCTTTGCATATATATTTCTTAGACTATATAGAAGCAATATATACAAAGATTTCAACAGTCAAACTGTTCTATTCATTGTTCTACTTGTCGAAATTTACAAATAATTTCCTTTAAACGATTAACAATGGGGCTCGTTGTTCACTTAAACTTGAAGAACAATAAATTGGCGAATTGTACTGTTTGGATGCTTTGCATATATGTTTCTTAGACTATATAGAAGCAATATATACAATGATTTCAACCGTCTACCTGTTCCATTCATTGTTCTACTTGTCAAAATTTACAAATAATTTCCTTTAAAGGATTAACAATGGGGCTCGTAGTTCACTTAAACTTGAAGAACAAAAAATTGGCGAATTGTACTGTTTGGATGCACTGCATATATGTTTCTTAGACTATATCGAAGCAATATATACGAGGATTTCAACAGTCTAACTGTTCTATTCATTGTTCTACTTGTAGAAAGTTACAAATAATTTCCCTTTCATGATTATCAGTGGGGTTCGTTGTTCACTTAAACTTGAAGAACAATAAATTGGCGAATTGTACTGTTTGGATGCTTTGCATATATGTTTCTTAGACTATATAGAAGCAATATATACAATGATTTCAACCGTCTACCTGTTCCATTCATTGTTCTACTTGTCGAAAGTTACAAATAAATTCCTTTAAAGTATTAACAATGGGGCTCGTTGTTCACTTGAACTTGAAGAACAAAAAAATGGCCAATTGTACTGTTTGGATGCTTTGCATACATATTTGTTAGACTATATAGAAGCAATATATACAAAGATTTCAACAGTCTAACTGTTCTATTCATTGTTCTACCCGTCGAAATTTACAAATAATTTCCTTTAAACGATTAACAATGGGGCTCGTTGTTCACTTTAACTTGAAGAACAATAAATTGGCGAATTGTACTGTTTGGATGCTTTGCATATATGTTTCTTAGACTATATAGAAGCAATATATACAATGATTTCAACCGTCTACCTGTTCCATTCATTGTTCTACTTGTAGAAAGGTACAAATAATTTCCGTTAAAGTATTAACAATGGGGCTCGTAGTTCACTTAAACTTGAAGAACAAAAAATTGGCGAATTGTACTGTTTGGATGCTTTGCATATATGTTTCTTAGACTATATAGAAGCAATATATAAAATGATTTCAACAGACTACCTGTCCCATTCATTGTTCTACTTGTCGAAATTTACAAATAATTTCCTATAAACGATTAACAATGGGGCTCGTTTTTCACTTAAACTTGAAGAACAAAAAATTGGCGAATGGTACTGTTTGGATGCTTCGCATATATGTTTCTTAGACTATATAGAAGCAATATATACAATGATTTCAACCGTCTACCTGTTCCATTCATTGTTCTCCTTGTAGAAAGGTACAAATAATTTCCGTTAAAGTATTAACAATGGGGCTCGTAGTTCACTTAAACTTGAAGAACAAAAAATTGGCGAATTGTACTGTTTGGATGCTTTGCATATATATTTCTTAGACTATATAGAAGCAATATATACAAAGATTTCAACAGTCAAACTGTTCTATTCATTGTTCTACTTGTCGAAATTTACAAATAATTTCCTTTAAACGATTAACAATGGGGCTCGTTGTTCACTTAAACTTGAAGAACAATAAATTGGCGAATTGTACTGTTTGGATGCTTTGCATATATGTTTCTTAGACTATATAGAAGCAATATATACAATGATTTCAACCGTCTACCTGTTCCATTCATTGTTCTACTTGTCGAAAGTTACAAATAAATTCCTTTAAAGTATTAACAATGGGGCTCGTTGTTCACTTAAACTTGAAGAACAAAAAATTGACGAATGGTACTGTTTGGATGCTTTGCATATATGTTTCTTAGACTATATAGAAGCAATATATACAAAGATTTCAACCGTCTACGTGTTCCAATCATTGTTCTACTTGTCGAAATTTACAAATAAATTCCTTTAAAGTATTAACAATGGGGCTCGTTGTTCACTTAAACTTGAAGAACAAAAAAATGGCCAATTGTACTGTTTGGATGCTTTGCATACATATTTCTTAGACTATATAGAAGCAATATATACAAACATTTCAACAGTCTAACTGTTCTAATCATTGTTCTACCCGTCGAAATTTACAAATAATTTCCTTTAAACGATTAACAATGGGGCTCGTTGTTCACTTTAACTTGAAGAACAATAAATTGGCGAATTGTACTGTTTGGATGCTTTGCACATATGTATCTTAGACTATATAGAAGCAATATATACAATGATTTCAACCGTCTACCTGTTCCATTCATTGTTCTACTTGTAGAAAGGTACAAATAATTTCCGTTAAAGTATTAACAATGGGGCTCGTAGTTCACTTAAACTTGAAGAACAAAAAATTGGCGAATTGTACTGTTTGGATGCTTTGCATATATATTTCTTAGACTATATAGAAGCAATATATACAAAGATTTCAACAGTCAAACTGTTCTATACATTGTTCTACTTGTCGAAATTTACAAATAATTTCCTTTAAACGATTAACAATGGGGCTCGTTGTTCACTTAAACTTGAAGAACAATAAACTGGCGAATTGTACTGTTTGGATGCTTTGCATATATGTTTCTTAGACTATATAGAAGCAATATATACAATGATTTCAACCGTCTACCTGTTCCATTCATTGTTCTACTTGTAGAAAGGTACATTTAATTTCCGCTAAAGGAATAACATTGGGGCTCATTGTTCACTTAAAGTTGAAGAACAAAAAATTGGCGAATGGTACTGTTTGGATGCTTTGCGTACATGTTTCTTAGACTATATGGAAGCAATATATACAAAGATTTAAACCGTCTACGTGTTCTAATCATTGTTCTACTTGTCGAAATTTACAAATAATTTCCTTTAAACGATTAACAATGGGGCTCGTTGTTCACTTAAACTTGAAGAACAAAAAATTGGCGAATTGTACTGTTTGGATGCTTTGCGTATATGTTTCTTAGACTATACAGGGTGGGGCAATAACTATTAGCACCTCAGATATCTTCGAAACTATAAGTTTCACAGAAATATTTGCTGAAATAAAATTGCAGAGTACGAAGGGGCCCATCCGGTGGCGATAATAGTTTTTTTTCAGGTGGAGGTACTTCGGACATTTGAAGGTCACCTCCATTTTTTTAAATGGATCGGTATATTTTTACTTCCGTATCATGATAGAGGATATTAAAACGAGTTCAACGACCTATTACACAAGGTCATTGCCGTAACTGATTTCATTTGCTGTTTTCCCGAGATCGGTCGGGCTCCAAAGGTCCCATCGTAACGGCGACGGGCCGACGTGTCGCCAAGCTCAAGCGCCTCTTGTCGAAAATGTATGTTACGTGGCGACGCGTTATCGCGTTTTCGATGCGACGTGCTCGTTGTACGTCGCTGCCACATCCTGCAAACTTATTAAAGAGTCCTTCAAGCAGTGTTTAGTCTCAGTGAAGTAAACGGTAAGTATTACGCCTTCTTCTACTGCTTACAATACGTATGTTTCATTTACTACCAAAACCTAAGTATTATCGCCTTTCTCTACTTTCTATGACCGTGAATGACCTTGTATAATAGGTCGTTGAACTCGTTTTAATATCCTCTATCATGATACGGAAGCAAAAATATACCGGTATATTTAAAAAAAGGGAGGTGACCTTCAAATATCCGAAGTACCTCCACCTGAAAACAAACTATTATCGCCACCGGATGGGCCCCTTCGTACTCTGCAATTTTATTTCAGCAAATATTTCTGTGAAACTTATAGTTTCGAAGATATCTGAGGTGCTAATAGTTATTGCCCCACCCTGTATAGTCTAAGAAACATATACGCAAAGCATCCAAACAGTACAATTCGCCAATTTTTTGTTCTTCAAGTTTAACTGAACTGCGAGCTCCATTGTTAATACTTTAACGGAAATTATTTGTAACTTTCGGCAAGTAGAACAATGAATGGTACAGGTAGGCGGTTGAAATCGTTATATATATTGCTTCTGTATAGTCTAAGAAACATATATGCAAAGCATCCAAACAGTACCATTCGCCAATTTTTTGTTCTTCAAGTTTAAGTGAACAACGAGCCCCATTGTTAATCCTTTAACGGAAATTAATTGTAACTTTCTACAAGTAGAACAATGATTGGAACACGTAGACGGTTGAAATCTTTGTATATATTGCTTCCATATAGTCTAAGAAACATATATGCAAAGCATCCAAACAGTACCATTTGCCAATTTTTTGTTCTTCAAGTTTAAGTGAACAATGAGCGCCAATGGTTAATCCTTTATCGGAAATTATTTGTAACTTTCGACAAGTAGAACAATGAATGGAACAGGTAGACGGTTGAAATCTTTGTATATATTGCTTCTATATAATCTAGGAAACATATATGCAAACATCCAAACAGTACAGGTCGCGAATTTTTTGTTCTTCAAGTTTAAGTGAACTACGAGCCCCATTGTTAATCCTTTAACGGAAATTATTTGTAACTTTCGACAAGTAGAACAATGAATGGAACAGGTAGACGGATGAAATCTTTCTATATATTGCTTCTACATAGTCTAAGAAACATATATGCAAAGCATCCAAACAGTACAATTCGCCAATTTTTTGTTCTTCAAGTGTAAGTGAACAATGAGCCCCAATGGTTAATCCTTTATCGGTAATTATTTGTAACTTTCGACAAGTAGAACAATGAATGGAACAGGTAGACGGTTGAAATCCTTGTATATATTGCTTCTATATAGTCTAAGAAACATATATGCAAAGCACCCAAACAGTACCATTTGCCACTTTTTTGTTCTTCAAGTTTAAGTGAACAACGAGCCCCATTGATAATCCTTTAAAGGAAATTATTTGTAAATTTCGACAAGTAGAACAATGAATGGAACAGGTAGCCGGTTGAAATCAATGTATATATTGCTTCTATATAGTCTAAGAAACATTTGTGCAAAGCATCCAAACAGTACCATTCGCCAATTTTTTGTTCTTCAAGTTTAAGTGAACTACGAGCCCCATTGTTAATCCCTTAACGGAAATTAATTGTAACTTTCTACAAGTAGAACAATGATTGGAACACGTAGATGGTTGAAATCTTTGTATATATTGCTTCCATATAGTCTAAGAAACATGTACGCAAAGCATCCAAACAGTACAATTCGCCAATTTTTTGTTCTTCAAGTTTAAGTGAACTACGATCCCCATTGTTAATCCCTTAACGGAAATTATTTGTAACTTTCGACAAGTAGAACAGTGAATGGAACAGGTAGACGGTTGAAATCTTTGTATATATTGCTTCTATATAGTATAAGAAACATATATGCAAAGCATCCATACAGTACAATTCGCCAATTTTTTGTTCTTCAAGTTTAAGTGAACAATGAGCCCCAATGTTTAATCCGTTATCGGAAATTATTTGTAACTTTCGACAAGTAGAACAATGAATGGAAAAGGTAGACGGTTGAAATCTTTGTATATATTGCTTCTATATAGTCTAAGAAACATATATGCAAAGCATCCAAACAGTACCATTCGCCAATTTTTTGTTCTTCAAGTTTAAGTGAACTACGAGCCCCATTGTTAATCCTTTAAAGGAAATTATTTGTAAATTTCGACAAGTAGAACAATGAACGGAACAGGTAGACTGTTGAAATCATTGTATATATTGCTTCTATATAGTCTAAGAAACATGTACGCAAAGCATCCAAACAGTACCATTCGCCAAATTTTTGTTCTTCAAGTTTAAGTGAACAATGAGCCCCATTGTTAATCCTTTAAAGGAAATTATTTGTAACTTTCGACAAGTAGAACAATGAATGGAACAGGTAGACGGTTGAAATCTTTGTATATATTGCATCTATATAGTATAAGAAACATATATGCAAAGCATCCAAACAGTACAATTCGCCAATTTTTTGTTCTTCAAGTTTAAGTGAACAATGAGCCCCAATGGTTAATCCTTTAAAGGAAATTATTTGTAACTTTCGACAAGTAGAACAATGAATGGAACAGGTAGACGGTTGAAATCTTTGTATATATTGCTTCTATATAGTCTAAGAAACATATATGCAAAGCATCCAAACAGTACAATTCGCCAATTGTTTGTTCTTCAAGTTTAAGTGAACAATGAGCCCCAATGGTTAATCCTTTATCGGAAATTATTTGTAAATTTGGACAAGTAGAACAATGAATGGAACAGGTAGCCGGTTGAAATCAATGTATATATTGCTTCTATATAGTCTAAGAAACATATATGCAAAGCATCCTAACAGTACCATTCGCCAATTTTTTGTTCTTCAAGTTTAAGTGAACTACGAGCCCCATTGTTAATCCTTTAAAGGAAATTATTTGTAAATTTCGACAAGTAGAACAATGAATGGAACAGGTAGACGGTTGAAATCATTGTATATATTGCTTCTATATAGTCTAAGAAACATATATGCAAAGCATCCAAACAGTACAATTCGCCAATTTTTTGTTCTTCAAGTTTAAGTGAACAATGAGCCCCAATGTTTAATCCGTTATCGAAAATTATTTGTAACTTTCGACAAGTAGAACAATGATTGGAACACGTAGATGGTTGAAATCTTTGTATATATTGCTTCCATATAGGCTAAGAAACATGTACGCAAAGCATCCAAACAGTACAATTCGCCAATTTTTTGTTCTTCAAGTTTAAGTGAACTACGATCCCCATTGTTAATCCTTTAAAGGAAATTATTTGTAAATTTCGACAAGTAGAACAATGAACGGAACAGGTAGACTGTTGAAATCATTGTATATATTGCTTCTATATAGTCTAAGAAACATATATGCAAAGCATTCAAACAGTACAGTTCGCCAATTTTTTGTTCTTAAGTTTAAGTGAACAATGAGCCCCAATGGTTAATCCTTTATCGGAAATTATTTGTAAATTTCGACAAGTAGAACAATGAATGGAACAGGTAGCCGGTTGAAATCAATGTATATATTGCTTCTATATAGTCTAAGAAACATATATGCAAAGCATCCTAACAGTACCATTCGCCAATTTTTTGTTCTTCAAGTTTAAGTGAACTACGAGCCCCATTGTTAATCCTTTATAGGAAATTATTTGTAAATTTCGACAAGTAGAACAATGAATGGAACAGGTAGACTGTTGAAATCATTGTATATATTGCTTCTATATAGTCTAAGAAACATATATGCAAAGCATCCAAACAGTACAGTTCGCCAATTTTTTGTTCTTCAAGTTTAAGTGAACAATGAGCCCCATTGTTAATCCTTTAAAGGAAATTATTTGTAACTTTCGACAAGTAGAACAATGAATGGAACAGGTAGACGGTTGAAATCTTTGTATATGTTGCATCTATATAGTCTATGAAACATATATGCAAAGCATCCAAACAGTACAATTCGCCAATTTTTTGTTCTTCAAGTTTAAGTGAACAATGAGCCCCAATGGTTAATCCTTTATCGGTAATTATTTGTAACTTTCGACAAGTAGAACAATGAATGGACCAGGTAGACGTTTGAAATCCTTGTATATATTGCTTCTATATAGTCTAAGAAACATATAAGCAAAGCATCCAAACAGTACAATTCGCCAATTTTTTGTTCTTCAAGTTTAAGTAAATTACGATCCCCATTGTTAATCACTTAACGGAAATTATTTGTAACTTTCGACAAGTAGAACAATGAATGGAACAGGTAGACGGTTGAAATCATTGTATATATTGCTTCTATATAGTTTAAGATACATATATGCAAAGCATCCAAACAGTACCATTCGCCAATTTTTTGTCCTTCAAGTTTAAGTGAACTACGATCCCCATTGTTAATCCTTTAAAGGAAATTATTTGTATATTTCGACAGGTAGAACAGTGACTGGAACAGGTAGACGGTTGAAATCATTGTATATATTGCTTCTGTATAGTCTAAGAAACATATATGCAAAGCATCCAAACAGTACCATTCGCCAATTTTTTGTTCTTCAAGTTTAAGTGAACAACGAGCCCCATTGTTAATCCTTTAAAGGAAATTATTTGTAACTTTCGACAAGTAGAACAAGGAATGGAACTGGTAGACGGTTGAAATCATTGTATATATTGCTTCTATATAGTCTAAGAAACATATGTGCAAAGCATCCAAACAGTACAATTCGCCAATTCATTGTTCTTCAAGTTTAAGTGAACAAAGAACCCCATTGTTAATCCTTTAAAGGAAATTATTTCTAAATTTCGACAAGTAGAACAATGAATGGATCATGTAGACGGTTGAAATCATTGTATATATTGCTTCTATATAGTCTAAGAAACATATGTGCAAAGCATCCAAACAGTACAATTCGCCAATTTATTGTTCTTCAAGTTTAAGTGAACAATGAGCCCCAATGGTTAATCCTTTATCGGAAATTATTTGTAAATTTCGACAAGTAGAACAATGAATGGAACAGGTAGCCGGTTGAAATCTTTGTATATATTGCTTCTATATAGTCTAAGAAACATATATGCAAAGCATCCAAACAGTACAATTCGCCAATTTTTTGTTCTTCAAGTTTAAGTGAACTACGAGCCCCATTGTTAATCCTTTAAAGGAAATTATTTGTAACTTGCGACAAGTAGAACAATGAATGGAACAGGTAGACGGTTGAAATCAATGTATATATTGCTTCTATATAGTCTAAGAAACATATATGCAAAGCATCTAAACAGTACCATTCGCCAATTCTTTGTTCTTCAAGTTTAAGTGAACAATGAGCCCCATTGTTAATCCTTTATCGGAAATTATTTGTAACTTTCGACAAGTAGAACAATGAATGGAACTGTAAGACGGTTGAAATCTTTGTATATGTTGCTTCTATATAGTCTAAGAAACCTATATGCAAAGCATCCAAACAGTACAATTCGCCAATTTTTTGTTCTTCAAGTTTAAGTGAACTACGAGTCCCATTGTTAATCCCTTAACGGAAATTATTTCTAACTTTCGACAAGTAGAACAATGAATGGAACAGTTAGACGGTTGAAATCTTTCTATATATTGCTTCTATATAGTCTAAGAAACATATATGCAAAGCATCCAAACAGTACAATTCGCCAATTTATTGTTCTTCAAGTTTAAGTGAACAACGAGCCCCATTGTTAATCCTTTAAAGGAAATTATTTGTAAATGTCGACAAGTAGAACAATGATTGGAACACGTAGACGGTTGAAATCTTTGTATATATTGCTTCCATATGGTCTAAGAAACATGTACGCAAAGCATCCAAACAGTACCATTCGTCAATTTTTTGTTCTTCAAGTTTAAGTGAACAATGAGCTCCATTGTTAATCCTTTATCGGAAATTATTTGTAACTTTCGACAAGTAGAACATTGAATGGAACAGGTAGACGGTTGAAATCTTTGTATATATTGCTTCTATATAGTATAAGAAACATACATGCAATGCATCCAAACAGTACAATTCGCCAATTTTTTGTTCTTCAAGTTTAAGTGAACTACGAGCCCCATTGTTAATCCTTTAAAGGAAATTATTTGTAAATTTCGACAAGTAGAACAATGAATGGATCATGTAGACGGTTGAAGTCATTGTATATATTGCTTCTATATAGTCTAAGAAACATATATGCAAAGCATCCAAACAGTACCATTCGCCAATTTTTTGTTCTTCAAGTTTAAGTGAACAATGAGCCCCATTGTTAATCCTTTATCGGAAATTATTTGTAACTTTCGACAAGTAGAACGATGAATGGAACAGGTAGACGGTTGAAATCTTTGTATATATTGCTTCTATATAGTCTGAAAAACATATATGCAAAGCATCCAAACAGTACAATTCGCCAATTTTATGTTCTTCAAGTTTAAGTGAACAATGAGCCCCATTGTTAATCCTTTAAAGGAAATTATTTGTAAATTTCGACGAGTAGAACAATGATTGGCACACGTAGACGGTTGAAATATTTGTATATATTGCTTCCATATAGTCTAAGAAACATATATGCAAAGCATCCGAACAGTACAATTCGCCAATTTTTTGTCCTTCAAGTTTAAGTGAACTACGATCCCCATTGTTAATCCTTTAAAGGAAATTATTTGTAAATTTCGGCAAGTAGAATAATGAATGGAATAGGTAGACGGTTGAAATCATTGTATATATTGCGTCTATATAGTCTAAGAAACATATATGCATAGCGAACAAACAGTACAATTCGCCAATTTTTTGCTCTTCAAGTTTAAGTGAACTACGAGCCCCATTGTTAATCCTTTAAAGGAAATTATTTGTAAATTTCGGCAAGTAGAATAATGAATGGAATAGGTAGACGGTTGAAATCATTGTATATATTGCTTCAGTATAGCCTAAGAAACATATATGCAAAGCATCCAAACAGTACAAGTCGCCAATTCATTGTTCTTCAAGTTTAAGTGAACAACGAGCCCCATTGTTAATCCTTTAAAGGAAATTATTTGTAACTTTCGACAAGTAGAACAAGGAATGGAACTGGTAGACGGTTGAAATCATTGTATATATTGCTTCTATATAGTCTAAGAAACATATGTGCAAAGCATCCAAACAGTACAATTCGCCAATTCATTGTTCTTCTAGTTTAAGTGAACAACGAACCCCATTGTTAATCCTTTAAAGGAAATTATTTCTAAATTTCGACAAGTAGAACAATGAATGGATCATGTAGACGGTTGAAATCATTGTATATATTGCTTCTATATAGTCTACGAAACATATATGCAAAGCATCCAAACAGTACAATTCGCCAATTTTTTGTCCTTCAAGTTTAAGTGAACTACGATCCCCATTGTTAATCCTTTAAAGGAAATTATTTGTAAATTTCGGCAAGTAGAATAATGAATGGAATAGGTAGACGGTTGAAATCATTGTATATATTGCTTCAGTATAGCCTAAGAAACATATATGCAAAGCATCCAAACAGTACAAGTCGCCAATTCATTGTTCTTCAAGTTTAAGTGAACAACGAACCCCATTGTTAATCCTTTAAAGGAAATTATTTGTAAATTTCGACAAGTAGAACAATGAATGGATCATGTAGACGGTTGAAATCATTGTATATATTGCTTCTATATAGTCTACGAAACATATATGCAAAGCATCCAAACAGTACAATTCGCCAATTTTTTGTCCTTCAAGTTTAAGTGAACTACGATCCCCATTGTTAATCCCTTAACGGAAATTATTTGTAACTTTCGACAAGTAGAACAATGAATGGAACAGGTAGACAGTTGAAATCATTGTATATATTGCTTCTATATAGTTTAAGAAACATATATGCAAAGCATCCAAACAGTATAATTCGACAATTTTTTGCTCTTCAAGTTTAAGTGAACTACGATCCCCATTGTTAATCCTTTAAAGGAAATTATTTGTAAATTTCGGCAAGTAGAATAATGAATGGAATAGGTAGACGGTTGAAATCATTGTATATATTGCTTCAGTATAGCCTAAGAAACATATATGCAAAGCATCCAAACAGTACAAGTCGCCAATTCATTGTTCTTCAAGTTTAAGTGAACAACGAGCCCCATTGTTAATCCTTTAAAGGAAATTATTTGTAACTTTCGACAAGTAGAACAAGGAATGGAACTGGTAGACGGTTGAAATCATTGTATATATTGCTTCTATATAGTCTAAGAAACATATGTGCAAAGCATCCAAACAGTACAATTCGCCAATTCATTGTTCTTCTAGTTTAAGTGAACAATGAGCCCCAATGGTTAATCCTTTATCGGTAATTATTTGTAACTTTCGACAAGTAGAACAATGAATGGAACAGGTAGACGGTTGAAATCCTTGTATATATTGCTTCTATATAGTCTAAGAAACATATAAGCAAAGCATCCAAACAGTACAATTCGCCAATTTTTTGTTCTTCAAGTTTAAGTAAACTACGATCCCCATTGTTAATCACTTAAGGGAAATTATTTGTAACTTTCGACAAGTAGAACAATGAATGGAACAGGTAGACGGTTGAAATCATTGTATATATTGCTTCTATATAGTCTAAGAAACATATATGCAAAGCATCCAAACAGTACAATTCGCCAATTTTTTGTTCTTCAAGTTTAAGTAAACTACGATCCCCATTGTTAATCCCTTAACGGAAATTATTTGTAACTTTCGACAAGTAGAACAATGAATGGAACAGGTAGACAGTTGAAATCATTGTATATATTGCTTCTATATAGTTTAAGAAACATATATGCAAAGCATCCAAACAGTATAATTCGACAATTTTTTGCTCTTCAAGTTTAAGTGAACTACGAGCCCCATTGTTAATCCTTTAAAGGAAATTATTTGTAAATTTCGACAAGTAGAACAATGAATGGAATAGGTAGACGGTTGAAATCATTGTATATATTGCTTCTATATAGTCTAAGAAACATATATGCAAAGCATCCAAACAGTACAATTCGCCAATTTTTTGTTCTTCAAGTTTAAGTAAACTACGATCCCCATTGTTAATCCCTTAACGGAAATTATTTGTAACTTTCGACAAGTAGAACAATGAATGGAACACGTAGACGGTTGAAATCTTTGTATATATTGCTTCTATATAGTATAAGAAACATATATGCAAAGCATCCAAACAGTACAATTCGCCAATTTTTTGTTCTTCAAGTTTAAGTGAACAATGAGCCCCAATGGTTAATCCTTTAAAGGAAATTATTTGTAACTTTCGACAAGTAGAACAATGAATGGAACACGTAGACGGTTGAAATCTTTGTATATATTGCTTCTATATAGTATAAGAAACATATATGCAAAGCATCCAAACAGTACAATTCGCCAATTTTTTCTTCTTCAAGTTTAAGTGAACAATGAGCCCCAATGGTTAATCCTTTAAAGGAAATTATTTGTAACTTTCGACAAGTAGAACAATGAATGGAACAGGTAGACGGTTGAAATCTTTGTATATATTGCTTCTATATAGTATAAGAAACATATATGCAAAGCATCCAAACAGTACAATTCGCCAATTTTTTGTTCTTCAAGTTTAAGTGAACAATGAGCCCCAATGGTTAATCCTTTAAAGGAAATTATTTGTAACTTTCGACAAGTAGAACAATGAATGGAACACGTAGACGGTTGAAATCTTTGTATATATTGCTTCTATATAGTATAAGAAACATATATGCAAAGCATCCAAACAGTACAATTCGCCAATTTTTTGTTCTTCAAGTTTAAGTGAACAATGAGCCCCAATGGTTAATCCTTTATCGGTAATTATTTGTAACTTTCGACAAGTAGAACAATGAATGGAACAGGTAGACGGTTGAAATCTTTGTATATATTGCTTCTATATAGTATAAGAAACATATATGCAAAGCATCCAAACAGTACAATTCGCCAATTTTTTGTTCTTCAAGTTTAAGTGAACAATGAGCCCCAATGGTTAATCCTTTATCGGTAATTATTTGTAACTTTCGACAAGTAGAACAATGAATGGAACAGGTAGACGGTTGAAATCCTTGTATATATTGCTTCTATATAGTCTAAGAAACATATAAGCAAAGCATCCAAACAGTACAATTCGCCAATTTTTTGTTCTTCAAGTTTAAGTAAACTACGATCCCCATTGTTAATCACTTAAGGGAAATTATTTGTAACTTTCGACAAGTAGAACAATGAATGGAACAGGTAGACGGTTGAAATCATTGTATATATTGCTTCTATATAGTCTAAGAAACATATATGCAAAGCATCCAAACAGTACAATTCGCCAATTTTTTGTTCTTCAAGTTTAAGTGAACAATGAGCCCCAATGGTTAATCCTTTATCGGTAATTATTTGTAACTTTCGACAAGTAGAACAATGAATGGAACAGGTAGACGGTTGAAATCCTTGTATATATTGCTTCTATATAGTCTAAGAAACATATAAGCAAAGCATCCAAACAGTACAATTCGCCAATTTTTTGTTCTTCAAGTTTATGTAAACTACGATCCCCATTGTTAATCACTTAAGGGAAATTATTTGTAACTTTCGACAAGTAGAACAATGAATGGAACAGGTAGACGGTTGAAATCATTGTATATATTGCTTCTATATAGTCTAAGAAACATATATGCAAAGCATCCAAACAGTACAATTCGCCAATTTTTTGTTCTTCAAGTGTAAGTGAACAATGAGCCCCAATGGTTAATCCTTTATCGGTAATTATTTGTAACTTTCGACAAGTAGAACAATGAATGGAACAGGTAGACGGTTGAAATCCTTGTATATATTGCTTCTATATAGTCTAAGAAACATATAAGCAAAGCATCCAAACAGTACAATTCGCCAATTTTTTGTTCTTCAAGTTTAAGTAAACTACGATCCCCATTGTTAATCACTTAAGGGAAATTATTTGTAACTTTCGACAAGTAGAACAATGAATGGAACAGGTAGACGGTTGAAATCATTGTATATATTGCTTCTATATAGTCTAAGAAACATATATGCAAAGCATCCAAACAGTACAATTCGCCAATTTTTTGTTCTTCAAGTTTAAGTAAACTACGATCCCCATTGTTAATCCCTTAACGGAAATTATTTGTAACTTTCGACAAGTAGAACAATGAATGGAACAGGTAGACAGTTGAAATCATTGTATATATTGCTTCTATATAGTTTAAGAAACATATATGCAAAGCATCCAAACAGTATAATTCGACAATTTTTTGCTCTTCAAGTTTAAGTGAACTACGAGCCCCATTGTTAATCCTTTTAAGGAAATTATTTGTAAATTTCGACAAGTAGAACAATGAATGGAACAGGTAGACTGTTGAAATCATTGTATATATTGCTTCTATATAGTCTAAGTAACATATATGCAAAGCATCCAAACAGTACAGTTCGCCAATTTTTTGTTCTTCAAGTTTAAGTGAACAATGAGCCCCATTGTTAATCCTTTAAAGGAAATTATTTGTAACTTTCGACAAGTAGAACAATGAATGGAACAGGTAGACGGTTGAAATCTTTGTATATATTGCATCTATATAGTCTATGAAACATATATGCAAAGCATCCAAACAGTACAATTCGCCAATGTTTTGTTCTTCAAGTTTAAGTGAACTAAGAGCCCCATTGTTAATCCTTTAACGGAAATTATTTGTAACTTTCGACAAGTAGAACAATGAATGGAACAGTTAGACGGTTGAAATCTTTGTATATATTGCTTCTATATAATCTAAGAAACATTTTTGCAAAGCATCTAAACAGTAACAATCGCCAATTTTTTGATCTTCAAGTTTAAGTGAACAGCGAGCCCCATTGATAATCATGAAATGGAAATTATTTGTAACTTTCTACAAGTAGAACAATGAATAGTACAGGTAGACGGGTGAAATATTTCTATATATTGCTTCTAAATAGTCTAAGAAACATCTATGCAAAGCATCCAAACAGTACAATTCGCCAATTTTTCGCTCTTCAAGTTTAAGTGAACTACGAGCCCCATTGTTAATCCTTTAAAGGAAATTATTTGTAAATTTCGGCAAGTAGAACAATGAATGGAATAGGTAGACGGTTGAAATCATTGTATATGTTGCTTCTATATAGTCTAAGAAACATATATGCAAAGCATCCAAACAGTACAATTCGCCAATTTTTTGTTCTTCAAGTTTAAGTAAACTACGATCCCCATTGTTAATCCCTTAACGGAAATTATTTGTAACATTCGACAAGTAGAACAATGAATGGAACAGGTAGACGGTTGAAATCATTGTATATATTGCTTCTATATAGTCTAAGAAACATATATGCAAAGCATCCAAACAGTACAATTCGCCAATTTTTTGTTCTTCAAGTTTAAGTTAACAATGAGCCCCATTGTTAATCCTTTAAAGGAAATTATTTGTAACTTTCGACAAGTAGAACAATGAATGGAACAGGTAGACGGTTGAAATCTTTGTATATATTGCTTCTATATAGTCTAAGAAACATATATGCCACGCATCCAAACAGTACCATTCGCCAATTTTTTGTTCTCCAAGTTTAAGTGAACAATGAGCCCCATTGTTAATCCTTTATCGGAAATTATTTGTAACTTTCGACAAGTTGAACAATGAATCGAACAGGTAGACGGTTGAAAGCTTTGTATATATTGCTTCTATATAGTCTAAGAAACATATATGCAAAGCACCCAAACAGTACCATTCGCCACTTTTTTGTTCTTCAAGTTTAAGTGAACAACGAGCCCCATTGTTAATCCTTTAAAGGAAATTATTTGTAAATTTCGACAAGTAGAACAATGAATGGAACAGGTAGCCGGTTGAAATCAATGTATATATTGCTTCTATATAGTCTAAGAAACATTTATGCAAAGCATCCAAACAGTACCATTCGCCAATTTTTTGTTCTTCAAGTTTAAGTGAACTACGAGCCCCATTGTTAATCCCTTAACGGAAATTAATTGTAACTTTCTACAAGTAGAACAATGATTGGAACACGTAGATGGTTGAAATCTTTGTATATATTGCTTCCATATAGTCTAAGAAACATGTACGCAAAGCATCCAAACAGTACAATTCGCCAATTTTTTGTTCTTCAAGTTTAAGTGAACTACGATCCCCATTGTTAATCCCTTAACGGAAATTATTTGTAACTTTCGACAAGTAGAACAGTGAATGGAACAGGTAGACAGTTGAAATCTTTGTATATATTGCTTCTATATAGTATAAGAAACATATATGCAAAGCATCCAAACAGTACAATTCGGCAATTTTTTGTTCTTCAAGTTTAAGTGAACAATGAGCCCCAATGTTTAATCCGTTATCGGAAATTATTTGTAACTTTCGACAAGTAGAACAATGAATGGAAAAGGTAGACGGTTGAAATCTTTGTATATATTGCTTCTATATAGTCTAAGAAACATATATGCAAAGCATCCAAACAGTACCACTCGCCAATTTTTTGTTCTTCAAGTTTAAGTGAACTACGAGCCCCATTGTTAATCCTTTAAAGGAAATTATTTGTAAATTTCGACAAGTAGAACAATGAATGGAACAGGTAGACGGTTGAAATCATTGTATATATTGCTTCTATATAGTCTAAGAAACATATATGCAAAGCATCCAAACAGTACAATTCGCCAATTTTTTGTTCTTCAAGTTTAAGTGAACAATGAGCCCCATTGTTAATCCTTTAAAGGGAATTATTTGTAACTTTCGACAAGTAGAACAATGAATGGAACAGGTAGACGGTTGAAATCTTTGTATATATTGCTTCTATATAGTCTAAGAAACATATATGCCATGCATCCAAACCGTACAATTCGCCAATTTTTTGTTCTTCAAGTTTAAGTGAACAACGAGCCCCATTGTTAATCCTTTAAAGGAAATTATTTGTAAATTTCGTCAAGTATAACAATGATTGGAACACGTAGACGGTTGAAATCTTTGTATATATTGCTTCCATATAGTCTAAAAAACCTATGTGCAGAGCATCTAAACAGTACAATTCGCCAATTTATTGTTCTTCAAGTTTAAGTGAACAATGAGCCCCAATGGTTAATCCTTTATCGGAAATTATTTGTAACTTTCCACAAGAAGAACAATGAATGGAAGAGGTAGACGGTTGAAATCTTTGTATATATTGCTTCTATATAGTCTAAGAAACATATATGCAAAGCATCCAAACAGTACAATTCGCCAATTTTTTGTTCTTCAAGTTTAAGTAAACTACGATCCCCATTGTTAATCACTTAAGGGAAATTATTTGTAACTTTCGACAAGTAGAACAATGAATGGAACAGGTAGACGGTTGAAATCATTGTATATATTGCTTCTATATAGTCTAAGAAACATATATGCAAAGCATCCAAACAGTACAATTCGCCAATTTTTTGTTCTTCAAGTTTAAGTGAACAATGAGCCCCAATGGTTAATCCTTTATCGGTAATTATTTGTAACTTTCGACAAGTAGAACAATGAATGGAACAGGTAGACGGTTGAAATCCTTGTATATATTGCTTCTATATAGTCTAAGAAACATATAAGCAAAGCATCCAAACAGTACAATTCGCCAATTTTTTGTTCTTCAAGTTTAAGTAAACTACGATCCCCATTGTTAATCACTTAAGGGAAATTATTTGTAACTTTCGACAAGTAGAACAATGAATGGAACAGGTAGACGGTTGAAATCATTGTATATATTGCTTCTATATAGTCTAAGAAACATATATGCAAAGCATCCAAACAGTACAATTCGCCAATTTTTTGTTCTTCAAGTGTAAGTGAACAATGAGCCCCAATGGTTAATCCTTTATCGGTAATTATTTGTAACTTTCGACAAGTAGAACAATGAATGGAACAGGTAGACGGTTGAAATCCTTGTATATATTGCTTCTATATAGTCTAAGAAACATATAAGCAAAGCATCCAAACAGTACAATTCGCCAATTTTTTGTTCTTCAAGTTTAAGTAAACTACGATCCCCATTGTTAATCACTTAAGGGAAATTATTTGTAACTTTCGACAAGTAGAACAATGAATGGAACAGGTAGACGGTTGAAATCATTGTATATATTGCTTCTATATAGTCTAAGAAACATATATGCAAAGCATCCAAACAGTACAATTCGCCAATTTTTTGTTCTTCAAGTTTAAGTAAACTACGATCCCCATTGTTAATCCCTTAACGGAAATTATTTGTAACTTTCGACAAGTAGAACAATGAATGGAACAGGTAGACAGTTGAAATCATTGTATATATTGCTTCTATATAGTTTAAGAAACATATATGCAAAGCATCCAAACAGTATAATTCGACAATTTTTTGCTCTTCAAGTTTAAGTGAACTACGAGCCCCATTGTTAATCCTTTAAAGGAAATTATTTGTAAATTTCGACAAGTAGAACAATGAATGGAACAGGTAGACTGTTGAAATCATTGTATATATTGCTTCTATATAGTCTAAGAAACATATATGCAAAGCATCCAAACAGTACAGTTCGCCAATTTTTTGTTCTTCAAGTTTAAGTGAACAATGAGCCCCATTGTTAATCCTTTAAAGGAAATTATTTGTAACTTTCGACAAGTAGAACAATGAATGGAACAGGTAGACGGTTGAAATCTTTGTATATATTGCATCTATATAGTCTATGAAACATATATGCAAAGCATCCAAACAGTACAATTCGCCAATTTTTTGCTCTTCAAGTTTAAGTGAACAATGAGCCCCAATGGTTAATCCTTTATCTGTAATTATTTGTAACTTTCGACAAGTAGAACAATGAATGGACCAGGTAGACGGTTGAAATCCTTGTATATATTGCTTCTATATAGTCTAAGAAACATATAAGCAAAGCATATAAACAGTACAATTCGCCAATTTTTTGTTCTTCTAGTTTAAGTAAACTACGAGCCCCATTGTTAATCCTTTAAAGGAAATTATTTGTAAATTTCGACAAGTAGAACAATGAATGGAACAGGTAGACTGTTGAAATCATTGTATATATTGCTTCTATATAGTCTAAGAAACATATATGCAAAGCATCCAAACAGTACAGTTCGCCAATTTTTTGTTCTTCAAGTTTAAGTGAACAATGAGCCCCATTGTTAATCCTTTAAAGGAAATTATTTGTAACTTTCGACAAGTAGAACAATGAATGGAACAGGTAGACGGTTGAAATCTTTGTATATATTGCATCTATATAGTCTATGAAACATATATGCAAAGCATCCAAACAGTACAATTCGCCAATTTTTTGCTCTTCAAGTTTAAGTGAACAATGAGCCCCAATGGTTAATCCTTTATCTGTAATTATTTGTAACTTTCGACAAGTAGAACAATGAATGGACCAGGTAGACGGTTGAAATCCTTGTATATATTGCTTCTATATAGTCTAAGAAACATATAAGCAAAGCATATAAACAGTACAATTCGCCAATTTTTTGTTCTTCTAGTTTAAGTAAACTACGATCCCCATTGTTAATCCCTTAACGGAAATTATTTGTAACTTTCGACAAGTAGAACAATGAATGGAACAGGTAGAAGGTTGAAATCATTGTATATATTGCTTCTATATAGTCTAAGAAACATATATGCAAAGAATCCAAACAGTACCATTCGCCAATTTTTTGTTCTTCAAGTTCAAGTGAACTACGATCCCCATTGTTAATCCCTTAACGGAAATTATTTGCAAATTTCGACAAGTAGAACAATGAATGGGACAGGTAGACGGTTGAAATCTTTGTATATATTGCTTCTATATAGTATAAGAAACATATATGCAAAGCATCCAAACAGTACCATTCGCCAATGTTTTGTTCTTCAAGTTTAAGTGAACTAAGAGCCCCATTGTTAATCCTTTAACGGAAATTAATTGTAAATTTCGACAAGTAGAACAATGAATGGAACAGGTAGACTGTTGAAATCATTGTATATATTGCTTCTATATAGTCTAAGAAACATATATGCAAAGAATCCAAACAGTACCATTCGCCAATTTTTTGTTCTTCAAGTTCAAGTGAACTACGATCCCCATTGTTAATCCCTTAACGGAAATTATTTGCAAATTTCGACAAGTAGAACAATGAATGGGACAGGTAGACGGTTGAAATCTTTGTATATATTGCTTCTATATAGTATAAGAAACATATATGCAAAGCATCCAAACAGTACAATTCGCCAATGTTTTGTTCTTCAAGTTTAAGTGAACTAAGAGCCCCATTGTTAATCCTTTAACGGAAATTATTTGTAACTTTCGACAAGTAGAACAATGAATGGAACAGTTAGACAGTTGAAATCTTTGTATATATTGCTTCTATATAATCTAAGAAACATTTTTGCAAAGCATCTAAACAGTAACAATCGCCAATTTTTTGATCTTCAAGTTTAAGTGAACAATGAGCCCCAATGTTTAATCCGTTATCGGAAATTATTTGTAACTTTCGACAAGTAGAACAATGAATGGAAAAGGTAGACGGTTGAAATCTTTGTATATATTGCTTCTATATAGTCTAAGAAACATATATGCAAAGCATCCAAACAGTACCATTCGCCAATTTTTTGTTCTTCAAGTTTAAGTGAACTACGAGCCCCATTGTTAATCCTTTAAAGGAAATTATTTGTAAATTTCGACAAGTAGAACAATGAATGGAACAGGTAGACGGTTGAAATCATTGTATATATTGCTTCTATATAGTCTAAGAAACATATATGCAAAGCATCCAAACAGTACAATTCGCCAATTTTTTGTTCTTCAAGTTTAAGTGAACAATGAGCCCCATTGTTAATCCTTTAAAGGAAATTATTTGTAACTTTCGACAAGTAGAACAATGAATGGAACAGGTAGACGGTTGAAATCTTTGTATATATTGCTTCTATATAGTCTAAGAAACATATATGCCATGCATCCAAACAGTACCATTCCCCAATTTTTTGTTCTCCAAGTTTAAGTGAACAATGAGCCCCATTGTTAATCCTTTATCGGAAATTATTTGTAACTTTCGACAAGTAGAACAATGAATGGAACAGGTAGACGGTTGAAATCTTTGTATATATTGCTTCTATATAGTCTAAGAAACATATATGCAAAGCACCCAAACAGTACCATTCGCCACTTTTTTGTTCTTCAAGTTTAAATGAACAACGAGCCCCATTGTTAATCCTTTAAAGGAAATTATTTGTAAATTTCGACAAGTAGAACAATGAATGGAACAGGTAGCCGGTTGAAATCAATGTATATATTGCTTCTATATAGTCTAAGAAACATTTATGCAAAGCATCCAAACAGTACCATTCGCCAATTTTTTGTTCTTCAAGTTTAAGTGAACTACGAGCCCCATTGTTAATCCCTTAACGGAAATTAATTGTAACTTTCTACACGTAGAACAATGATTGGAACACGTAGATGGTTGAAATCTTTGTATATATTGCTTCCATATAGTCTAAGAAACATGTACGCAAAGCATCCAAACAGTACAATTCGCCAATTTTTTGTTCTTCAAGTTTAAGTGAACAATGAGCCCCATTGTTAATCCTTTAAAGGAAATTATTTGTAACTTTCGACAAGGAGAACAATGAATGGAACAGGTAGACGGTTGAAATCTTTGTATATATTGCTTCTATATAGTCTAAGAAACATATATGCCATGCATCCAAACAGTACCATTCGCCAATTTTTTGTTCTCCAAGTTTAAGTGAACAATGAGCCCCATTGTTAATCCTTTATCGGAAATTATTTGTAACTTTCGACAAGTAGAACAATGAATGGAACAGGTAGACGGTTGAAATCATTGTATATATTGCTTCTATATAGTCCAAGAAACATATATGCAAAGCATCCAAACAGTACAATTCGCCAATTTTTTGCTCTTCAAGTTTAAGTGAACTACGAGCCCCATTGTTAATACTTTAACGGAAATTAATTGTAACTTTCGACAAGTAGGACAATGAATGGAACACGTAGACGGTTGAAATCTTTGTATATATTGCTTCTATATAGTATAAGAAACATATATGCAAAGCATCCAAACAGTACAATTCGCCAATTTTTTGTTCTTCAAGTTTAAGTGAACAATGAGCCCCAATGGTTAATCCTTTATCGGGAATTATTTGTAAATTTCGACAAGTAGAACAATGAATGGAACAGGTAGCCGGTTGAAATCAATGTATATATTGCTTCTATATAGTCTAAGAAACATATATGCAAAGCATCCAAACAGTACCATTCGCCAATTTTTTGTTCTTCAAGTTTAAGTGAACTACGAGCCCCATTGTTAATCCCTTAACGGAAATTAATTGTAACTTTCTACAAGTAGAACAATGATTGGAACACGTAGATGGTTGAAATCTTTGTATATATTGCTTCCATATAGTCTAAGAAACATGTACGCAAAGCATCCAAACAGTACAATTCGCCAATTTTTTGTTCTTCAAGTTTAAGTGAACTACGATCCCCATTGTTAATCCCTTAACGGAAATTATTTGTAACTTTCGACAAGTAGAACAGTGAATGGAACAGGTAGACGGTTGAAATCTTTGTATATATTGCTTCTATATAGTATAAGAAACATATATGCAAAGCATCCAAACAGTACAATTCGCCAATTTTTTGTTCTTCAAGTTTAAGTGAACTACGATCCCCATTGTTAATCCCTTAACGGAAATTATTTGTAACTTTCGACAAGTAGAACAATGAATGGAAAAGGTAGACGGTTGAAATCTTTGTATATATTGCTTCTATATAGTCTAAGAAACATATATGCAAAGCATCCAAACAGTACCATTCGCCAATTTTTTGTTCTTCAAGTTTAAGTGAACTACGAGCCCCATTGTTAATCCTTTAAAGGAAATTATTTGTAAATTTCGGCAAGTAGAACAATGAATGGAATAGGTAGACGGTTGAAATCATTGTATATATTGCTTCTATATAGTCTAAGAAACATATATGCAAAGCATCCAAACAGTACAATTCGCCAATTTTTTGTTCTTCAAGTTTAAGTGAACTACGAGCCCCATTGTTAATCCTTTAAAGGAAATTATTTGTAAATTTCGACAAGTAGAACAATGAATGGATCATTTAGACGGTTGAAATCATTGTATATATTGCTTCTATATAGTCTACGAAACATATATGCAAAGCATCCAAACAGTACAATTCGCCAATGTTTTGTTCTTCAAGTTTAAGTGAACTAAGAGTCCCATTGTTAATCCTTTAACGGAAATTAATTGTAAATTTCGACAAGTAGAACAATGAATGGAACAGGTAGACTGTTGAAATCATTATATATATTGCTTCTATATAGTCTAAGAAACATATATGCAAAGAATCCAAACAGTACCATTCGCCAATTTTTTGTTCTGCAAGTTCAAGTGAACTACGATCCCCATTGTTAATCCCTTAACGGAAATTATTTGCAAATTTCGACAAGTAGAACAATGAATGAAACAGGTAGACGGTTGAAATCTTTGTATATATTGCTTCTATATAGTCTAAGAAACATATATGCAAAGCATCCAAACAGTACCATTCGCCAATTTTTTGTTCTGCAAGTTCAAGTGAACTACGATCCCCATTGTTAATCCTTTAACGGAAATTAATCGTAACATTCTACAAGTAGAACAATGATTGGAACACGTAGACGGTTGAAATCTTTATATATATTGCTTCCATATAGTCTAAGAAACTTATATGCAAAGCATCCAAACAGTACCAGTCGCCAATTTTTTGTTCTTCAAATTTAAGTTAACTATGAGCCCCCATGGTTAATCCTTTATCGGAAATTATTTGTAATTTTCGACAAGTAGAACAATGAATGGAACAGGTAGACGGTTGAAATCTTTGTATATATTGCTTCTATATAATCTAAGAAACATATATGCAAAGCATCTAAACAGTAACAATCGCCAATTTTTTGATCTTCAACTTTAAGTGAACTACGAGCCCCATTGTTAATACTTTAACGGAAATTAATCGTAACATTCTACAAGTAGAACAATGATTGGAACACGTAGACGGTTGAAATCTTTGTATATATTGCTTCCATATAGTCTAAGAAACATATATGCAAAGCGTCCAAACAGTACAATTCGCCAATTTTTTGCTCTTCAAATTTAAGTGAACTACGAGCCCCATCGTTAATCCTTTAATGGAAATTAATTGTAACTTTCTACTAGTAGAACAATGATTGGAACACGTAGACGGATGAAATCTTTGTATATATTGCTTCCATATAGTCTAAGAAACATGTACGCAAAGCATCCAAACAGTACCATGCGCCAATTTTTTGTTCTTCAAGTTTAAGTGAACAATGAGCCCCATTGTTAATCCTTTAACAGAAATTATTTGTAACTTTCGACAAGTAGAACAATGAATGGAACAGGTAGACGGTTGAAATCTTTGTATATATTGCTTCTATATAGTCTAAGAAACATATATGCAAAGCATCCAAACAGTACAATTCGCCAATTTATTGTTCTTCAAGTTTAAGTGAACAACGAGCCCCATTGTTAATCCATTAACGGAAATTATTTGTAACTTTCGACAAGTAGAACAATGAATAGAACAGGTAGACGGTTGAAATCTTTGTATATGTTGCTTCTATATAGTCTAGGAAACATATATGCAAAGCATCCAAACAGTACAATTCGCCAATTTTTTGTTCTTCAAGTTTAAGTGAACAATGAGCCCCAATGGTTAATCCTTTAACGGAAATTAATTGTAACTTTCTACAAGTAGAACAATGATTGGAACACATAGACGGTTGAAATCTTTGTATATATTGCTTCCATATCGTCTAAGAAACATATATGCAAAGCATCCAAACAGTACCAGTCGCCAATTTTTTGTTCTTCAAATTTAAGTTAACTATGAGCCCCCATGGTTAATCCTTTATCGGAAATTATTTGTAACTTTCGACAAGTAGAACAATGAATGGAACAGGTAGACGGTTGAAATCTTTGTATATATTGCTTCTATATAATCTAAGAAACATATATGCAAAGCATCTAAACAGTAACAATCGCCAATTTTTTGATCTTCAACTTTAAGTGAACTACGAGCCCCATTGTTAATCCTTTAACGGAAATTAATTGTAACTTTCTACAAGTAGAACAATGATTGGAACACGTAGACGGTTGAAATCTTTGTATATATTGCTACCATATAGTCTAAGAAACATATATGCAAAGCGTCCAAACAGTACAATTTGCCAATTTTTTGTTTTTCAAGTTTAAGTGAACAATGAACCCCAATGGTTAATCCTTTATCGGAAATTATTTGTAACATTCGATAAGTAGAACAATGAATGGAACAGGTAGACGGTTGAATTCTTTGTATATATTGCTTCTATATAGTCTAAGAAACATATATGCAAAGCATCCAAACAGTACAATTCGCCAATTTATTGTTCTTCAAGTTTAAGTGAACAACGAGCCCCATTGTTAATCCATTAACGGAAATTATTTGTAACTTTCGACAAGTAGAACAATGAATAGAACAGGTAGACGGTTGAAATCTTTGTATATGTTGCTTCTATATAGTCTAGGAAACATATATGCAAAGCATCCAAACAGTACAATTCGCCAATTTTTTGTTCTTCAAGTTTAAGTGAACAATGAGCCCCAATGGTTAATCCTTTAACGGAAATTAATTGTAACTTTCTACAAGTAGAACAATGATTGGAACACATAGACGGTTGAAATCTTTGTATATATTGCTTCCATATCGTCTAAGAAACATATATGCAAAGCATCCAAACAGTACCAGTCGCCAATTTTTTGTTCTTCAAATTTAAGTTAACTATGAGCCCCCATGGTTAATCCTTTATCGGAAATTATTTGTAACTTTCGACAAGTAGAACAATGAATGGAACAGGTAGACGGTTGAAATCTTTGTATATATTGCTTCTATATAATCTAAGAAACATATATGCAAAGCATCTAAACAGTAACAATCGCCAATTTTTTGATCTTCAACTTTAAGTGAACTACGAGCCCCATTGTTAATCCTTTAACGGAAATTAATTGTAACTTTCTACAAGTAGAACAATGATTGGAACACGTAGACGGTTGAAATCTTTGTATATATTGCTACCATATAGTCTAAGAAACATATATGCAAAGCGTCCAAACAGTACAATTCGCCAATTTTTTGCTCTTCAAGTTTAAGTGATCTACGAGCCCCATCGTTAATCCTTTAAAGGAAATTAATTGTAACTTTGTACTAGTATAACAATGATTGGAACACGTAGACGGTTGAAATCTTTGTATATATTGCTTCCATATAGTCTAAAAAACCTATGTGCAGAGCATCTAAACAGTACAATTCGCCAATTTATTGTTCTTCAAGTTTAAGTGAACAATGAGCCCCAATGGTTAATCCTTTATCGGAAATTATTTGTAACTTTCCACAAGAAGAACAATGAATGGAAGAGGTAGACGGTTGAAATCTTTGTATATATTGCTTCTATATAGTCTAAGAAACATATATGCAAAGCATCCAAACAGTACAATTCGCCAATTTTTTTTGTTCTTCAAGTTTACGTGAACTACGTGCCCCATTGTTAATCCTTTAAAGGAAATTATTTGTCAATTTCGACAAGTAGAACAATGAATGGAACAGGTAGACGGTTGAAATCAGTGTATATATTGCTTCTATATTGTCTAAGAAACATACATGCAAAGCATCCAAACAGTACAATTCGCCAATTTTTTGTTCTTCAAGTTTAAGCGAACAACGAGCCCCATTGTTAATCCGTTAAAGGAAATTATTTGTAAATTTCGACAAGTAGAACAATGATTGGAACACGTAGACGGTTGAAATCTTCGTATATATTGCTTAAATATAGTCTAAGAAACATGTACGCAAAGCATCCAAACAGTACCATTCGCCAATTTTTTGTTTTTCAAGTTTAAGTGAACAATGTGCCCCAATGGTTAATCCTTTAACGGAAATTATTTGTAACTTTCGACAAGTAGAACAATGAATGGAACAGGTAGACGGTTGAGATCTTTGTATATATTGCTTCTATATAGTCTAAGAAACATATATGCAAAGCATCCAAACAGTACAATTCGCCAATTTATTGTTCTTCAAGTTTAAGTGAACAACGAGCCCTATTGTTAATGCTTTAAAGGAAATTATTTGTTAATTTCGACAAGTAGAACAATGAATGGAACAGGTAGGCGGTTGAAATCTTTCTATATAATGCTTCTATATAATCTAAGAAACATATATGCAAATCATCCAAACAGTACAATTCGCCAATTTTTTGATCTTCAAGTTTAATTGAACTGCGAGCCCCATTGTTAATCCTTTAAAGGAAATTATTTGTAAATTTCGACAAGTATAACAATGATTGGAACAGGTAGACGGTTGAAATCTTTGTATATATTGCTTCTATATAGTCTAAGAAACATATATGCAAAGCATCCAAACAGTACCATTCGCCAATTTTTTGTTCTTCGATTTTTGAGTGAACTACAAGCCCCATTGTTAATCCTTTACCGGAATTTATTTGTAACTTTCGACAAGTAGAATAATGAATGGAAAAGGTAGACGGTTGAAATCTTTGTATATATTGCTTCCATATAGTCTAAGAAACATGTACGCAAAGCATCCAAACAGTACAATTCGACAATTTTTTGTTCTTCAAGTTTAAGTGAACTACGATCCCCATTGTTAATCCCTTAACGGAAATTATTTGTAACTTTCGACAAGTAGAACAGTGAATGGAACAGGTAGACGGTTGAAATCTTTGTATATATTGCTTCTATATAGTATAAGAAACATATATGCAAATCATCCAAACAGTACAATTCGCCAATTTTTTGATCTTCAAGTTTAATTGAACTGCGAGCCCCATTGTTAATCCTTTAAAGGAAATTATTTGTAAATTTCGACAAGTATAACAATGATTGGAACAGGTAGACGGTTGAAATCTTTGTATATATTGCTTCTATATAGTCTAAGAAACATATATGCAAAGCATCCAAACAGTACCATTCGCCAATTTTTTGTTCTTCGATTTTTGAGTGAACTACAAGCCCCATTGTTAATCCTTTACCGGAATTTATTTGTAACTTTCGACAAGTAGAACAATGAATGGATCATGTAGACGGTTGAAATCATTGTATATATTGCTTCTATATAGTCTACGAAACATATATGCAAAGCATCCAAACAGTACAATTCGCCAATGTTTTGTTCTTCAAGTTTAAGTGAACTAAGAGTCCCATTGTTAATCCTTTAACGGAAATTAATTGTAAATTTCGACAAGTAGAACAATGAATGGAACAGGTAGACTGTTGAAATCATTATATATATTGCTTCTATATAGTCTAAGAAACATATATGCAAAGAATCCAAACAGTACCATTCGCCAATTTTTTGTTCTGCAAGTTCAAGTGAACTACGATCCCCATTGTTAATCCCTTAACGGAAATTATTTGCAAATTTCGACAAGTAGAACAATGAATGAAACAGGTAGACGGTTGAAATCTTTGTATATATTGCTTCTATATAGTCTAAGAAACATATATGCAAAGCATCCAAACAGTACCATTCGCCAATTTTTTGTTCTGCAAGTTCAAGTGAACTACGATCCCCATTGTTAATCCTTTAACGGAAATTAATCGTAACATTCTACAAGTAGAACAATGATTGGAACACGTAGACGGTTGAAATCTTTATATATATTGCTTCCATATAGTCTAAGAAACTTATATGCAAAGCATCCAAACAGTACCAGTCGCCAATTTTTTGTTCTTCAAATTTAAGTTAACTATGAGCCCCCATGGTTAATCCTTTATCGGAAATTATTTGTAATTTTCGACAAGTAGAACAATGAATGGAACAGGTAGACGGTTGAAATCTTTGTATATATTGCTTCTATATAATCTAAGAAACATATATGCAAAGCATCTAAACAGTAACAATCGCCAATTTTTTGATCTTCAACTTTAAGTGAACTACGAGCCCCATTGTTAATCCTTTAACGGAAATTAATCGTAACATTCTACAAGTAGAACAATGATTGGAACACGTAGACGGTTGAAATCTTTGTATATATTGCTTCCATATAGTCTAAGAAACATATATGCAAAGCGTCCAAACAGTACAATTCGCCAATTTTTTGCTCTTCAAGTTTAAGTGAACTACGAGCCCCATCGTTAATCCTTTAATGGAAATTAATTGTAACTTTCTACTAGTAGAACAATGATTGGAACACGTAGACGGATGAAATCTTTGTATATATTGCTTCCATATAGTCTAAGAAACATGTACGCAAAGCATCCAAACAGTACCATGCGCCAATTTTTTGTTCTTCAAGTTTAAGTGAACAATGAGCCCCATTGTTAATCCTTTAACAGAAATTATTTGTAACTTTCGACAAGTAGAACAATGAATGGAACAGGTAGACGGTTGAAATCTTTGTATATATTGCTTCTATATAGTCTAAGAAACATATATGCAAAGCATCCAAACAGTACCATTCGCCAATTTATTGTTCTTCAAATTTAAGAGAACAACGAGCCCCATTGTTAATACTTTAAAGGAAATTATTTGTAAATTTCGACAAGTAGAACAATGATTGGAACAAGTAGACGGTTGAAATCTTTGTATATGTTGCTTCCATATAGTCTAAGGAACATGTACGCAAAGCATCCAAACAGTACCATTCGCCAATTTTATGTTCTTCAATTTTAAGTGAACAATGAGCCCCATTGTTAATCCTTTAACAGAAATTATTTGTAACTTTCGACAAGTAGAACAATGAATGGAACAGGTAGACGGTTGAATTCTTTGTATATATTGCTTCTATATAGTCTAAGAAACATATATGCAAAGCATCCAAACAGTACAATTCGCCAATTTATTTTTCTTCAAGTTTAAGTGTACAACGAGCCCCATTGTTAATGCTTTAAAGGAAATTATTTGTAAACTTCGACAAGTAGAACAATGATTGGAACACGTAGACGGTTGAAATCTTTGTATATGTTGCTTCTATATAGTCTAAGAAACATATATGCAAAGCATCCAAACAGTACAATTCGCCAATTTTTTGATCTTCAAGTTTAAGTGAACTACGAGCCCCATTGTTAATACTTTAAAGGAAATTAATTGTAACTTTCTACAAGTAGAACAATGATTGGAACACATAGACGGTTGAAATCTTTGCATATGTTGCTTCCATATCGTCTAAGAAACATATATGCAAAGCATCCAAACAGTACCATTCGCCAATTTTTTGTTCTTCAAGTTTAAGTGAACTATGAGGCCCCATGGTTAATCCTTTATCGGAAATTATTTGTAACTTTCTACAAGTAGAACAATGAATAGTACAGGTAGACGGGAGAAGTCTTTATATATATTGCTTCTATATAGTCTAAGAAACATATATGCAAAGCATCCAAACAGTACAATTCGCCAATTTTTTGTTCTTCAAGTTTAAGTGAACAACGAGCCCCATTGTTAATCCTTTACAGGAAATTATTTGTAAATTTCGACAAGTAGAACAATGAATGGAACAGGTAGACGGTTGAAATCTTTGTATATATTGCTTCTATATAGTCTAAGAAACATATATGCAAAGCATCCAAACAGTACCATTCGCCAATTTATTGTTCTTCAAGTTTAAGAGAACAACGAGCCCCATTGTTAATACTTTAAAGGAAATTATTTGTAAATTTCGACAAGTAGAACAATGTTTGGAACAAGTAGACGGTTGAAATCTTTGTATATGTTGCTTCCATATAGTCTAAGGAACATGTACGCAAAGCATCCAAACAGTACAATTCGCCAATTTTATGTTCTTCAAGTTTAAGTGAACAATGAGCCCCATTGTTAATCCTTTAACAGAAATTATTTGTAACTTTCGACAAGAAGAACAATGAATGGAACAGGTAGACGGTTGAATTCTTTGTATATATTGCTTCTATATAGTCTAAGAAACATATATGCAAAGCATCCAAACAGTACAATTCGCCAATTTATTTTTCTTCAAGTTTAAGTGTACAACGAGCCCCATTGTTAATGCTTTAAAGGAAATTATTTGTAAACTTCGACAAGTAGAACAATGATTGGAACACGTAGACGGTTGAAATCTTTGTATATGTTGCTTCTATATAGTCTAAGAAACATATATGCAAAGCATCCAAACAGTACAAATCGCCAATTTTTTGATCTTCAAGTTTAAGTGAACTACGAGCCCCATTGTTAATACTTTAAAGGAAATTAATTGTAACTTTCTACAAGTAGAACAATGATTGGAACACATAGACGGTTGAAATCTTTGCATATGTTGCTTCCATATCGTCTAAGAAACATATATGCAAAGCATCCAAACAGTACCATTCGCCAATTTTTTGTTCTTCAAGTTTAAGTGAACTATGAGGCCCCATGGTTAATCCTTTATCGGAAATTATTTGTAACTTTCTACAAGTAGAACAATGAATAGTACAGGTAGACGGGAGAAGTCTTTATATATATTGCTTCTATATAGTCTAAGAAACATATATGCAAAGCATCCAAACAGTACAATTCGCCAATTTTTTGTTCTTCAAGTTTAAGTGAACAACGAGCCCCATTGTTAATCCTTTACAGGAAATTATTTGTAAATTTCGACAAGTAGAACAATGAATGGAACAGGTAGACGGTTGAAATCTTTGTATATATTGCTTCTATATAGTCTAAGAAACATATATGCAAAGCATCCAAACAGTACCATTCGCCAATTTATTGTTCTTCAAGTTTAAGAGAACAACGAGCCCCATTGTTAATACTTTAAAGGAAATTATTTGTAAATTTCGACAAGTAGAACAATGTTTGGAACAAGTAGACGGTTGAAATCTTTGTATATGTTGCTTCCATATAGTCTAAGGAACATGTACGCAAAGCATCCAAACAGTACCATTCGCCAATTTTATGTTCTTCAAGTTTAAGTGAACAATGAGCCCCATTGTTAATCCTTTAACAGAAATTATTTGTAACTTTCGACAAGTAGAACAATGAATGGAACAGGTAGACGGTTGAATTCTTTGTATATATTGCTTCTATATAGTCTAAGAAACATATATGCAAAGCATCCAAACAGTACAATTCGCCAATTTATTTTTCTTCAAGTTTAAGTGTACAACGAGCCCCATTGTTAATGCTTTAAAGGAAATTATTTGTAAACTTCGACAAGTAGAACAATGATTGGAACACGTAGACGGTTGAAATCTTTGTATATGTTGCTTCTATATAGTCTAAGAAACATATATGCAAAGCATCCAAACAGTACAATTCGCCAATTTTTTGATCTTCAAGTTTAAGTGAACTACGAGCCCCATTGTTAATACTTTAAAGGAAATTAATTGTAACTTTCTACAAGTAGAACAATGATTGGAACACATAGACGGTTGAAATCTTTGCATATGTTGCTTCCATATCGTCTAAGAAACATATATGCAAAGCATCCAAACAGTACCATTCGCCAATTTTTTGTTCTTCAAGTTTAAGTGAACTATGAGGCCCCATGGTTAATCCTTTATCGGAAATTATTTGTAACTTTCTACAAGTAGAACAATGAATAGTACAGGTAGACGGGATAAGTCTTTATATATATTGCTTCTATATAGTCTAAGAAACATATATGCAAAGCATCCAAACAGTACAATTCGCCAATTTTTTGTTCTTCAAGTTTAAGTGAACAACGAGCCCCATTGTTAATCCTTTACAGGAAATTATTTGTAAATTTCGACAAGTAGAACAATGAATGGAACAGGTAGACGGTTGAAATCTTTGTATATATTGCTTCTATATAGTCTAAGAAACATATATGCAAAGCATCCAAACAGTACCATTCGCCAATTTATTGTTCTTCAAGTTTAAGAGAACAACGAGCCCCATTGTTAATACTTTAAAGGAAATTATTTGTAAATTTCGACAAGTAGAACAATGATTGGAACAAGTAGACGGTTGAAATCTTTGTATATGTTGCTTCCATATAGTCTAAGGAACATGTACGCAAAGCATCCAAACAGTACCATTCGCCAATTTTATGTTCTTCAAGTTTAAGTGAACAATGAGCCCCATTGTTAATCCTTTAACAGAAATTATTTGTAACTTTCGACAAGTAGAACAATGAATGGAACAGGTAGACGGTTGAATTCTTTGTATATATTGCTTCTATATAGTCTAAGAAACATATATGCAAAGCATCCAAACAGTACAATTCGCCAATTTATTTTTCTTCAAGTTTAAGTGTACAACGAGCCCCATTGTTAATCCTATAGAGGAAATTATTTGTAAATTTCGACAAGTAGAACAATGAATGGAATAGGTAGACGGTTGAAATCATTGTATATATATGCTTCCATATAGTCTAAGAAACATATATGCAAAGCATCCAAACAGTACAATTCGCCAATTTTTTGTTTTTCAAGTTTAAGTGAACAATGAACCCCAATGGTTAATCCTTTATCGGAAATTATTTGTAACTTTCGACAAGTAGAACAATGAATGGAACAGGTAGACGGTTGAATTCTTTGTATATATTGCTTCTATATAGTCTAAGAAACATATATGCAAAGCATCCAAACAGTACCATTCGCAAATTTATTGTTCTTCAAGTTTAAGGGAACAATGAGCCCCAATGGTTAATCCTTTATCGGAAATTATTTGTAACTTTCGACAAGTAGAACAATGAATGGAACAGGTAGGCGGGTGAAATCTTTGTATATATTACTTCTATATAGTCTAAGAAACATATATGCAAAGCATCCAAACAGTACCATTCGCCAATTTATTGTTCTTCAAGTTTAAGTGAACAACGAGCCCCATTGTTAATCCATTAACGGAAATTATTTGTAACTTTCGACAAGTAGAACAATGAATTGAACAGGTAGACGGTTGAAATCTTTGTATATATTGCTTCTATATAGTCTAAGAAATATATAGGCAAAGCATCCAAACAGTACCATTCGCCAATTTTTTGTTCTCCAAGTTTAAGTGAAATACGAGCCCCATTGTTAATACTTTAAAGGAAATTATTTGTAACTTTCTACAAGTAGAACAATGAATGGAACAGGTAGACGGTTGAAATCTTTGTATATATTACTTCTATATAGTCTAAGAAACATATATGCAAAGCATCCAAACAGTACAATTCGCCAATTTATTGTTCTTCAAGTTTAAGGGAACAATGAGCCCCAATGGTTAATCCTTTATCGGAAATTAATTGTAAACTTCGACAAGTAGAACAATGATTGGAACACGTAGACGGTTGAAATCTTTGTATATGTTGCTTCTATATAGTCTAAGAAACATATATGCAAAGCATCCAAACAGTACAATTCGCCAATTTTTTGATCTTCAAGTTTAAGTGAACTACGAGCCCCATTGTTAATACTTTAAAGGAAATTATTTGTAACTTTCGACAAGTAGAACAATGAATAGTACAGGTAGACGAGTGAAATCTTTGTATATATTGCTTCAATATAGTCTAAGAAACATATATGCAAAGCATCCAAACAGTACAATTCGCCAATTTATTGTTCTTCAAGTTTAAGTGTACAACGAGCCCCATTGTTAATCCTTTAAAGGAAATTATTTGTAAATTTCGACAAGTAGAACAATGAATGGAATAGTTAGACGGTTGAAATCATTGTATATATATGCTTCCATATAGTCTAAGAAACATATATGCAAAGCATCCAAACAGTACAATTCGCCAATTTTTTGTTTTTCAAGTTTAAGTGAACAATGAACCCCAATGGTTAATCCTTTATCGGAAATTATTTGTAACTTTCGACAAGTAGAACAATGAATGGAACAGGTAGACGGTTGAATTCTTTGTATATATTGCTTCTATATAGTCTAAGAAACATATATGCAAAGCATCCAAACAGTACAATTCGCCAATTTTTTGTTCTTCAAGTTTAAGTGAACAATGAGCCCCAATGGTTAATCCTTTAACGGAAATTAATTGTAACTTTCTACAAGTAGAACAATGATTGGAACACATAGACGGTTGAAATCTTTGTATATATTGCTTCCATATCGTCTAAGAAACATATATGCAAAGCATCCAAACAGTACCAGTCGCCAATTTTTTGTTCTTCAAATTTAAGTTAACTATGAGCCCCCATGGTTAATCCTTTATCGGAAATTATTTGTAATTTTCGACAAGTAGAACAATGAATGGAACAGGTAGACGGTTGAAATCTTTGTATATATTGCTTCTATATAATCTAAGAAACATATATGCCAAGCATCTAAACAGTAACAATCGCCAATTTTTTGATCTTCAACTTTAAGTGAACTACGAGCCCCATTGTTAATCCTTTAACGGAAATTAATTGTAAATTTCTACAAGTAGAACAATGATTGGAACACGTAGACGGTTGAAATCTTTGTATATATTGCTACCATATAGTCTAAGAAACATATATGCAAAGCGTCCAAACAGTACAATTCGCCAATTTTTTGCTCTTCAAGTTTAAGTGAACTACGAGCCCCATCGTTAATCCTTTAAAGGAAATTAATTGTAACTTTCTACTAGTAGAACAATGATTGGAACACGTAGACGGATGAAATCTTTGTATATATTGCTTCCATATAGTCTAAGAAACATGTACGCAAAGCATCCAAACAGTACCATGCGCCAATTTTTTGTTCTTCAAGTTTAAGTGAACAATGAGCCCCATTGTTAATCCTTTAACAGAAATTATTTGTAACTTTCGACAAGAAGAACAATGAATGGAACAGGTAGGCGGGTGAAATCTTTGCATATATTACTTCTATATAGTCTAAGAAATATATATGCAAAGCATCCAAACAGTACCCTTCGCCAATTTATTGTTCTTCAAGTTTAAGAGAACAACGAGCCCCATTGTTAATACTTTAAAGGAAATTAATTGTAACTTTCTACAAGTAGAACAATGATTGGAACACGTAGACGGTTGAAATCTTTGTATATATTGCTACCATATAGTGTAAGAAACATATATGCAAAGCGTCCAAACAGTACAATTTGCCAATTTTTTGTTTTTCAAGTTTAAGTGAACAATGAACCCCAATGGTTAATCCTTTATCGGAAATTATTTGTAACATTCGACAAGTAGAACAATGAATGGAACAGGTAGACGGTTGAATTCTTTGTATATATTGCTTCTATATAGTCTAAGAAACATATATGCAAAGCATCCAAACAGTACAATTCGCCAATAAATTGTTCTTCAAGTTTAAGTGAACAATGAGCCCCAATGGTTAATCCTTTAACGGAAATTAATTGTAACTTTCTACAAGTAGAACAATGATTGGAACACATAGACGGTTGAAATCTTTGTATATATTGCTTCCATATCGTCTAAGAAACATATATGCAAAGCATCCAAACAGTACCAGTCGCCAATTTTTTGTTTTTCAAATTTAAGTTAACTATGAGCCCCCATGGTTAATCCTTTATCGGAAAATATTTGTAACTTTCGACAAGTAGAACAATGAATGGAACAGGTAGACGGTTGAAATCTTTGTATATATTGCTTCTATATAATCTAAGAAACATATATGCAAAGCATCTAAACAGTAACAATCGCCAATTTTTTGATCTTCAACTTTAAGTGAACTACGAGCCCCATGGTTAATCCTTTATCGGAAATTATTTGTAACTTTCGACAAGTAGAACAATGAATGGAAAAGGTAGACGGTTGAAATCTTTGTATATATTGCTTCTATATAATCTAAGAAACATATATGCAAAGCATCTAAACAGTAACAATCGCCAATTTTTTGATCTTCAACTTTAAGTGAACTACGAGCCCCATTGTTAATCCTTTAACGGAAATTAATTGTAACGTTCTACAAGTAGAATAATGATTGGAACACGTAGACGGTTGAAATCTTTGTATATATTGCTACCATATAGTCTAAGAAACATATATGCAAAGCGTCCAAACAGTACAATTCGCCAATTTTTTGCTCTTCAAGATTAGGTGAACTACGAGCCCCATTGTTAATCGTTTAAAGGAAATTATTTGTAAATTTCGGCAAGTAGAACAATGAATGGAACAGGTAGACGGTTGAAATCATTGTATATATTGCTTATATATAGTCTAAGAAACATATATGCAAAGCATCCAAACAGTACAATTCGCCAATTTTTTGTTCTTCAAGTTTAAGAGAACTACGAGCCCCATTGTTAATACTTTAACGGAAATTATTTGTAACTTGTGACAAGTAGAACAATGAATGGTACAGGTAGACGGTTGAAATCTTTGTATATATTGCTTCTATATAGTCTAAGAAACATATATGCAAAGCATCCAAACAGTACAATTCGCCAATTTTTTGTTCTTCAAGTTTAAGTGAACAACGAGCCCCATTGTTAATCCTTTAAAGGAAATTATTTGTAAATTTCGTCAAGTATAACAATGATTGGAACACGTAGACGGTTGAAATCTTTGTATATATTGCTTCCATATAGTCTAAAAAACCTATGTGCAGAGCATCTAAACAGTACAATTCGCCAATTTATTGTTCTTCAAGTTTAAGTGAACAATGAGCCCCAATGGTTAATCCTTTATCGGAAATTATTTGTAACTTTCCACAAGAAGAACAATGAATGGAAGAGGTAGACGGTTGAAATCTTTGTATATATTGCTTCTATATAGTCTAAGAAACATATATGCAAAGCATCCAAACAGTACAATTCGCCAAATTTTTTTTGTTCTTCAAGTTTACGTGAACTACGTGCCCCATTGTTAATCCTTTAAAGGAAATTATTTGTCAATTTCGACAAGTAGAACAATGAATGGAACAGGTAGACGGTTGAGATCTTTGTATATATTGCTTCTATATAGTCTAAGAAACATATATGCAAAGCATCCAAACAGTACAATTCGCCAATTTATTGTTCTTCAAGTTTAAGTGAACAACGAGCCCTATTGTTAATGCTTTAAAGGGAATTATTTGTTAATTTCGACAAGTAGAACAATGAATGGAACAGGTAGGCGGTTGAAATCTTTCTATATAATGCTTCTATATAATCTAAGAAACATATATGCAAATCATCCGAACAGTACAATTCGCCAATTTTTTGATCTTCAAGTTTAATTGAACTGCGAGCCCCATTGTTAATCCTTTAAAGGAAATTATTTGTAAATTTCGACAAGTATAACAATGATTGGAACAGGTAGACGGTTGAAATCTTTGTATATATTGCTTCTATATAGTCTAAGAAACATATATGAAAAGCATCCAAACAGTACCATTCGCCAATTTTTTGTTCTTCGATTTTTGAGTGAACTACAAGCCCCATTGTTAATCCTTTACCGGAATTTATTTGTAACTTTCGACAAGTAGAATAATGAATGGAAGAGGTAGACGGTTGAAATCTTTGTATATATTGCTTCTACATAGTCTAAGAAACATATATGCAAAGCATCCAAACAGTACAATTCGCCAATTTTTTGTTCTTCAAGTTTAAGTGAACTACGAGCCCCATTGTTAATCCTTTAACGGAAATTAATTGTAATTTTCTACAAGTAGAACAATGAATGGAACAGGTAGACGGTTGAACTCTTTGTATATATTGGTTTTATATAGTCTAAGAAACATACCTGCAAAGCATCCAAACAGTACAATTCGCCAATTTTTTGCTCTTCAAGATTAAGTGAACTACGAGCCCCATTGTTAATCGTTTAAAGGAAATTATTTGTAAATTTCGGCAAGTAGAACAATGAATGGAACAGGTAGACGGTTGAAATCATTGTATATATTGCTTCTATATAGTCTAAGAAACATATATGCAAAGCATCCAAACAGTACAATTCGCCAATTTTTTGTTCTTCAAGTTTAAGAGAACTACGAGCCCCATTGTTAATACTTTAACGGAAATTATTTGTAACTTGTGACAAGTAGAACAATGAATGGTACAGGTAGACGGTTGAAATCTTTGTATATATTGCTTCTATATAGTCTAAGAAACATATATGCAAAGCATCCAAACAGTACAATTCGCCAATTTTTGTTCTTCAAGTTTAAGTGAACAACGAGCCCCATTGTTAATCCTTTAAAGGAAATTATTTGTAAATTTCGTCAAGTATAACAATGAATGGAACAGGTAGACGGTTGAAATCAGTGTATATATTGCTTCTATATTGTCTAAGAAACATACATGCAAAGCATCCAAACAGTACAATTCGCCAATTTTTTGTTCTTCAAGTTTAAGCGAACAACGAGCCCCATTGTTAATCCGTTAAAGGAAATTATTTGTAAATTTCGACAAGTAGAACAATGATTGGAACACGTAGACGGTTGAAATCTTCGTATATATTGCTTAAATATAGTCTAAGAAACATGTACGCAAAGCATCCAAACAGTACCATTCGCCAATTTTTTGTTTTTCAAGTTTAAGTGAACAATGAGCCCCAATGGTTAATCCTTTAACGGAAATTATTTGTAACTTTCGACAAGTAGATCAATGAATGGAACAGGTAGACGGTTGAAATCTTTGTATATAATGCTTCTATATAGTATAAGAAACATATATGCAAAGCATCCAAACAGTACAATTCGCCAATTTTTTTTGTTCTTCAAGTTTACGTGAACTACGTGCCCCATTGTTAATCCTTTAAAGGAAATTATTTGTCAATTTCGACAAGTAGAACAATGAATGGAACAGGTAGACGGTTGAAATCTTTGTATATATTGCTTCTATATAGTATAAGAAACATATATGCAAAGCATCCAAACAGTACAATTCGCCAATTTTTTTTGTTCTTCAAGTTTACGTGAACTACGTGCCCCATTCTTAATCCTTTAAAGGAAATTATTTGTCAATTTCGACAAGTAGAACAATGAATGGAACAGGTAGACGGTTGAAATCAGTGTATATATTGCTTCTATATTGTCTAAGAAACATACATGCAAAGCATCCAAACAGTACAATTCGCCAATTTTTTGTTCTTCAAGTTTAAGCGAACAACGAGCCCCATTGTTAATCCGTTAAAGGAAATTATTTGTAAATTTCGACAAGTAGAACAATGATTGGAACACGTAGACGGTTGAAATCTTCGTATATATTGCTTAAATATAGTCTAAGAAACATGTACGCAAAGCATCCAAACAGTACCATTCGCCAATTTTTTGTTTTTCAAGTTTAAGTGAACAATGAGCCCCAATGGTTAATCCTTTAACGGAAATTATTTGTAACTTTCGACAAGTAGAACAATGAATGGAACAGGTAGACGGTTGAGATCTTTGTATATATTGCTTCTATATAGTCTAAGAAACATATATGCAAAGCATCCAAACAGTACAATTCGCCAATTTATTGTTCTTCAAGTTTAAGTGAACAACGAGCCCTATTGTTAATGCTTTAAAGGGAATTATTTGTTAATTTCGACAAGTAGAACAATGAATGGAACAGGTAGGCGGTTGAAATCTTTCTATATAATGCTTCTATATAATCTATGAAACATATATGCAAATCATCCAAACAGTACAATTCGCCAATTTTTTGATCTTCAAGTTTAATTGAACTGCGAGCCCCATTGTTAATCCTTTAAAGGAAATTATTTGTAAATTTCGACAAGTATAACAATGATTGGAACAGGTAGACGGTTGAAATCTTTGTATATATTGCTTCTATATAGTCTAAGAAACATATATGCAAAGCATCCAAACAGTACCATTCGCCAATTTTTTGTTCTTCGATTTTTGAGTGAACTACAAGCCCCATTGTTAATCCTTTACCGGAATTTATTTGTAACTTTCGACAAGTAGAATAATGAATGGAAGAGGTAGACGGTTGAAATCTTTGTATATATTGCTTCTACATAGTCTAAGAAACATATATGCAAAGCATCCAAACAGTACAATTCGCCAATTTTTTGTTCTTCAAGTTTAAGTGAACTACGAGCCCCATTGTTAATCCTTTAACGGAAATTAATTGTAATTTTCTACAAGTAGAACAATGAATGGAACAGGTAGACGGTTGAACTCTTTGTATATATTGCTTTTATATAGTCTAAGAAACATACCTGCAAAGCATCCAAACAGTACAATTCGCCAATTTTTTGCTCTTCAAGATTAAGTGAACTACGAGCCCCATTGTTAATCGTTTAAAGGAAATTATTTGTAAATTTCGGCAAGTAGAACAATGAATGGAACAGGTAGACGGTTGAAATCATTGTATATATTGCTTCTATATAGTCTAAAAAAACATATATGCAAAGCATCCAAACAGTACAATTCGCCAATTTTTTGTTCTTCAATTTTAAGAGAACTACGAGCCCCATTGTTAATACTTTAACGGAAATTATTTGTAACTTGTGACAAGTAGAACAATGAATGGTACAGGTAGACGGTTGAAATCTTTGTATATATTGCTTCTATATAGTCTAAGAAACATATATGCAAAGCATCCAAACAGTACAATTCGCCAATTTTTTGTTCTTCAAGTTTAAGTGAACAACGAGCCCCATTGTTAATCCTTTAAAGGAAATTATTTGTAAATTTCGTCAAGTATAACAATGATTGGAACACGTAGACGGTTGAAATCTTTGTATATATTGCTTCCATATGGTCTAAAAAACCTATGTGCAGAGCATCTAAACAGTACAATTCGCCAATTTATTGTTCTTCAAGTTTAAGTGAACAATGAGCCCCAATGGTTAATCCTTTATCGGAAATTATTTGTAACTTTCCACAAGAAGAACAATGAATGGAAGAGGTAGACGGTTGAAATCTTTGTATATATTGCTTCTATATAGTCTAAGAAACATATATGCAAAGCATCCAAACAGTACAATTCGCCAATTTTTTTTGTTCTTCAAGTTTACGTGAACTACGAGCCCCATTGTTAATCCTTTAAAGGAAATTATTTGTCAATTTCGACAAGTAGAACAATGAATGGAACAGGTAGACGGTTGAAATCTTCGTATATATTGCTTAAATATAGTCTAAGAAACATGTACGCAAAGCATCCAAACAGTACCATTCGCCAATTTTTTGTTTTTCAAGTTTAAGTGAACAATGAGCCCCAATGGTTAATCCTTTAACGGAAATTATTTGTAACTTTCGACAAGTAGAACAATGAATGGAACAGGTAGACGGTTGAGATCTTTGTATATATTGCTTCTATATAGTCTAAGAAACATATATGCAAAGCATCCAAACAGTACAATTCGCCAATTTATTGTTCTTCAAGTTTAAGTGAACAACGAGCCCTATTGTTAATGCTTTAAAGGAAATTATTTGTTAATTTCGACAAGTAGAACAATGAATGGAACAGGTAGGCGGTTGAAATCTTTCTATATAATGCTTCTATATAATCTAAGAAACATATATGCAAATCATCCAAACAGTACAATTCGCCAATTTTTTGATCTTCAAGTTTAATTGAACTGCGAGCCCCATTGTTAATCCTTTAAAGGAAATTATTTGTAAATTTCGACAAGTATAACAATGATTGGAACAGGTAGACGGTTGAAATCTTTGTATATATTGCTTCTATATAGTCTAAGAAACATATATGCAAAGAATCCAAACAGTACCATTCGCCAATTTTTTGTTCTTCGATTTTTGAGTGAACTACGAGCCCCATTGTTAATCCTTTACCGGAATTTATTTGTAACTTTCTACAAGTAGAACAATGATTGGAACACGTAGACGGTTGAAATCTTTGTATATATTGCTTCTATATAGTATAAGAAACATATAAGCAAAGCATCCAAACAGTACAATTCGCCAATTTTTTGTTCTTCAAGTTTAAGTAAACTACGATCCCCATTGTTAATCACTTAACGGAAATTATTTGTAACTTTCGACAAGTAGAACAATGAATGGAACAGGTAGACGGTTGAAATCAGTGTATATATTGCTTCTATATTGTCTAAGAAACATACATGCAAAGCATCCAAACAGTACAATTCGCCAATTTTTTGTTCTTCAAGTTTAAGCGAACAACGAGCCCCATTGTTAATCCGTTAAAGGAAATTATTTGTAAATTTCGACAAGTAGAACAATGATTGGAACACGTAGACGGTTGAAATCTTCGTATATATTGCTTAAATATAGTCTAAGAAACATGTACGCAAAGCATCCAAACAGTACCATTCGCCAATTTTTTGTTTTTCAAGTTTAAGTGAACAATGAGCCCCAATGGTTAATCCTTTAACGGAAATTATTTGTAACTTTCGACAAGTAGATCAATGAATGGAACAGGTAGACGGTTGAAATCTTTGTATATATTGCTTCTATATAGTATAAGAAACATATATGCAAAGCATCCAAACAGTACAATTCGCCAATTTTTTTTGTTCTTCAAGTTTACGTGAACTACGTGCCCCATTGTTAATCCTTTAAAGGAAATTATTTGTCAATTTCGACAAGTAGAACAATGAATGGAACAGGTAGACGGTTGAAATCTTTGTATATATTGCTTCTATATAGTATAAGAAACATATATGCAAAGCATCCAAACAGTACAATTCGCCAATTTTTTTTGTTCTTCAAGTTTACGTGAACTACGTGCCCCATTGTTAATCCTTTAAAGGAAATTATTTGTCAATTTCGACAAGTAGAACAATGAATGGAACAGGTAGACGGTTGAAATCAGTGTATATATTGCTTCTATATTGTCTAAGAAACATACATGCAAAGCATCCAAACAGTACAATTCGCCAATTTTTTGTTCTTCAAGTTTAAGCGAACAACGAGCCCCATTGTTAATCCGTTAAAGGAAATTATTTGTAAATTTCGACAAGTAGAACAATGATTGGAACACGTAGACGGTTGAAATCTTCGTATATATTGCTTAAATATAGTCTAAGAAACATGTACGCAAAGCATCCAAACAGTACCATTCGCCAATTTTTTGTTTTTCAAGTTTAAGTGAACAATGAGCCCCAATGGTTAATCCTTTAACGGAAATTATTTGTAACTTTCGACAAGTAGAACAATGAATGGAACAGGTAGACGGTTGAGATCTTTGTATATATTGCTTCTATATAGTCTAAGAAACATATATGCAAAGCATCCAAACAGTACAATTCGCCAATTTATTGTTCTTCAAGTTTAAGTGAACAACGAGCCCTATTGTTAATGCTTTAAAGGGAATTATTTGTTAATTTCGACAAGTAGAACAATGAATGGAACAGGTAGGCGGTTGAAATCTTTCTATATAATGCTTCTATATAATCTATGAAACATATATGCAAATCATCCAAACAGTACAATTCGCCAATTTTTTGATCTTCAAGTTTAATTGAACTGCGAGCCCCATTGTTAATCCTTTAAAGGAAATTATTTGTAAATTTCGACAAGTATAACAATGATTGGAACAGGTAGACGGTTGAAATCTTTGTATATATTGCTTCTATATAGTCTAAGAAACATATATGCAAAGCATCCAAACAGTACCATTCGCCAATTTTTTGTTCTTCGATTTTTGAGTGAACTACAAGCCCCATTGTTAATCCTTTACCGGAATTTATTTGTAACTTTCGACAAGTAGAATAATGAATGGAAGAGGTAGACGGTTGAAATCTTTGTATATATTGCTTCTACATAGTCTAAGAAACATATATGCAAAGCATCCAAACAGTACAATTCGCCAATTTTTTGTTCTTCAAGTTTAAGTGAACTACGAGCCCCATTGTTAATCCTTTAACGGAAATTAATTGTAATTTTCTACAAGTAGAACAATGAATGGAACAGGTAGACGGTTGAACTCTTTGTATATATTGCTTTTATATAGTCTAAGAAACATATATGCAAAGCATCCAAACAGTACAATTCGCCAATTTTTTTTGTTCTTCAAGTTTACGTGAACTACGAGCCCCATTGTTAATCCTTTAAAGGAAATTATTTGTCAATTTCGACAAGTAGAACAATGAATGGAACAGGTAGACGGTTGAAATCTTCGTATATATTGCTTAAATATAGTCTAAGAAACATGTACGCAAAGCATCCAAACAGTACCATTCGCCAATTTTTTGTTTTTCAAGTTTAAGTGAACAATGAGCCCCAATGGTTAATCCTTTAACGGAAATTATTTGTAACTTTCGACAAGTAGAACAATGAATGGAACAGGTAGACGGTTGAGATCTTTGTATATATTGCTTCTATATAGTCTAAGAAACATATATGCAAAGCATCCAAACAGTACAATTCGCCAATTTATTGTTCTTCAAGTTTAAGTGAACAACGAGCCCTATTGTTAATGCTTTAAAGGAAATTATTTGTTAATTTCGACAAGTAGAACAATGAATGGAACAGGTAGGCGGTTGAAATCTTTCTATATAATGCTTCTATATAATCTAAGAAACATATATGCAAATCATCCAAACAGTACAATTCGCCAATTTTTTGATCTTCAAGTTTAATTGAACTGCGAGCCCCATTGTTAATCCTTTAAAGGAAATTATTTGTAAATTTCGACAAGTATAACAATGATTGGAACAGGTAGACGGTTGAAATCTTTGTATATATTGCTTCTATATAGTCTAAGAAACATATATGCAAAGAATCCAAACAGTACCATTCGCCAATTTTTTGTTCTTCGATTTTTGAGTGAACTACGAGCCCCATTGTTAATCCTTTACCGGAATTTATTTGTAACTTTCTACAAGTAGAACAATGATTGGAACACGTAGACAGTTGAAATCTTTGTATATATTGCTTCTATATAGTATAAGAAACATATAAGCAAAGCATCCAAACAGTACAATTCGCCAATTTTTTGTTCTTCAAGTTTAAGTAAACTACGATCCCCATTGTTAATCACTTAACGGAAATTATTTGTAACTTTCGACAAGTAGAACAATGAATGGAACAGGTAGACGGTTGAAATCATTGTATATATTGCTTCTATATAGTCTAAGAAACATATATGCAAAGCATCCAAACAGTACAATTCGCCAATTTTTTGTTCTTCAAGTTTAAGTAAACTACGATCCCCATTGTTAATCCCTTAACGGAAATTATTTGTAACTTTCGACAAGTAGAACAATGAATGGAACAGGTAGACGGTTGAAATCATTGTATATATTGCTTCTAAATAGTTTAAGAAACATATATGCAAAGCATCCAAACAGTACAATTCGACAATTTTTTGCTCTTCAAGTTTAAGTGAACTACGAGCCCCATTGTTAATCCTTTAAAGGAAATTATTTGTAAATTTCGGCAAGTAGAACAATGAATGGAATAGGTAGACGGTCGAAATCATTGTATATATTGCTTCTATATAGTCTAACAAACATATATGCAAAGCATCCAAACAGTACAATTCGCCAATTTTTTGTTCTTCAAGTTTAAGTAAACTACGATCCCCATTGTTAATCCCTTAACGGAAATTATTTGTAACATTCGACAAGTAGAACAATGAATGGAACAGGTAGACGGTTGAAATCATTGTATATATTGCTTCTATATAGTCTAAGAAACATATATGCAAAGCATTCAAACAGTACAGTTCGCCAATTTTTTGTTCTTCAAGTTTAAGTGAACAATGAGCCCCATTGTTAATCCTTTAAAGGAAATTATTTGTAACTTTCGACAAGTAGAACAATGAATGGAACAGGTAGACGGTTGAAATCTTTGTATATATTGCACCTATATAGTCTATGAAACATATATGCAAAGCATCCAAACAGTACAATTCGCCAATTTTTTGTTCTTCAAGTGTAAGTGAACAATGAGCCCCAATGGTTAATCCTTTATCGGTAATTATTTGTAACTTTCGACAAGTAGAACAATGAATGGAACAGGTAGACGGTTGAAATCCTTGTATATATTGCTTCTATATAGTCTAAGAAACATATAAGCAAAGCATCCAAACAGTACAATTCGCCAATTTTTTGTTCTTCAAGTTTAAGTAAACTACGATCCCCATTGTTAATCACTTAAAGGAAATTATTTGTAACTTTCGACAAGTAGAACAATGAATGGAACAGGTAGACGGTTGAAATCATTGTATATATTGCTTCTATATAGTCTGAGAAACATATATGCAAAGCATCCAAACAGTACAATTCGCCAATTTTTTGTTCTACAAGTTTAAGTAAACTACGATCCCCATTGTTAATCCCTTAACGGAAATTATTTGTAACTTTCGACAAGTAGAACAATGAATGGAACAGGTAGACGGTTGAAATCATTGTATATATTGCTTCTATATAGTTTAAGAAACATATATGCAAAGCATCCAAACAGTACAATTCGACAATTTTTTGCTCTTCAAGTTTAAGTGAACTACGAGCCCCATTGTTAATCCTTTAAAGGAAATTATTTGTAAATTTCGACAAGTAGAACAATGAATGGAATAGGTAGACGGTTGAAATCATTGTATATATTGCTTCTATATAGTCTAAGAAACATATATGCAAAGCATCCAAACAGTACAATTCGCAAATTTTTTGTTCTTCAAGTTTAAGTAAACTACGATCCCCATTGTTAATCCCTTAACGGAAATTATTTGTAACATTCGACAAGTAGAACAATGAATGGAACAGGTAGACGGTTGAAATCATTGTATATATTGCTTCTATATAGTCCAAGAAACATATATGGAAAGCATCCAAACAGTACAATTCGCCAATTTTTTGCTCTTCAAGTTTAAGTGAACTACGAGCCCCATTGTTAATACTTTAACGGAAATTAATTGTAACTTTCGACAAGTAGAACAATGAATGGAACACGTAGACGTTTGAAATCTTTGTATATGTTGCTTCTATATAGTATAAGAAACATATATGCAAAGCATCCAAACAGTACAATTCGCCAATTTTTTGTTCTTCAAGTTTAAGTGAACAATGAGCCCCAATGGTTAATCCTTTAAAGGAAATTATTTCTAACTTTCGACAAGTAGAACAATGAATGGAACAGGTAGACGGTTGAAATCTTTGTATATATTGCTTCTATATAGTCTAAGAAACATATATGCAAAGCATCCAAACAGTACAATTCGCCAATTTTTTGTTCTTCGAGTTTAAGTGAACAATGAGCCCCATTGTTAATCCTTTAAAGGAAATTATTTGTAACTTTCGACAAGTAGAACAATGAATGGAACAGGTAGACGGTTGAAATCTTTGTATATATTGCACCTATATAGTCTATGAAACATATATGCAAAGCATCCAAACAGTACAATTCGCCAATTTTTTGTTCTTCAAGTGTAAGTGAACAATGAGCCCCAATGGTTAATCCTTTATCGGTAATTATTTGTAACTTTCGACAAGTAGAACAATGAATGGAACAGGTAGACGGTTGAAGTCATTGTATATATTGCTTCTATATAGTCTAAGAAACATATAAGCAAAGCATCCAAACAGTACAATTCGCCAATTTTTTGTTCTTCAAGTTTAAGTAAACTACGATCCCCATTGTTAATCACTTAAAGGAAATTATTTGTAACTTTCGACAAGTAGAACAATGAATGGAACAGGTAGACGGTTGAAATCATTGTATATATTGCTTCTATATAGTCTAAGAAACATATATGCAAAGCATCCAAACAGTACAATTCGCCAATTTTTTGTTCTACAAGTTTAAGTAAACTACGATCCCCATTGTTAATCCCTTAACGGAAATTATTTGTAACTTTCGACAAGTAGAACAATGAATGGAACAGGTAGACGGTTGAAATCATTGTATATATTGCTTCTATATAGTTTAAGAAACATATATGCAAAGCATCCAAACAGTACAATTCGACAATTTTTTGCTCTTCAAGTTTAAGTGAACTACGAGCCCCATTGTTAATCCTTTAAAGGAAATTATTTGTAAATTTCGACAAGTAGAACAATGAATGGAATAGGTAGACGGTTGAAATCATTGTATATATTGCTTCTATATAGTCTAAGAAACCTATATGCAAAGCATCTAAACAGTAACAATCGCCTATTTATTGATCTTCAAGTTTAAGTGAACAGCGAGCCCCATTGATAATCATGAAATGGAAATTATTTGTAACTTTCTACAAGTAGAACAATGAATAGTACAGGTAGACGGGTGAAATATTTCTATATATTGCTTCTAAATAGTCTAAGAAACATCTATGCAAAGCATCCAAACAGTACAATTCGCCAATTTTTTGCTCTTCAAGTTTAAGTGAACTACGAGCCCCATTGTTAATCCTTTAAAGGAAATTATTTGTAAATTTCGGCAAGTAGAACAATGAATGGAACAGGTAGACGGTTGAAATCCTTGTATATATTGCTTCTATATAGTCTAAGATACATATATGCAAAGCATCCAAACAGTACAATTCGCCAATTTTTTGTTCTTCAAGTTTAAGTGAACTACGAGCCCCATTGTTAATACTTTAACGGAAATTATTTGTAAATTTCGACAAGTAGAACAATGACTGGATCTGGTAGACGGTTGAAATCATTGTATATATTGCTTCTATATAGTCTAAGAAACATATATGCAAAGCATCCAAACAGTACAATTCGCCAATTTTTTGTTGTTCAAGTGTAAGTGAACAATGAGCCCCAATGGTTAATCCTTTATCGGTAATTATTTGTAACTTTCGACAAGTAGAACAATGAATGGAACAGGTAGACGGTTGAAATCCTTGTATATATTGCTTCTATATAGTCTAAGAAACATATAAGCAAAGCATCCAAACAGTACAATTCGCCAATTTTTTGTTCTTCAAGTTTAAGTAAACTACGATCCCCATTGTTAATCACTTAACGGAAATTATTTGTAACTTTCGACAAGTAGAACAATGAATGGAACAGGTAGACGGTTGAAATCATTGTATATATTGCTTCTATATAGTCTAAGAAACATATATGCAAAGCATCCAAACAGTACAATTCGCCAATTTTTTGTTCTTCAAGTTTAAGTAAACTACGATCCCCATTGTTAATCCCTTAACGGAAATTATTTGTAACTTTCGACAAGTAGAACAATGAATGGAACAGGTAGACGGTTGAAATCATTGTATATATTGCTTCTAAATAGTTTAAGAAACATATATGCAAAGCATCCAAACAGTACAATTCGACAATTTTTTGCTCTTCAAGTTTAAGTGAACTACGAGCCCCATTGTTAATCCTTTAAAGGAAATTATTTGTAAATTTCGGCAAGTAGAACAATGAATGGAATAGGTAGACGGTCGAAATCATTGTATATATTGCTTCTATATAGTCTAAGAAACATATATGCAAAGCATCCAAACAGTACAATTCGCCAATTTTTTGTTCTTCAAGTTTAAGTAAACTACGATCCCCATTGTTAATCCCTTAACGGAAATTATTTGTAACATTCGACAAGTAGAACAATGAATGGAACAGGTAGACGGTTGAAATCATTGTATATATTGCTTCTATATAGTCTAAGAAACATATATGCAAAGCATTCAAACAGTACAGTTCGCCAATTTTTTGTTCTTCAAGTTTAAGTGAACAATGAGCCCCATTGTTAATCCTTTAAAGGAAATTATTTGTAACTTTCGACAAGTAGAACAATGAATGGAACAGGTAGACGGTTGAAATCTTTGTATATATTGCACCTATATAGTCTATGAAACATATATGCAAAGCATCCAAACAGTACAATTCGCCAATTTTTTGTTCTTCAAGTGTAAGTGAACAATGAGCCCCAATGGTTAATCCTTTATCGGTAATTATTTGTAACTTTCGACAAGTAGAACAATGAATGGAACAGGTAGACGGTTGAAATCTTTGTATATATTGCACCTATATAGTCTATGAAACATATATGCAAAGCATCCAAACAGTACAATTCGCCAATTTTTTGTTCTTCAAGTGTAAGTGAACAATGAGCCCCAATGGTTAATCCTTTATCGGTAATTATTTGTAACTTTCGACAAGTAGAACAATGAATGGAACAGGTAGACGGTTGAAATCCTTGTATATATTGCTTCTATATAGTCTAAGAAACATATAAGCAAAGCATCCAAACAGTACAATTCGCCAATTTTTTGTTCTTCAAGATTAAGTGAACAACGAGCCCCATTGTTAATCCTTTATCGGAAATTATTTGTAACTTTCGACAAGTAGAACAATGAATGGAACAGGTAGACGGTTGAAATCTTTGTATATATTGCTTCTATATAGTCTAAGAAACATATATGCAAAGCACCCAAACAGTACCATTCGCCACTTTTTTGTTCTTCAAGTTTAAGTGAACAACGAGCCCCATTGTTAATCCTTTAAAGGAAATTATTTGTAAATTTCGACAAGTAGAACAATGATTGGAACACGTAGACGGTTGAAATCTTTGTATATATTGCTTCCATATAGTCTAAGAAACATATATGCAAAGCATCCAAACAGTACCATTCGCCAATTTTTTGTTCTTCAAGTTTAAGTGAACAATGAGACCCATTGTTAATCCTTTATCGGAAATTATTTGTAACTTTCGACAAGTAGATCAATGAATGGAACAGGTAGACGGTTGAAATCTTTGTATATATTGCTTCTATAAAGTCTAAGATACATATATGCAAATCATCCAAACAGTACAATTCGCCAATTATTTGACCTTCAAGTTTAAGTGAACTACGAGCCCCATTGTTAATACTTTAACGGAACTTATTTGTAACTTTCGACAAGTAGAACAATGAATGGAACAGGTAGACGGTTGAAATCAATGTATATATTGCTTCTATATAGTCTAAGAAACATATATGCAAAGCATCCAAACAGTACCATTCGACACTTTTTTGTCCTTCAAGTTTAAGTGAACAATGAGACCCATTGTTAATCCTTTATCGGAAATTATTTGTAACTTTCGACAAGTAGAACAATGAATGGAACAGGTAGAGGGTTGAAATCTTTGTATATATTGCTTCTATAAAGTCTAAGAAACATATATGCAAATCATCCAAACAGTACAATTCGCCAATTATTTGATCTTCAAGTATAAGTGAACTACGAGCCCCATTGTTAATACTTTAACGGAAATTATTTGTAACTTTCGACAAGTAGAACAATGAATGGAACAGGTAGACGGTTGAAATCTTTGTATATATTGCTTCTATATAGTCTAAGAAACATATATGCAAAGCATCCAAACAGTACCATTCGCCAATTTTTTGTTCTCCAAGTATAAGTGAACAATGAGCCCCATTGTTAATCCTTTATCGGAAATTATTTGTAACTTTCGACAAGTAGAACAATGAATGGAACAGGTAGACGGTTGAAATCTTTGTATATATTGCTTCTATATAGTCTAAGAAACATATATGCAAAGCATCCAAACAGTACAATTCGCCAATTTTTTGTTCTTCAAGTTTAAGTAAACTACGATCCCCATTGTTAATCACTTAAAGGAAATTATTTGTAACTTTCGACAAGTAGAACAATGAATGGAACAGGTAGACGGTTGAAATCTTTGTATATATTGCTTCTATATAGTCTAAGAAACATATATGCAAAGCACCCAAACAGTACCATTCGCCACTTTTTTGTTCTTCAAGTTTAAGTGAACAACGAGCCCCATTGTTAATCCTTTAAAGGAAATTATTTGTAAATTTCGACAAGTAGAACAATGATTGGAACACGTAGACGGTTGAAATCTTTGTATATATTGCTTCCATATAGTCTAAGAAACATATATGCAAAGCATCCAAACAGTACCATTCGCCAATTTTTTGTTCTTCAAGTTTAAGTGAACAATGAGACCCATTGTTAATCCTTTATCGGAAATTATTTGTAACATTCGACAAGTAGAACAATGAATGGAACAGGTAGACGGTTGAAATCATTGTATATATTGCTTCTATATAGTCTAAGAAACATATATGCAAAGCATCCAAACAGTACAATTCGCCAATTTTTTGTTCTTCAAGTTTAAGTGAACAATGAGCCCCATTGTTAATCCTTTAAAGGAAATTATTTGTAACTTTCGACAAGTAGAACAATGAATGGAACAGGTAGACGGTTGAAACCTTTGTATATATTGCTTCTATATAGTCTAAGAAACATATATGCAAAGCATCCAAACAGTACCATTCGCCAATTTTTTGTTCTTCAAGTTTAAGTGAACAATGAGCCCCATTGTTAATCCTTTATCGGAAATTATTTGTAACTTTCGACAAGTAGAACAATGAATGGAACAGGTAGACGGTTGAAATCTTTGTAAATATTGCTTCTATATAGTTTAAGAAACATATATGCAATGCACCCAAACAGTACCATTCGCCACTTTTTTGTTCTTCAAGTTTAAGTGAACAACGAGCCCCATTGTTAATCCTTTAAAGGAAATTATTTGTAAATTTCGACAAGTAGAACAATGATTGGTACACGTAGACGGTTGAAATCTTTGTATATGTTGCTTCTATATAGTCTAAGAAACCTATATGCAAAGCATCTAAACAGTAACAATCGCCTATTTATTGATCTTCAAGTTTAAGTGAACAGCGAGCCCCATTGATAATCATGAAATGGAAATTATTTGTAACTTTCTACAAGTAGAACAATGAATAGTACAGGTAGACGGGTGAAATATTTCTATATATTGCTTCTAAATAGTCTAAGAAACATCTATGCAAAGCATCCAAACAGTACAATTCGCCAATTTTTTGCTCTTCAAGTTTAAGTGAACTACGAGCCCCATTGTTAATCCTTTAAAGGAAATTATTTGTAAATTTCGGCAAGTAGAACAATGAATGGAACAGGTAGACGGTTGAAATCCTTGTATATATTGCTTCTATATAGTCTAAGATACATATATGCAAAGCATCCAAACAGTACAATTCGCCAATTTTTTGTTCTTCAAGTTTAAGTGAACTACGAGCCCCATTGTTAATACTTTAACGGAAATTATTTGTAACTTGCGACAAGTAGAACAATGAATGGAAAAGGTAGACGGTTGAAATCAATGTATATATTGCTTCTTTATAGTCTAAGAAACATATATGCAAAGCATCCAAACAGTACAATTCGCCAATTTTTTGTTCTTCAAGTTTAAGTGAACAATGAGCCCCAATGGTTAATCCTTTATCGGTAATTATTTGTAACTTTCGACAAGTAGAACAATGAATGGAACAGGTAGACAGTTGAAATCCTTGTATATATTGCTTCTATATAGTCTAAGAAACATATAAGCAAAGCATATAAACAGTACAATTCGCCAATTTTTTGTTCTTCAAGTTTAAGTAAACTACGATCCCCATTGTTAATCCCTTAACGGAAATTATTTGTAACTTTCGACAAGTAGAACAATGAATGGAACAGGTAGACGGTTGAAATCATTGTATATATTGCTTCTATATAGTCTAAGAAACATATATGCAAAGCATCCAAACAGTACAATTCGCCAATTTTTTGTTCTTCAAGTTTAAGTAAACTACGATCCCCATTGTTAATCCCTTAACGGAAATTATTTGTAACTTTCGACAAGTAGAACAATGAATGGAACAGGTAGACGGTTGAAATCTTTGTATATATTGCTTCTATATAGTCTAAGAAACATATATGCAAAGCATCCAAACAGTACAATTCGCCAATTTTTTGTTCTACAAGTTTAAGTGAACAATGAGCCCCAATGGTTAATCCTTTAAAGGAATTTATTTGTAACTTTCGACAAGTAGAACAATGAATGGAACAGGTAGACGGTTGAAATCAATGTATATATTGCTTCTATATAGTCTAAGAAACATATATGCCATGCATCCAAACAGTACCATTCGCCAATTTTTTGTTCTTCAAGTTTAAGTGAACAATGAGCCCCATTGTTAATCCTTTAAAGGAAATTATTTGTAACTTTCGACAAGTAGAACAATGAATGGAACAGGTAGACGGTTGAAACCTTTGTATATATTGCTTCTATATAGTCTAAGAAACATATATGCAAAGCATCCAAACAGTACCATTCGCCAATTTTTTGTTCTTCAAGTTTAAGTGAACAATGAGCCCCATTGTTAATCCTTTATCGGAAATTATTTGTAACTTTCGACAAGTAGAACAATGAATGGAACAGGTAGACGGTTGAAATCTTTGTAAATATTGCTTCTATATAGTTTAAGAAACATATATGCAATGCACCCAAACAGTACCATTCGCCACTTTTTTGTTCTTCAAGTTTAAGTGAACAACGAGCCCCATTGTTAATCCTTTAAAGGAAATTATTTGTAAATTTCGACAAGTAGAACAATGATTGGTACACGTAGACGGTTGAAATCTTTGTATATGTTGCTTCTATATAGTCTAAGAAACCTATATGCAAAGCATCTAAACAGTAACAATCGCCTATTTATTGATCTTCAAGTTTAAGTGAACAGCGAGCCCCATTGATAATCATGAAATGGAAATTATTTGTAACTTTCTACAAGTAGAACAATGAATAGTACAGGTAGACGGGTGAAATATTTCTATATATTGCTTCTAAATAGTCTAAGAAACATCTATGCAAAGCATCCAAACAGTACAATTCGCCAATTTTTTGCTCTTCAAGTTTAAGTGAACTACGAGCCCCATTGTTAATCCTTTAAAGGAAATTATTTGTAAATTTCGGCAAGTAGAACAATGAATGGAACAGGTAGACGGTTGAAATCCTTGTATATATTGCTTCTATATAGTCTAAGATACATATATGCAAAGCATCCAAACAGTACAATTCGCCAATTTTTTGTTCTTCAAGTTTAAGTGAACTACGAGCCCCATTGTTAATACTTTAACGGAAATTATTTGTAACTTGCGACAAGTAGAACAATGAATGGAAAAGGTAGACGGTTGAAATCAATGTATATATTGCTTCTTTATAGTCTAAGAAACATATATGCAAAGCATCCAAACAGTACAATTCGCCAATTTTTTGTTCTTCAAGTTTAAGTGAACAATGAGCCCCAATGGTTAATCCTTTATCGGTAATTATTTGTAACTTTCGACAAGTAGAACAATGAATGGAACAGGTAGACAGTTGAAATCCTTGTATATATTGCTTCTATATAGTCTAAGAAACATATAAGCAAAGCATATAAACAGTACAATTCGCCAATTTTTTGTTCTTCAAGTTTAAGTAAACTACGATCCCCATTGTTAATCCCTTAACGGAAATTATTTGTAACTTTCGACAAGTAGAACAATGAATGGAACAGGTAGACGGTTGAAATCATTGTATATATTGCTTCTATATAGTCTAAGAAACATATATGCAAAGCATCCAAACAGTACAATTCGCCAATTTTTTGTTCTTCAAGTTTAAGTAAACTACGATCCCCATTGTTAATCCCTTAACGGAAATTATTTGTAACTTTCGACAAGTAGAACAATGAATGGAACAGGTAGACGGTTGAAATCTTTGTATATATTGCTTCTATATAGTCTAAGAAACATATATGCAAAGCACCCAAACAGTACCATTCGCCACATTTTTGTTCTTCAAGTTTAAGTGAACTACGAGCCCCATTGTTAATCCATTAACGGAAATTAATTGTAACTTTCTACAAGTAGAACAATGATTGGAACACGTAGATGGTTGAAATCTTTGTATATATTGCTTCCATATAGTCTAAGAAACATGTACGCAAAGCATCCAAACAGTACAATTCGCCAATTTTTTGTTCTTCAAGTTTAAGTGAACTACGATCCCCATTGTTAATCCCTTAACGGAAATTATTTGTAACTTTCGACAAGTAGAACAGTGAATGGAACAGGTAGACGGTTGAAATCTTTGTATATATTGCTTCTATATAGTATAAGAAACATATATGCAAAGCATCCAAACAGTACAATTCGGCAATTTTTTGTTCTTCAAGTTTAAGTGAAAAATGAGCCCCAATGTTTAATCCGTTATCGGAAATTATTTGTAACTTTCGACAAGTAGAACAATGAATGGAAAAGGTAGACGGTTGAAATCTTTGTATATATTGCTTCCATATAGTCTAAGAAACATGTACGCAAAGCATCCAAACAGTACGATGCGCCAATTTTTTGTTCTTCAAGTTTAAGTGAACAATGAGCCCCAATGGTTAATCCTTTATCGGTAATTATTTGTAATTTTCGACAAGTAGAACAATGAATGGGACAGGTAGACGGTTGAAATCTTTGTATATATTGCTTCTATATAGTATAAGAAACATATATGCAAAGCATCCAAACAGTACAATTCGCCAATTTTTTGTTCTTCAAGTTTAAGTGAACAATGAGCCCCAATGGTTAATCCGTTATCGGAAATTATTTGTAAATTTCGACAAGTAGAACAATGAATGGAACAGGTAGACGGTTGAAATCTTTGTATATATTGCTTCTATATAGTCTAAGAAACATATATGCAAAGCATCCATACAGTAACATTCTCCAATTTTTTGTTCTTCAAGTTTAAGTGAACTACGAGCCCCATTGTTAATCTTTTAAAGGAAATTATTTGTAAATTTCGACAAGTAGAACAATGAATGGAACAGGTAGACTGTTGAAATTATTGTATATATTGCTTCTATATAGTCTAAGAAATATATATGCAAAGCATCCAAACAGTACAATTCGCCGATTTTTTGATCTTCAAGTTTAAGTGAACAGCGAGCCCCATTGTTAATCCTTTAAAGGAAATTATTTGTAACTTTCGACAAGTAGAACAATGAATGGAACAGGTAGACGGTTGAAATCTTTGTATAGATTGCTTCTATATAGTCTAAGAAACATATATGCAAAACATCCAAACAGTACAATTCGCCAATTTTTTGTTCTTCAAGTTTAAGTGAACAATGAGCCCCAATGGTTAATCCTTTATCGGTAATTATTTGTAACTTTCGACAAGTAGAACAATGAATGGAACAGGTAGACGGTTGAAATCTTTGTATATAATGCTTCTATATAGTATAAGAAACATATATGCAAAGCACCCAAACAGTACCATTCGCCACTTTTTTGTTCTTCAAGTTTAAGTGAACAACGAGCCCCATTGTTAATCCTTTAAAGGAAATTATTTGTAAATTTCGACAAGTAGAACAATGACTGGAACAGGTAGACGGTTGAAATCATTGTATATATTGCTTCTATATAGTCTAAGAAACATATATGCAAAGCATCCAAACAGTACAATTCGCCAATTTTTTGTTCTTCAAGTTTAAGTAAACTACGATCCCCATTGTTAATCCGTTATCGGAAATTATTTGTAAATTTCGACAAGTAGAACAATGAATGGAACAGGTAGACGGTTGAAATCTTTGTATATATTGCTTCTATATAGTCTAAGAAACATATGTGCAAAGCATCCAAACAGTACGATTCGCCAATTTTTTGTTCTTCAAGTTTAAGTAAACTACGATCCCCATTGTTAATCCCTTAACGGAAATTATTTGTAACTTTCGACAAGTAGAACAATGAATGGAACAGGTAGACGGTTGAAATCTTTGTATATATTGCTTCTATATAGTCTAAGAAACATATATGCAAAGCATCCAAACAGTACAATTCGCCAATTTTTTGTTCTACAAGTTTAAGTGAACATTGAGCCCCAATGGTTAATCCTTTAAAGGAATTTATTTGTAACTTTCGACAAGTAGAACAATGAATGGAACAGGTAGACGGTTGAAATCAATGTATATATTGCTTCTATATAGTCTAAGAAACATATATGCCATGCATCCAAACAGTACCATTCGCCAATTTTTTGTTCTCCAAGTTTAAGTGAACAATGAGCCCCATTGTTAATCCTTTATCGGAAATTATTTGTAACTTTCGACAAGTAGAACAATGAATGGAACAGGTAGACGGTTGAAATCTTTGTATATATTGCTTCTATATAGTCTAAGAAACATATATGCAAAGCACCCAAACAGTACCATTCGCCACATTTTTGTTCTTCAAGTTTAAGTGAACAACGAGCCCCATTGTTAATCCTTTAAAGGAAATTATTTGTAAATTTCGACAAGTAGAACAATGACTGGAACAGGTAGACGGTTGAAATCATTGTATATATTGCTTCTATATAGTCTAAGAAACATATATGCAAAGCATCCAAACAGTACAATTCGCCAATTTTTTGTTCTTCAAGTTTAAGTAAACTACGATCCCCATTGTTAATCCGTTATCGGAAATTATTTGTAAATTTCGACAAGTAGAACAATGAATGGAACAGGTAGACGGTTGAAATCTTTGTATATATTGCTTCTATATAGTCTAAGAAACATATGTGCAAAGCATCCAAACAGTACCATTCGCCAATTTTTTGTTCTTCAAGTTTAAGTGAACAATGAGCCCCAATGGTTAATCCTTTATCGGTAATTATTTGTAACTTTCGACAAGTAGAACAATGAATGGAACAGGTAGACGGTTGAAATCTTTGTATATATTGCTTCTATATAGTATAAGAAACATATATGCAAAGCACCCAAACAGTACCATTCGCCACTTTTTTGTTCTTCAAGTTTAAGTGAACAACGAGCCCCATTGTTAATCCTTTAAAGGAAATTATTTGTAAATTTCGACAAGTAGAACAATGACTGGAACAGGTAGACGGTTGAAATCATTGTATATATTGCTTCTATATAGTCTAAGAAACATATATGCAAAGCATCCAAACAGTACAATTCGCCGATTTTTTGATCTTCAAGTTTAAGTGAACAGCGAGCCCCATTGTTAATCCTTTAAAGGAAATTATTTGTAACTTTCGACAAGTAGAACAATGAATGGAACAGGTAGACGGTTGAAATCTTTGTATAGATTGCTTCTATATAGTCTAAGAAACATATATGCAAAACATCCAAACAGTACAATTCGCCAATTTTTTGTTCTTCAAGTTTAAGTGAACAATGAGCCCCAATGGTTAATCCTTTATCGGTAATTATTTGTAACTTTCGACAAGTAGAACAATGAATGGAACAGGTAGACGGTTGAAATCTTTGTATATATTGCTTCTATATAGTCTAAGAAACATATATGCAAAGCACCCAAACAGTACCATTCGCCACTTTTTTGTTCTTCAAGATTAAGTGAACAACGAGCCCCATTGTTAATCCTTTAAAGGAAATTATTTGTAAATTTCGACAAGTAGAACAATGACTGGAACAGGTAGACGGTTGAAATCATTGTATATATTGCTTCTATATAGTCTAAGAAACATATATGCAAAGCATCCAAACAGTACAATTCCCCAATTTTTTGTTCTTCAAGTTTAAGTAAACTACGATCCCCATTGTTAATCCGTTATCGGAAATTATTTGTAAATTTCGACAAGTAGAACAATGAATGGAACAGGTAGACGGTTGAAATCTTTGTATATATTGCTTCTATATAGTCTAAGAAACATATATGCAAAGCATCCAAACAGTACCATTCGCCAATTTTTTGTTCTTCAAGTTTAAGTGAACAACGAGCCCCATTGATAATCCTGAAACGGAAATTATTTGTAACATTCGACAAGTAGAACAATGAATGGAACAGGTAGACGGTTGAAATCATTGTATATATTGCTTCTATATAGTCTAAGAAACATATATGCAAAGCATCCAAACAGTACAATTCGCCAATTTTTTGTTCTTCAAGTTTAAGTGAACAATGAGCCCCATTGTTAGTCCTTTAAAGGAAATTATTTGTAACTTTCGACAAGTAGAACAATGAATGGAACAGGTAGACGGTTGAAATCTTTGTATATATTGCTTCTATATACTCTAAGAAACATATATGCAAAGCATCCAAACAGTACCATTCGCCAATTTTTTGTTCTCCAAGTATAAGTGAACAATGAGCCCCATTGTTAATCCTTTATCGGAAATTATTTGTAACTTTCGACAAGTAGAACAATGAATGGAACACGTAGACGGTTGAAATCTTTGTATATATTGCTTCTATATAGTCTAAGAAACATATATGCAAAGCACCCAAACAGTACCATTCGCCACTTTTTTGTTCTTCAAGTTTAAGTGAACAACGAGCCCCATTGTTAATCCTTTAAAGGAAATTATTTGTAAATTTCGACAAGTAGAACAATGATTGGAACACGTAGACGGTTGAAATCTTTGTATATATTGCTTCCATATAGTCTAAGAAACATATATGCAAAGCATCCAAACAGTACCATTCGCCAATTTTTTGTTCTTCAAGTTTAAGTGAACAATGAGACCCATTGTTAATCCTTTATCGGAAATTATTTGTAACTTTCGACAAGTAGATCAATGAATGGAACAGGTAGACGGTTGAAATCTTTGTATATATTGCTTCTATAAAGTCTAAGATACATATATGCAAATCATCCAAACAGTACAATTCGCCAATTATTTGACCTTCAAGTTTAAGTGAACTACGAGCCCCATTGTTAATACTTTAACGGAACTTATTTGTAACTTTCGACAAGTAGAACAATGAATGGAACAGGTAGACGGTTGAAATCAATGTATATATTGCTTCTATATAGTCTAAGAAACATATATGCAAAGCATCCAAACAGTACAATTCGCCAATTTTTTGTTCTTCAAGTTTAAGTGAACAATGAGCCCCATTGTTAATCCTTTAAAGGAAATTATTTGTAACTTTCGACAAGTAGAACAATGAATGGAACAGGTAGACGGTTGAAATCTTTGTATATATTGCTTCTATATAGTCTAAGAAACATATATGCAAAGCATCCAAACAGTACCATTCGCCAATTTTTTGTTCTCCAAGTATAAGTGAACAATGAGCCCCATTGTTAATCCTTTATCGGAAATTATTTGTAACTTTCGACAAGTAGAACAATGAATGGAACAGGTAGACGGTTGAAATCTTTGTATATATTGCTTCTATATAGTCTAAGAAACATATATGCAAAGCACCCAAACAGTACCATTCGCCACTTTTTTGTTCTTCAAGTTTAAGTGAACAACGAGCCCCATTGTTAATCCTTTAAAGGAAATTATTTGTAAATTTCGACAAGTAGAACAATGATTGGAACACGTAGACGGTTGAAATCTTTGTATATATTGCTTCCATATAGTCTAAGAAACATATATGCAAAGCATCCAAACAGTACCATTCGACACTTTTTTGTTCTTCAAGTTTAAGTGAACAACGAGCCCCATTGTTAATACTTTAACGGAAATTATTTGTAACTTGCGACAAGTAGAACAATGAATGGAACAGGTAGACGGTTGAAATCTTTGTATACATTGCTTCTATATAGTCTAAGAAAAATATATGCAGAGCATCCAAACAGTACCATTCGCCAATTTTTTGTTCTTCAAGTTTAAGTGAACTACGAGCCCCATTGTTAATCCTTTAAAGGAAATTATTTGTACATTTCGACAAGTAGAACAATGAATGGAACAGGTAGACTGTTGAAATTATTGTATATATTGCTTCTATATAGTCTAAGAAATATATATGCAAAGCATCCAAACAGTACAATTCGCCGATTTTTTGTTCTTCAAGTTTAAGTGAACAATGAGCCCCATTGTTAATCCTTTAAAGGAAATTATTTGTAACTTTCGACAAGTAGAACAATGAATGGAACAGGTAGACGGTTGAAATCTTTGTATATATTGCTTCTATATAGTCTAAGAAACATATATGCAAAGCATCCAAACAGCACAATTCGCCAATTTCTTGTTCTTCAAGATTAAGTAAACTACGATCCCCATTGTTAATGCCTTAACGGAAATTATTTGTAACTGTCGACAAGTAGAACAATGAATGGAACAGGTAGACGGTTGAAATCTTTGTATATATTGCTTCTATAAAGTCTAAGAAACATATATGCAAATCATCCAAACAGTACAATTCGCCAATTATTTGATCTTCAAGTTTAAGTGAACAACGAGCCCCATTGTTAATCCTTTAAAGGAAATTATTTGTAACTTTCGACAAGTAGAACAAGGAATGGAACAGGTAGACGGTTGAAATCATTGTATATATTGCTTCTATATAGTCTATGAAACATATGTGCAAAGCATCCAAACAGTACAATTCGCCAATTTTTTGTTCTTCAAGTTTAAGTGAACTACGAGCCCCATTGTTAATCCTTTAAAGGAAATTATTTGTAACTTTCGACAAGTAGAACAATGAATGGAACAGGTAGACGGTTGAAATCTTTGTATATATTGCTTCTATATAGTCTAAGAAACATATATGCAAAGCATCCAAACAGCACAATTCGCCAATTTCTTGTTCTTCAAGATTAAGTAAACTACGATCCCCATTGTTAATCCTTTATCGGAAATTATTTGTAACTTTCGACAATTAGAACAATGAATGGAACAGGTAGACGGTTGAAATCTTTGTATATATTGCTTCTATAAAGTCTAAGAAACATATATGCAAATCATCCAAACAGTACAATTCGCCAATTATTTGATCTTCAAGTATAAGTGAACTACGAGCCCCATTGTTAATACTTTAACGGAAATTATTTGTAACTTGCGACAAGTAGAACAATGAATGGAACAGGTAGACGGTTGAAATCTATGTATATATTGCTTCTATAAAGTCTAAGATACATATATGCAAATCATCCAAACAGTACAATTCGCCAATTATTTGACCTTCAAGTTTAAGTGAACTACGAGCCCCATTGTTAATACTTTAACGGAACTTATTTGTAACTTTCGACAAGTAGAACAATGAATGGAACAGGTAGACGGTTGAAATCAATGTATATATTGCTTCTATATAGTCTAAGAAACATATATGCAAAGCATCCAAACAGTACCATTCGACACTTTTTTGTTCTTCAAGTTTAAGTGAACAACGAGCTCCATTGTTAATCCTTTAAAGGAAATTATTTGTAAATTTCGACAAGTAGAACAATGATTGGAACACGTAGACGGTTGAAATCTTTGTATATATTGCTTCCATATAGTCTAAGAAACATATATGCAAAGCATCCAAACAGTACCATTTGCCAATTTTTTGTTCTTCAAGTTTAAGTGAACAATGAGACCCATTGTTAATCCTTTATCGGAAATTATTTGTAACTTTCGACAAGTAGAACAATGAATGGAACAGGTAGAGGGTTGAAATCTTTGTATATATTGCTTCTATAAAGTCTAAGAAACATATATGCAAATCATCCAAACAGTACAATTCGCCAATTATTTGATTTTCAAGTATAAGTGAACTACGAGCCCCATTGTTAATACTTTAACGGAAATTATTTGTAACTTTCGACAAGTATAACAATGAATGGAACAGGTAGACGGTTGAAATCATTGTATATATTGCTTCTATATAGTCTAAGAAACATATATGCAAAGCATCCAAACAGTATAATTCGCCAATTTTTTGTCCTCCAAGTTTAAGTGAACAATGAGCCCCATTGTTAATCCTTTAAATGAAATTATTTGTAACTTTCAACAAGTAGAACAATGAATGGAACAGGTAGACGGTTGAAATCTTTGTATATATTGCTTCTATATAGTATAAGAAACATATATGCAAAGCATCCAAACAGTACAATTCGCCAATTTTTTGTTCTTCAAGTTTAAGTGAACAATGAGCCCCAATGGTTAATCCGTTATCGGAAATTATTTGTAACTTTCGACAAGTAGAACAATGAATGGAACAGGTAGACGGTTGAAATCTTTGTATATATTGCTTCTATATAGTCTAAGAAACATATATGCAAAGCATCCAAACAGTACCATTCGCCACTTTTTTGTTCTTCAAGTTTAAGTGAACAACGAGCCCCATTGTTAATCCTTTAAAGGAAATTATTTGTAAATTCCGACAAGTAGAACAATGATTGGAACACGTAGACGGTTGAAATCTTTGTATATATTGCTTCCATATAGTCTAAGAAACATATATGCAAAGCATCCAAACAGTACCATTCGCCAATTTTTTGTTCTTCAAGTTTAAGTGAACAATGAGACCCATTGTTAATCCTTTATCGGAAATTATTTGTAACTTTCGACAAGTAGATCAATGAATGGAACAGGTAGACGGTTGAAATCCTTGTATATATAGCTTCTATATAGTCTAAGAAACATATATGCAAAGCATCCAAACAGTACAATTCGCCAATTTTTTGTTCTTCAAGTTTAAGTAAACTACGATCCCCATTGTCAATCCCTTAACGGAAATTATTTGTAACTTTCGACAAGTAGAACAATGAATGGAACAGGTAGACGGTTGAAATCATTGTATATATTGCTTCTATATAGTCTAAGAAACATATATGCAAAGCATACAAACAGTACCATTCGCCAATTTTTTGTTCTTCAAGTTTAAGTGAACAACGAGCCCCATTGATAATCATGAAACGGAAATTATTTGTAACTTTCGACAAGTAGAACAATGAATGGAACAGGTAGACGGTTGAAATCTTTGTATAGATTGCTTCTATATAGTCTAAGAAACATATATGCAAAACATCCAAACAGTACAATTCGCCAATTTTTTGTTCTTCAAGTTTAAGTGAACAATGAGCCCCAATGGTTAATCCTTTATCGGTAATTATTTGTAACTTTCGACAAGTAGAACAATGAATGGAACAGGTAGACGGTTGAAATCTTTGTATATATTGCTTCTATATAGTCTAAGAAATATATATGCAAAGCATCCAAACAGTACAATTCGCCGATTTTTTGTTCTTCAAGTTTAAGTGAACAATGAGCCCCATTGTTAATCCTTTAAAGGAAATTATTTGTAACTTTCGACAAGTAGAACAATGAATGGAACAGGTAGACGGTTGAAATCTTTGTATATATTGCTTCTATATAGTCTAAGAAACATATATGCAAAGCATCCAAACAGCACAATTCGCCAATTTCTTGTTCTTCAAGATTAAGTAAACTACGATCCCCATTGTTAATGCCTTAACGGAAATTATTTGTAACTGTCGACAAGTAGAACAATGAATGGAACAGGTAGACGGTTGAAATCTTTGTATATATTGCTTCTATAAAGTCTAAGAAACATATATGCAAATCATCCAAACAGTACAATTCGCCAATTATTTGATCTTCAAGTTTAAGTGAACAACGAGCCCCATTGTTAATCCTTTAAAGGAAATTATTTGTAACTTTCGACAAGTAGAACAAGGAATGGAACAGGTAGACGGTTGAAATCATTGTATATATTGCTTCTATATAGTCTATGAAACATATGTGCAAAGCATCCAAACAGTACAATTCGCCAATTTTTTGTTCTTCAAGTTTAAGTGAACTACGAGCCCCATTGTTAATCCTTTAAAGGAAATTATTTGTAACTTTCGACAAGTAGAACAATGAATGGAACAGGTAGACGGTTGAAATCTTTGTATATATTGCTTCTATATAGTCTAAGAAACATATATGCAAAGCATCCAAACAGCACAATTCGCCAATTTCTTGTTCTTCAAGATTAAGTAAACTACGATCCCCATTGTTAATCCTTTATCGGAAATTATTTGTAACTTTCGACAATTAGAACAATGAATGGAACAGGTAGACGGTTGAAATCTTTGTATATATTGCTTCTATAAAGTCTAAGAAACATATATGCAAATCATCCAAACAGTACAATTCGCCAATTATTTGATCTTCAAGTATAAGTGAACTACGAGCCCCATTGTTAATACTTTAACGGAAATTATTTGTAACTTGCGACAAGTAGAACAATGAATGGAACAGGTAGACGGTTGAAATCTATGTATATATTGCTTCTATAAAGTCTAAGATACATATATGCAAATCATCCAAACAGTACAATTCGCCAATTATTTGACCTTCAAGTTTAAGTGAACTACGAGCCCCATTGTTAATACTTTAACGGAACTTATTTGTAACTTTCGACAAGTAGAACAATGAATGGAACAGGTAGACGGTTGAAATCAATGTATATATTGCTTCTATATAGTCTAAGAAACATATATGCAAAGCATCCAAACAGTACCATTCGACACTTTTTTGTTCTTCAAGTTTAAGTGAACAACGAGCTCCATTGTTAATCCTTTAAAGGAAATTATTTGTAAATTTCGACAAGTAGAACAATGATTGGAACACGTAGACGGTTGAAATCTTTGTATATATTGCTTCCATATAGTCTAAGAAACATATATGCAAAGCATCCAAACAGTACCATTTGCCAATTTTTTGTTCTTCAAGTTTAAGTGAACAATGAGACCCATTGTTAATCCTTTATCGGAAATTATTTGTAACTTTCGACAAGTAGAACAATGAATGGAACAGGTAGAGGGTTGAAATCTTTGTATATATTGCTTCTATAAAGTCTAAGAAACATATATGCAAATCATCCAAACAGTACAATTCGCCAATTATTTGATTTTCAAGTATAAGTGAACTACGAGCCCCATTGTTAATACTTTAACGGAAATTATTTGTAACTTTCGACAAGTATAACAATGAATGGAACAGGTAGACGGTTGAAATCATTGTATATATTGCTTCTATATAGTCTAAGAAACATATATGCAAAGCATCCAAACAGTATAATTCGCCAATTTTTTGTCCTCCAAGTTTAAGTGAACAATGAGCCCCATTGTTAATCCTTTAAATGAAATTATTTGTAACTTTCAACAAGTAGAACAATGAATGGAACAGGTAGACGGTTGAAATCTTTGTATATATTGCTTCTATATAGTATAAGAAACATATATGCAAAGCATCCAAACAGTACAATTCGCCAATTTTTTGTTCTTCAAGTTTAAGTGAACAATGAGCCCCAATGGTTAATCCGTTATCGGAAATTATTTGTAACTTTCGACAAGTAGAACAATGAATGGAACAGGTAGACGGTTGAAATCTTTGTATATATTGCTTCTATATAGTCTAAGAAACATATATGCAAAGCATCCAAACAGTACCATTCGCCACTTTTTTGTTCTTCAAGTTTAAGTGAACAACGAGCCCCATTGTTAATCCTTTAAAGGAAATTATTTGTAAATTCCGACAAGTAGAACAATGATTGGAACACGTAGACGGTTGAAATCTTTGTATATATTGCTTCCATATAGTCTAAGAAACATATATGCAAAGCATCCAAACAGTACCATTCGCCAATTTTTTGTTCTTCAAGTTTAAGTGAACAATGAGACCCATTGTTAATCCTTTATCGGAAATTATTTGTAACTTTCGACAAGTAGATCAATGAATGGAACAGGTAGACGGTTGAAATCCTTGTATATATAGCTTCTATATAGTCTAAGAAACATATATGCAAAGCATCCAAACAGTACAATTCGCCAATTTTTTGTTCTTCAAGTTTAAGTAAACTACGATCCCCATTGTCAATCCCTTAACGGAAATTATTTGTAACTTTCGACAAGTAGAACAATGAATGGAACAGGTAGACGGTTGAAATCATTGTATATATTGCTTCTATATAGTCTAAGAAACATATATGCAAAGCATACAAACAGTACCATTCGCCAATTTTTTGTTCTTCAAGTTTAAGTGAACAACGAGCCCCATTGATAATCATGAAACGGAAATTATTTGTAACTTTCGACAAGTAGAACAATGAATGGAACAGGTAGACGGTTGAAATCTTTGTATAGATTGCTTCTATATAGTCTAAGAAACATATATGCAAAACATCCAAACAGTACAATTCGCCAATTTTTTGTTCTTCAAGTTTAAGTGAACAATGAGCCCCAATGGTTAATCCTTTATCGGTAATTATTTGTAACTTTCGACAAGTAGAACAATGAATGGAACAGGTAGACGGTTGAAATCTTTGTATATATTGCTTCTATATAGTCTAAGAAACATATATGCAAAGCACCCAAACAGTACCATTCGCCACTTTTTTGTTCTTCAAGATTAAGTGAACAACGAGCCCCATTGTTAATCCTTTAAAGGAAATTATTTGTAAATTTCGACAAGTAGAACAATGACTGGAACAGGTAGACGGTTGAAATCATTGTATATATTGCTTCTATATAGTCTAAGAAACATATATGCAAAGCATCCAAACAGTACAATTCGCCAATTTTTTGTTCTTCAAGTTTAAGTAAACTACGATCCCCATTGTTAATCCGTTATCGGAAATTATTTGTAAATTTCGACAAGTAGAACAATGAATGGAACAGGTAGACGGTTGAAATCTTTGTATATATTGCTTCTATATAGTCTAAGAAACATATATGCAAAGCATCCAAACAGTACCATTCGCCAATTTTTTGTTCTTCAAGTTTAAGTGAACAACGAGCCCCATTGATAATCATGAAACGGAAATTATTTGTAACATTCGACAAGTAGAACAATGAATGGAACAGGTAGACGGTTGAAATCATTGTATATATTGCTTCTATATAGTCTAAGAAACATATATGCAAAGCATCCAAACAGTACAATTCGCCAATTTTTTGTTCTTCAAGTTTAAGTGAACAATGAGCCCCATTGTTAATCCTTTAAAGGAATATATTTGTAACTTTCGACAAGTAGAACAATGAATGGAACAGGTAGACGGTTGAAATCTTTGTATATATTGCTTCTATATAGTCTAAGAAACATATATGCAAAGCATCCAAACAGTACCATTCGCCAATTTTTTGTTCTTCAAGTTTAAGTGAACAATGAGCCCCATTGTTAATCCTTTATCGGAAATTATTTGTAACTTTCGACAAGTAGAACAATGAATGGAACAGGTAGACGGTTGAAATCTTTGTATATATTGCTTCTATATAGTCTAAGAAACATATATGCAAAGCACCCAAACAGTACCATTCGCCACTTTTTTGTTCTTCAAGATTAAGTGAACAACGAGCCCCATTGTTAATCCTTTAAAGGAAATTATTTGTAAATTTCGACAAGTAGAACAATGACTGGAACAGGTAGACGGTTGAAATCATTGTATATATTGCTTCTATATAGTCTAAGAAACATATATGCAAAGCATCCAAACAGTACAATTCGCCAATTTTTTGTTCTTCAAGTTTAAGTAAACTACGATCCCCATTGTTAATCCGTTATCGGAAATTATTTGTAAATTTCGACAAGTAGAACAATGAATGGAACAGGTAGACGGTTGAAATCTTTGTATATATTGCTTCTATATAGTCTAAGAAACATATATGCAAAGCATCCAAACAGTACCATTCGCCAATTTTTTGTTCTTCAAGTTTAAGTGAACAACGAGCCCCATTGATAATCATGAAACGGAAATTATTTGTAACATTCGACAAGTAGAACAATGAATGGAACAGGTAGACGGTTGAAATCATTGTATATATTGCTTCTATATAGTCTAAGAAACATATATGCAAAGCATCCAAACAGTACAATTCGCCAATTTTTTGTTCTTCAAGTTTAAGTGAACAATGAGCCCCATTGTTAATCCTTTAAAGGAAATTATTTGTAACTTTCGACAAGTAGAACAATGAATGGAACAGGTAGACGGTTGAAATCTTTGTATATATTGCTTCTATATAGTCTAAGAAACATATATGCAAAGCATCCAAACAGTACCATTCGCCAATTTTTTGTTCTCCAAGTATAAGTGAACAATGAGCCCCATTGTTAATCCTTTATCGGAAATTATTTGTAACTTTCGACAAGTAGAACAATGAATGGAACACGTAGACGGTTGAAATCTTTGTATATATTGCTTCTATATTGTCTAAGAAACATATATGCAAAGCACCCAAACAGTACCATTCGCCACTTTTTTGTTCTTCAAGTTTAAGTGAACAACGAGCCCCATTGTTAATCCTTTAAAGGAAATTATTTGTAAATTTCGACAAGTAGAACAATGATTGGAACACGTAGACGGTTGAAATCTTTGTATATATTGCTTCCATATAGTCTAAGAAACATATATGCAAAGCATCCAAACAGTACAATTCGCCAATTTTTTGTTCTTCAAGTTTAAGTGAACAATGAGCCCCATTGTTAATCCTTTAAAGGAAATTATTTGTAACTTTCGACAAGTAGAACAATGAATGGAACAGGTAGACGGTTGAAACCTTTGTATATATTGCTTCTATATAGTCTAAGAAACATATATGCAAAGCATCCAGACAGTACCATTCGCCAATTTTTTGTTCTTCAAGTTTAAGTGAACAATGAGCCCCATTGTTAATCCTTTATCGGAAATTATTTGTAACTTTCGACAAGTAGAACAATGAATGGAACAGGTAGACGGTTGAAATCTTTGTATATATTGCTTCTATATAGTTTAAGAAACATATATGCAATGCACCCAAACAGTACCATTCGCCACTTTTTTGTTCTTCAAGTTTAAGTGAACAACGAGCCCCATTGTTAATCCTTTAAAGGAAATTATTTGTAAATTTCGACAAGTAGAACAATGATTGGAACACGTAGACGGTTGAAATCTTTGTATATGTTGCTTCTATATAGTCTAAGAAACCTATATGCAAAGCATCTAAACAGTAACAATCGCCTATTTATTGATCTTCAAGTTTAAGTGAACAGCGAGCCCCATTGATAATCATGAAATGGAAATTATTTGTAACTTTCTACAAGTAGAACAATGAATAGTACAGGTAGACGGGTGAAATATTTCTATATATTGCTTCTAAATAGTCTAAGAAACATCTATGCAAAGCATCCAAACAGTACAATTCGCCAATTTTTTGCTCTTCAAGTTTAAGTGAACTACGAGCCCCATTGTTAATCCTTTAAAGGAAATTATTTGTAAATTTCGGCAAGTTGAACAATGAATGGAACAGGTAGACGGTTGAAATCCTTGTATATATTGCTTCTATATAGTCTAAGATACATATATGCAAAGCATCCAAACAGTACAATTCGCCAATTTTTTGTTCTTCAAGTTTAAGTGAACTACGAGCCCCATTGTTAATACTTTAACGGAAATTATTTGTAACTTGCGACAAGTAGAACAATGAATGGAAAAGGTAGACGGTTGAAATCAATGTATATATTGCTTCTTTATAGTCTAAGAAACATATATGCAAAGCATCCAAACAGTACAATTCGCCAATTTTTTGTTCTTCAAGTTTAAATGAACAATGAGCCCCAATGGTTAATCCTTTATCGGTAATTATTTGTAACTTTCGACAAGTAGAACAATGAATGGAACAGGTAGACGGTTGAAATCCTTGTATATATTGCTTCTATATAGTCTAAGAAACATATAAGCAAAGCATATAAACAGTACAATTCGCCAATTTTTTGTTCTTCAAGTTTAAGTAAACTACGATCCCCATTGTTAATCCCTTAACGGAAATTATTTGTAACTTTCGACAAGTAGAACAATGAATGGAACAGTTAGACGGTTGAAATCTTTCTATATATTGCTTCTATATAGTCTAAGAAACATATATGCAAAGCATCCAAACAGTACAATTCGCCAATTTATTGTTCTTCAAGTTTATGTGAACAACGAGCCCCATTGTTAATCCTTTAAAGGAAATTATTTGTAACTTTCGACAAGTAGAACAATGAATGGAACAGGTAGACGGTTGAAATCTTTGTATATATTGCTTCTATATAGTATAAGAAACATATATGCAAAGCATCCAAACAGACAATTCGCCAATTTTTTGTTCTTCAAGTTTAAGTGAACAATGAGCCCCATTGTTAATCCTTTAAAGGAAATTATTTGTAACTTTCGACAAGTAGAACAATGAATGGAACAGGTAGACGGTTGAAATCTTTGTATATATTGCACCTATATAGTCTATGAAACATATATGCAAAGCATCCAAACAGTACAATTCGCCAATTTTTTGTTCTTCAAGTGTAAGTGAACAATGAGCCCCAATGGTTAATCCTTTATCGGTAATTATTTGTAACTTTCGACAAGTAGAACAATGAATGGAACAGGTAGACGGTTGAAATCCTTGTATATATTGCTTCTATATAGTCTAAGAAACATATAAGCAAAGCATCCAAACAGTACAATTCGCCAATTTTTTGTTCTTCAAGTTTAAGTAAACTACGATCCCCATTGTTAATCACTTAAAGGAAATTATTTGTAACTTTCGACAAGTAGAACAATGAATGGAACAGGTAGACGGTTGAAATCATTGTATATATTGCTTCTATATAGTCTAAGAAACATATATGCAAAGCATCCAAACAGTACAATTCGCCAATTTTTTGTTCTACAAGTTTAAGTAAACTACGATCCCCATTGTTAATCCCTTAACGGAAATTATTTGTAACTTTCGACAAGTAGAACAATGAATGGAACAGGTAGACGGTTGAAATCATTGTATATATTGCTTCTATATAGTTTAAGAAACATATATGCAAAGCATCCAAACAGTGCAATTCGACAATTTTTTGCTCTTCAAGTTTAAGTGAACTACGAGCCCCATTGTTAATCCTTTAAAGGAAATTATTTGTAAATTTCGACAAGTAGAACAATGAATGGAATAGGTAGACGGTTGAAATCTTTGTATATATTGCTTCTATATAGTCTAAGAAACATATATGCAAAGCATCCAAACAGTACAATTCGCAAATTTTTTGTTCTTCAAGTTTAAGTAAACTACGATCCCCATTGTTAATCCCTTAACGGAAATTATTTGTAACATTCGACAAGTAGAACAATGAATGGAACAGGTAGACGGTTGAAATCATTGTATATATTGCTTCTATATAGTCCAAGAAACATATATGCAAAGCATCCAAACAGTACAATTCGCCAATTTTTTGCTCTTCAAGTTTAAGTGAACTACGAGCCCCATTGTTAATACTTTAACGGAAATTAATTGTAACTTTCGACAAGTAGAACAATGAATGGAACACGTAGACGGTTGAAATCTTTGTATATATTGCTTCTATATAGTATAAGAAACATATATGCAAAGCATCCAAACAGTACAATTCGCCAATTTTTTGTTCTTCAAGTTTAAGTGAACAATGAGCCCCAATAGTTAATCCTTTAAAGGAAATTATTTGTAACTTTCGACAAGTAGAACAATGAATGGAACAGGTATACGGTTGAAATCTTTGTATATATTGCTTCTATATAGTCTAAGAAACATATATGCAAAGCATCCAAACAGTACAATTCGCCAATTTTTTGTTCTTCGAGTTTAAGTGAACAATGAGCCCCATTGTTAATCCTTTAAAGGAAATTATTTGTAACTTTCGACAAGTAGAACAATGAATGGAACGGGTAGACGGTTGAAATCTTTGTATATATTGCACCTATATAGTCTATGAAACATATATGCAAAGCATCCAAACAGTACAATTCGCCAATTTTTTGTTCTTCAAGTTTAAGTGAACAATGAGCCCCAATGGTTAATCCGTTATCGGAAATTATTTGTAACTTTCGACAAGTAGAACAATGAATGGAACAGGTAGACGGTTGAAATCGTTGTACATATTGCTTCTATATAGTCTAAGAAACATATATGCAAAGCATCCAAGTAGGACCATTCGCCAATTTTTTGTTCTTCAAGTTTAAGTGAACTACGAGCCCCATTGTTACTCCTTTAAAGGAAATTATTTGTAAATTTCGACAAGTAGAACAATGAATGGAACAGGTAGACGGTTGAAATCAATGTATATTTTGCTTCTACATAGTCTAAGAAACATATATGCAAAGCATCTAAACAGTACCATTCGCCAATTCTTTGTTCTTCAAGTTTAAGTGAACAATGAGCCCCATTGTTAATCCTTTATCGGAAATTATTTGTAACTTTCGACAAGTAGAACAATGAATGGAACTGGTAGACGGTTGAAATCTTTGTATATGTTGCTTCTATATAGTCTAAGCAACCTATATGCAAAGCATCCAAACAGTACAATTCGCCAATTATTTGACCTTCAAGTTTAAGTGAACTACGAGCCCCATTGTTAATACTTTAACGGAACTTATTTGTAACTTTCGACAAGTAGAACAATGAATGGAACAGGTAGACGGTTGAAATCAATGTATATATTGCTTCTATATAGTCTAAGAAACATATATGCAAAGCATCCAAACAGTACCATTCGACACTTTTTTGTTCTTCAAGTTTAAGTGAACAACGAGCCCCATTGTTAATCCTTTAAAGGAAATTATTTGTAAATTTCGACAAGTAGAACAATGATTGGAACACGTAGACGGTTGAAATCTTTGTATATATTGCTTCCATATAGTCTAAGAAACATATATGCAAAGCATTCAAACAGTACCATTCGCCAATTTTTTGTTCTTCAAGTTTAAGTGAACAATGAGACCCATTGTTAATCCTTTATCGGAAATTATTTGTAACTTTCGACAAGTAGAACAATGAATGGAACAGGTAGAGGGTTGAAATCTTTGTATATATTGCTTCTATAAAGTCTAAGAAACATATATGCAAATCATCCAAACAGTACAATTCGCCAATTATTTGATCTTCAAGTATAAGTGAACTACGAGCCCCATTGTTAATACTTTAACGGAAATTATTTGTAACTTTCGACAAGTAGAACAATGAATGGAACAGGTAGACGGTTGAAATCTTTGTATATATTGCTTCCATATAGTCTAAGAAACATATATGCAAAGCATCCAAACAGTACCATTCGCCAATTTTTTGTTCTTCAAGTTTAAGTAAACTACGATCCCCATTGTTAATCCCTTAACGGAAATTATTTGTAACATTCGACAAGTAGAACAATGAATGGAACAGGTAGACGGTTGAAATCATTGTATATATTGCTTCTATATAGTCTAAGAAACATATATGCAAAGCATCCAAACAGTACAATTCGCCAATTTTTTGTTCTTCAAGTTTAAGTGAACAATGAGCCCCATTGTTAATCCTTTAAAGGAAATTATTTGTAACTTTCGACAAGTAGAACAATGAATGGAACAGGTAGACGGTTGAAACCTTTGTATATATTGCTTCTATATAGTCTAAGAAACATATATGCAAAGCATCCAAACAGTACCATTCGCCAATTTTTTGTTCTTCAAGTTTAAGTGAACAATGAGCCCCATTGTTAATCCTTTATCGGAAATTATTTGTAACTTTCGACAAGTAGAACAATGAATGGAACAGGTAGACGGTTGAAATCTTTGTATATATTGCTTCTATATAGTTTAAGAAACATATATGCAATGCACCCAAACAGTACCATTCGCCACTTTTTTGTTCTTCAAGTTTAAGTGAACAACGAGCCCCATTGTTAATCCTTTAAAGGAAATTATTTGTAAATTTCGACAAGTAGAACAATGATTGGAACACGTAGACGGTTGAAATCTTTGTATATGTTGCTTCTATATAGTCTAAGAAACCTATATGCAAAGCATCTAAACAGTAACAATCGCCTATTTATTGATCTTCAAGTTTAAGTGAACAGCGAGCCCCATTGATAATCATGAAATGGAAATTATTTGTAACTTTCTACAAGTAGAACAATGAATAGTACAGGTAGACGGGTGAAATATTTCTATATATTGCTTCTAAATAGTCTAAGAAACATCTATGCAAAGCATCCAAACAGTACAATTCGCCAATTTTTTGCTCTTCAAGTTTAAGTGAACTACGAGCCCCATTGTTAATCCTTTAAAGGAAATTATTTGTAAATTTCGGCAAGTAGAACAATGAATGGAACAGGTAGACGGTTGAAATCCTTGTATATATTGCTTCTATATAGTCTAAGATACATATATGCAAAGCATCCAAACAGTACAATTCGCCAATTTATTGTTCTTCAAGTTTAAGTGAACAACGAGCCCCATTGTTAATCCATTAACGGAAATTATTTGTAACTTTCGACAAGTAGAACAATGAATGGAACAGGTAGACGGTTGAAAACATTGTTTATATTGCTTCTATATAGTCTAAGAAACATATATGCAAAGCATCCAAACAGTACAATTCGCCAATTTTTTGTTCTACAAGTTTAAGTAAACTACGATCCCCATTGTTAATCCCTTAACGGAAATTATTTGTAACTTTCGACAAGTAGAACAATGAATGGAACAGGTAGACGGTTGAAATCATTGTATATATTGCTTCTATATAGTTTAAGAAACATATATGCAAAGCATCCAAACAGTACAATTCGACAATTTTTTGCTCTTCAAGTTTAAGTGAACTACGAGCCCCATTGTTAATCCTTTAAAGGAAATTATTTGTAAATTTCGACAAGTAGAACAATGAATGGAATAGGTAGACGGTTGAAATCATTGTATATATTGCTTCTATATAGTATAAGAAACATATATGCAAAGCATCCAAACAGACAATTCGCCAATTTTTTGTTCTTCAAGTTTAAGTGAACAATGAGCCCCATTGTTAATCCTTTAAAGGAAATTATTTGTAACTTTCGACAAGTAGAACAATGAATGGAACAGGTAGACGGTTGAAATCTTTGTATATATTGCACCTATATAGTCTATGAAACATATATGCAAAGCATCCAAACAGTACAATTCGCCAATTTTTTGTTCTTCAAGTGTAAGTGAACAATGAGCCCCAATGGTTAATCCTTTATCGGTAATTATTTGTAACTTTCGACAAGTAGAACAATGAATGGAACAGGTAGACGGTTGAAATCCTTGTATATATTGCTTCTATATAGTCTAAGAAACATATAAGCAAAGCATCCAAACAGTACAATTCGCCAATTTTTTGTTCTTCAAGTTTAAGTAAACTACGATCCCCATTGTTAATCACTTAAAGGAAATTATTTGTAACTTTCGACAAGTAGAACAATGAATGGAACAGGTAGACGGTTGAAATCATTGTATATATTGCTTCTATATAGTCTAAGAAACATATATGCAAAGCATCCAAACAGTACAATTCGCCAATTTTTTGTTCTACAAGTTTAAGTAAACTACGATCCCCATTGTTAATCCCTTAACGGAAATTATTTGTAACTTTCGACAAGTAGAACAATGAATGGAACAGGTAGACGGTTGAAATCATTGTATATATTGCTTCTATATAGTTTAAGAAACATATATGCAAAGCATCCAAACAGTACAATTCGACAATTTTTTGCTCTTCAAGTTTAAGTGAACTACGAGCCCCATTGTTAATCCTTTAAAGGAAATTATTTGTAAATTTCGACAAGTAGAACAATGAATGGAATAGGTAGACGGTTGAAATCTTTGTATATATTGCTTCTATATAGTCTAAGAAACATATATGCAAAGCATCCAAACAGTACAATTCGCAAATTTTTTGTTCTTCAAGTTTAAGTAAACTACGATCCCCATTGTTAATCCCTTAACGGAAATTATTTGTAACATTCGACAAGTAGAACAATGAATGGAACAGGTAGACGGTTGAAATCATTGTATATATTGCTTCTATATAGTCCAAGAAACATATATGCAAAGCATCCAAACAGTACAATTCGCCAATTTTTTGCTCTTCAAGTTTAAGTGAACTACGAGCCCCATTGTTAATACTTTAACGGAAATTAATTGTAACTTTCGACAAGTAGAACAATGAATGGAACACGTAGACGGTTGAAATCTTTGTATATATTGCTTCTATATAGTATAAGAAACATATATGCAAAGCATCCAAACAGTACAATTCGCCAATTTTTTGTTCTTCAAGTTTAAGTGAACAATGAGCCCCAATAGTTAATCCTTTAAAGGAAATTATTTGTAACTTTCGACAAGTAGAACAATGAATGGAACAGGTATACGGTTGAAATCTTTGTATATATTGCTTCTATATAGTCTAAGAAACATATATGCAAAGCATCCAAACAGTACAATTCGCCAATTTTTTGTTCTTCGAGTTTAAGTGAACAATGAGCCCCATTGTTAATCCTTTAAAGGAAATTATTTGTAACTTTCGACAAGTAGAACAATGAATGGAACGGGTAGACGGTTGAAATCTTTGTATATATTGCACCTATATAGTCTATGAAACATATATGCAAAGCATCCAAACAGTACAATTCGCCAATTTTTTGTTCTTCAAGTTTAAGTGAACAATGAGCCCCAATGGTTAATCCGTTATCGGAAATTATTTGTAACTTTCGACAAGTAGAACAATGAATGGAACAGGTAGACGGTTGAAATCGTTGTACATATTGCTTCTATATAGTCTAAGAAACATATATGCAAAGCATCCAAGTAGGACCATTCGCCAATTTTTTGTTCTTCAAGTTTAAGTGAACTACGAGCCCCATTGTTACTCCTTTAAAGGAAATTATTTGTAAATTTCGACAAGTAGAACAATGAATGGAACAGGTAGACGGTTGAAATCAATGTATATTTTGCTTCTACATAGTCTAAGAAACATATATGCAAAGCATCTAAACAGTACCATTCGCCAATTCTTTGTTCTTCAAGTTTAAGTGAACAATGAGCCCCATTGTTAATCCTTTATCGGAAATTATTTGTAACTTTCGACAAGTAGAACAATGAATGGAACTGGTAGACGGTTGAAATCTTTGTATATGTTGCTTCTATATAGTCTAAGCAACCTATATGCAAAGCATCCAAACAGTACAATTCGCCAATTATTTGACCTTCAAGTTTAAGTGAACTACGAGCCCCATTGTTAATACTTTAACGGAACTTATTTGTAACTTTCGACAAGTAGAACAATGAATGGAACAGGTAGACGGTTGAAATCAATGTATATATTGCTTCTATATAGTCTAAGAAACATATATGCAAAGCATCCAAACAGTACCATTCGACACTTTTTTGTTCTTCAAGTTTAAGTGAACAACGAGCCCCATTGTTAATCCTTTAAAGGAAATTATTTGTAAATTTCGACAAGTAGAACAATGATTGGAACACGTAGACGGTTGAAATCTTTGTATATATTGCTTCCATATAGTCTAAGAAACATATATGCAAAGCATTCAAACAGTACCATTCGCCAATTTTTTGTTCTTCAAGTTTAAGTGAACAATGAGACCCATTGTTAATCCTTTATCGGAAATTATTTGTAACTTTCGACAAGTAGAACAATGAATGGAACAGGTAGAGGGTTGAAATCTTTGTATATATTGCTTCTATAAAGTCTAAGAAACATATATGCAAATCATCCAAACAGTACAATTCGCCAATTATTTGATCTTCAAGTATAAGTGAACTACGAGCCCCATTGTTAATACTTTAACGGAAATTATTTGTAACTTTCGACAAGTAGAACAATGAATGGAACAGGTAGACGGTTGAAATCTTTGTATATATTGCTTCCATATAGTCTAAGAAACATATATGCAAAGCATCCAAACAGTACCATTCGCCAATTTTTTGTTCTTCAAGTTTAAGTAAACTACGATCCCCATTGTTAATCCCTTAACGGAAATTATTTGTAACATTCGACAAGTAGAACAATGAATGGAACAGGTAGACGGTTGAAATCATTGTATATATTGCTTCTATATAGTCTAAGAAACATATATGCAAAGCATCCAAACAGTACAATTCGCCAATTTTTTGTTCTTCAAGTTTAAGTGAACAATGAGCCCCATTGTTAATCCTTTAAAGGAAATTATTTGTAACTTTCGACAAGTAGAACAATGAATGGAACAGGTAGACGGTTGAAACCTTTGTATATATTGCTTCTATATAGTCTAAGAAACATATATGCAAAGCATCCAAACAGTACCATTCGCCAATTTTTTGTTCTTCAAGTTTAAGTGAACAATGAGCCCCATTGTTAATCCTTTATCGGAAATTATTTGTAACTTTCGACAAGTAGAACAATGAATGGAACAGGTAGACGGTTGAAATCTTTGTATATATTGCTTCTATATAGTTTAAGAAACATATATGCAATGCACCCAAACAGTACCATTCGCCACTTTTTTGTTCTTCAAGTTTAAGTGAACAACGAGCCCCATTGTTAATCCTTTAAAGGAAATTATTTGTAAATTTCGACAAGTAGAACAATGATTGGAACACGTAGACGGTTGAAATCTTTGTATATGTTGCTTCTATATAGTCTAAGAAACCTATATGCAAAGCATCTAAACAGTAACAATCGCCTATTTATTGATCTTCAAGTTTAAGTGAACAGCGAGCCCCATTGATAATCATGAAATGGAAATTATTTGTAACTTTCTACAAGTAGAACAATGAATAGTACAGGTAGACGGGTGAAATATTTCTATATATTGCTTCTAAATAGTCTAAGAAACATCTATGCAAAGCATCCAAACAGTACAATTCGCCAATTTTTTGCTCTTCAAGTTTAAGTGAACTACGAGCCCCATTGTTAATCCTTTAAAGGAAATTATTTGTAAATTTCGGCAAGTAGAACAATGAATGGAACAGGTAGACGGTTGAAATCCTTGTATATATTGCTTCTATATAGTCTAAGATACATATATGCAAAGCATCCAAACAGTACAATTCGCCAATTTATTGTTCTTCAAGTTTAAGTGAACAACGAGCCCCATTGTTAATCCATTAACGGAAATTATTTGTAACTTTCGACAAGTAGAACAATGAATGGAACAGGTAGACGGTTGAAAACATTGTTTATATTGCTTCTATATAGTCTAAGAAACATATATGCAAAGCATCCAAACAGTACAATTCGCCAATTTTTTGTTCTACAAGTTTAAGTAAACTACGATCCCCATTGTTAATCCCTTAACGGAAATTATTTGTAACTTTCGACAAGTAGAACAATGAATGGAACAGGTAGACGGTTGAAATCATTGTATATATTGCTTCTATATAGTTTAAGAAACATATATGCAAAGCATCCAAACAGTACAATTCGACAATTTTTTGCTCTTCAAGTTTAAGTGAACTACGAGCCCCATTGTTAATCCTTTAAAGGAAATTATTTGTAAATTTCGACAAGTAGAACAATGAATGGAATAGGTAGACGGTTGAAATCATTGTATATATTGCTTCTATATAGTCTAAGAAACATATATGCAAAGCATCCAAACAGTACAATTCGCAAATTTTTTGTTCTTCAAGTTTAAGTAAACTACGATCCCCATTGTTAATCCCTTAACGGAAATTATTTGTAACATTCGACAAGTAGAACAATGAATGGAACAGGTAGACGGTTGAAATCATTGTATATATTGCTTCTATATAGTCCAAGAAACATATATGCAAAGCATCCAAACAGTACAATTCGCCAATTTTTTGCTCTTCAAGTTTAAGTGAACTACGAGCCCCATTGTTAATACTTTAACGGAAATTAATTGTAACTTTCGACAAGTAGAACAATGAATGGAACACGTAGACGGTTGAAATCTTTGTATATATTGCTTCTATATAGTATAAGAAACATATATGCAAAGCATCCAAACAGTACAATTCGCCAATTTTTTGTTCTTCAAGTTTAAGTGAACAATGAGCCCCAATAGTTAATCCTTTAAAGGAAATTATTTGTAACTTTCGACAAGTAGAACAATGAATGGAACAGGTATACGGTTGAAATCTTTGTATATATTGCTTCTATATAGTCTAAGAAACATATATGCAAAGCATCCAAACAGTACAATTCGCCAATTTTTTGTTCTTCGAGTTTAAGTGAACAATGAGCCCCATTGTTAATCCTTTAAAGGAAATTATTTGTAACTTTCGACAAGTAGAACAATGAATGGAACGGGTAGACGGTTGAAATCTTTGTATATATTGCACCTATATAGTCTATGAAACATATATGCAAAGCATCCAAACAGTACAATTCGCCAATTTTTTGTTCTTCAAGTTTAAGTGAACAATGAGCCCCAATGGTTAATCCGTTATCGGAAATTATTTGTAACTTTCGACAAGTAGAACAATGAATGGAACAGGTAGACGGTTGAAATCTTTGTACATATTGCTTCTATATAGTCTAAGAAACATATATGCAAAGCATCCAAATAGGACCATTCGCCAATTTTTTGTTCTTCAAGTTTAAGTGAACTACGAGCCCCATTGTTACTCCTTTAAAGGAAATTATTTGTAAATTTCGACAAGTAGAACAATGAATGGAACAGGTAGACGGTTGAAATCAATGTATATTTTGCTTCTACATAGTCTAAGAAACATATATGCAAAGCATCTAAACAGTACCATTCGCCAATTCTTTGTTCTTCAAGTTTAAGTGAACAATGAGCCCCATTGTTAATCCTTTATCGGAAATTATTTGTAACTTTCGACAAGTAGAACAATGAATGGAACAGGTAGAGGGTTGAAATCTTTGTATATATTGCTTCTATAAAGTCTAAGAAACATATATGCAAATCATCCAAACAGTACAATTCGCCAATTATTTGATCTTCAAGTATAAGTGAACTACGAGCCCCATTGTTAATACTTTAACGGAAATTATTTGTAACTTTCGACAAGTAGAACAATGAATGGAACAGGTAGACGGTTGAAATCTTTGTATATATTGCTTCTATATAGTCTAAGAAACATATATGCAAAGCATCCAAACAGTAACATTTGCCAATTTTTTGTTCTTCAAGTTTAAGTGAACTACGAGCCCCATTGTTAATCCTTTATCGGAAATTATTTGTAACTTTCGACAAGTAGAACAATGAATGGAACAGGTAGAGGGTTGAAATCTTTGTATATATTGCTTCTATATAGTCTAAGAAACATATATGCAAAGCATCCAAACAGTACAATTCGCCAATTTTTTGTTCTTCAAGTTTAAGTGAACAATGAGCCCCATTGTTAATCCTTTAAAGGAAATTATTTGTAACTTTCGACAAGTAGAACAATGAATGGAACAGGTAGACGGTTGAAATCTTTGTATATATTGCTTCTATATAGTCTAAGAAACATATATGCAAAGCACCCAAACAGTACCATTCGCCACTTTTTTGTTCTTCAAGTTTAAGTGAACAACGAGCCCCATTGTTAATCCTTTAAAGGAAATTATTTGTAAATTTCGACAAGTAGAACAATGATTGGAACACGTAGACGGTTGAAATCTTTGTATATATTGCTTCCATATAGTCTAAGAAACATATATGCAAAGCATCCAAACAGTACCATTCGCCAATTTTTTGTTCTTCAAGTTTAAGTAAACTACGATCCCCATTGTTAATCCCTTAACGGAAATTATTTGTAACATTCGACAAGTAGAACAATGAATGGAACAGGTAGACGGTTGAAATCATTGTATATATTGCTTCTATATAGTCTAAGAAACATATATGCAAAGCATCCAAACAGTTCAATTCGCCAATTTTTTGTTCTTCAAGTTTAAGTGAACAATGAGCCCCATTGTTAATCCTTTAAAGGAAATTATTTGTAACTTTCGACAAGTAGAACAATGAATGGAACAGGTAGACGGTTGAAACCTTTGTATATATTGCTTCTATATAGTCTAAGAAACATATATGCAAAGCATCCAAACAGTACCATTCGCCAATTTTTTGTTCTTCAAGTTTAAGTGAACAATGAGCCCCATTGTTAATCCTTTATCGGAAATTATTTGTAACTTTCGACAAGTAGAACAATGAATGGAACAGGTAGACGGTTGAAATCTTTGTATATATTGCTTCTATATAGTTTAAGAAACATATATGCAATGCACCCAAACAGTACCATTCGCCACTTTTTTGTTCTTCAAGTTTAAGTGAACAACGAGCCCCATTGTTAATCCTTTAAAGGAAATTATTTGTAAATTTCGACAAGTAGAACAATGATTGGAACACGTAGACGGTTGAAATCTTTGTATATGTTGCTTCTATATAGTCTAAGAAACCTATATGCAAAGCATCTAAACAGTAACAATCGCCTATTTATTGATCTTCAAGTTTAAGTGAACAGCGAGCCCCATTGATAATCATGAAATGGAAATTATTTGTAACTTTCTACAAGTAGAACAATGAATAGTACAGGTAGACGGGTGAAATATTTCTATATATTGCTTCTAAATAGTCTAAGAAACATCTATGCAAAGCATCCAAACAGTACAATTCGCCAATTTTTTGCTCTTCAAGTTTAAGTGAACTACGAGCCCCATTGTTAATCCTTTAAAGGAAATTATTTGTAAATTTCGGCAAGTAGAACAATGAATGGAACAGGTAGACGGTTGAAATCCTTGTATATATTGCTTCTATATAGTCTAAGATACATATATGCAAAGCATCCAAACAGTACAATTCGCCAATTTTTTGTTCTTCAAGTTTAAGTGAACTACGAGCCCCATTGTTAATACTTTAACGGAAATTATTTGTAACTTGCGACAAGTAGAACAATGAATGGAAAAGGTAGACGGTTGAAATCAATGTATATATTGCTTCTTTATAGTCTAAGAAACATATATGCAAAGCATCCAAACAGTACAATTCGCCAATTTTTTGTTCTTCAAGTTTAAGTGAACAATGAGCCCCAATGGTTAATCCTTTATCGGTAATTATTTGTAACTTTCGACAAGTAGAACAATGAATGGAACAGGTAGACGGTTGAAATCCTTGTATATATTGCTTCTATATAGTCTAAGAAACATATAAGCAAAGCATATAAACAGTACAATTCGCCAATTTTTTGTTCTTCAAGTTTAAGTAAACTACGATCCCCATTGTTAATCCCTTAACGGAAATTATTTGTAACTTTCGACAAGTAGAACAATGAATGGAACAGTTAGACGGTTGAAATCTTTCTATATATTGCTTCTATATAGTCTAAGAAACATATATGCAAAGCATCCAAACAGTACAATTCGCCAATTTATTGTTCTTCAAGTTTATGTGAACAACGAGCCCCATTGTTAATCCTTTAAAGGAAATTATTTGTAACTTTCGACAAGTAGAACAATGAATGGAACAGGTAGACGGTTGAAATCTTTGTATATATTGCTTCTATATAGTATAAGAAACATATATGCAAAGCATCCAAACAGACAATTCGCCAATTTTTTGTTCTTCAAGTTTAAGTGAACAATGAGCCCCATTGTTAATCCTTTAAAGGAAATTATTTGTAACTTTCGACAAGTAGAACAATGAATGGAACAGGTAGACGGTTGAAATCTTTGTATATATTGCACCTATATAGTCTATGAAACATATATGCAAAGCATCCAAACAGTACAATTCGCCAATTTTTTGTTCTTCAAGTGTAAGTGAACAATGAGCCCCAATGGTTAATCCTTTATCGGTAATTATTTGTAACTTTCGACAAGTAGAACAATGAATGGAACAGGTAGACGGTTGAAATCCTTGTATATATTGCTTCTATATAGTCTAAGAAACATATAAGCAAAGCATCCAAACAGTACAATTCGCCAATTTTTTGTTCTTCAAGTTTAAGTAAACTACGATCCCCATTGTTAATCACTTAAAGGAAATTATTTGTAACTTTCGACAAGTAGAACAATGAATGGAACAGGTAGACGGTTGAAATCATTGTATATATTGCTTCTATATAGTCTAAGAAACATATATGCAAAGCATCCAAACAGTACAATTCGCCAATTTTTTGTTCTACAAGTTTAAGTAAACTACGATCCCCATTGTTAATCCCTTAACGGAAATTATTTGTAACTTTCGACAAGTAGAACAATGAATGGAACAGGTAGACGGTTGAAATCATTGTATATATTGCTTCTATATAGTTTAAGAAACATATATGCAAAGCATCCAAACAGTACAATTCGACAATTTTTTGCTCTTCAAGTTTAAGTGAACTACGAGCCCCATTGTTAATCCTTTAAAGGAAATTATTTGTAAATTTCGACAAGTAGAACAATGAATGGAATAGGTAGACGGTTGAAATCATTGTATATATTGCTTCTATATAGTCTAAGAAACATATATGCAAAGCATCCAAACAGTACAATTCGCAAATTTTTTGTTCTTCAAGTTTAAGTAAACTACGATCCCCATTGTTAATCCCTTAACGGAAATTATTTGTAACATTCGACAAGTAGAACAATGAATGGAACAGGTAGACGGTTGAAATCATTGTATATATTGCTTCTATATAGTCCAAGAAACATATATGCAAAGCATCCAAACAGTACAATTCGCCAATTTTTTGCTCTTCAAGTTTAAGTGAACTACGAGCCCCATTGTTAATACTTTAACGGAAATTAATTGTAACTTTCGACAAGTAGAACAATGAATGGAACACGTAGACGGTTGAAATCTTTGTATATATTGCTTCTATATAGTATAAGAAACATATATGCAAAGCATCCAAACAGTACAATTCGCCAATTTTTTGTTCTTCAAGTTTAAGTGAACAATGAGCCCCATTGTTAATCCTTTAAAGGAAATTATTTGTAACTTTCGACAAGTAGAACAATGAATGGAACAGGTAGACGGTTGAAATCTTTGTACATATTGCTTCTATATAGTCTAAGAAACATATATGCAAAGCATCCAAATAGGACCATTCGCCAATTTTTTGTTCTTCAAGTTTAAGTGAACTACGAGCCCCATTGTTACTCCTTTAAAGGAAATTATTTGTAAATTTCGACAAGTAGAACAATGAATGGAACAGGTAGACGGTTGAAATCAATGTATATTTTGCTTCTACATAGTCTAAGAAACATATATGCAAAGCATCTAAACAGTACCATTCGCCAATTCTTTGTTCTTCAAGTTTAAGTGAACAATGAGCCCCATTGTTAATCCTTTATCGGAAATTATTTGTAACTTTCGACAAGTAGAACAATGAATGGAACTGGTAGACGGTTGAAATCTTTGTATATGTTGCTTCTATATAGTCTAAGCAACCTATATGCAAAGCATCCAAACAGTACAATTCGCCAATTTTTTGTTCTTCAAGTTTAAGTGAACTACGAGTCCCATTGTTAATCCTTTAACGGAAATTATTTCTAACTTTCGACAAGTAGAACAATGAATGGAACAGTTAGACGGTTGAAATCTTTCTATATATTGCTTCTATATAGTCTAAGAAACATATATGCAAAGCATCCAAACAGTACAATTCGCCAATTTATTGTTCTTCAAGTTTAAGTGAACAACGAGCCCCATTGTTAATCCTTTAAAGGAAATTATTTGTAACTTTCGACAAGTAGAACAATGAATGGAACAGGTAGACGGTTGAAATCTTTGTATATATTGCTTCTATATAGTATAAGAAACATATATGCAAAGCATCCAAACAGTACAATTCGCCAATTTTTTGTTCTTCAAGTTTAAGTGAACAATGAGCCCCAATGGTTAATCCTTTAAAGGAAATTATTTGTAACTTTCGACAAGTAGAACAATGAATGGAACAGGTATACGGTTGAAATCTTTGTATATATTGCTTCTATATAGTCTAAGAAACATATATGCAAAGCATCCAAACAGTACAATTCGCCAATTTTTTGTTCTTCGAGTTTAAGTGAACAATGAGCCCCATTGTTAATCCTTTAAAGGAAATTATTTGTAACTTTCGACAAGTAGAACAATGAATGGAACAGGTATACGGTTGAAATCTTTGTACATATTGCTTCTATATAGTCTAAGAAACATATATGCAAAGCATCCAAATAGGACCATTCGCCAATTTTTTGTTCTTCAAGTTTAAGTGAACTACGAGCCCCATTGTTACTCCTTTAAAGGAAATTATTTGTAAATTTCGACAAGTAGAACAATGAATGGAACAGGTAGACGGTTGAAATCAATGTATATTTTGCTTCTATATAGTCTAAGAAACATATATGCAAAGCATCTAAACAGTACCATTCGCCAATTCTTTGTTCTTCAAGTTTAAGTGAACTACCAGTCCCATTGTTAATCCTTTAACGGAAATTATTTCTAACTTTCGACAAGTAGAACAATGAATGGAACAGTTAGACGGTTGAAATCTTTCTATATATTGCTTCTATATAGTCTAAGAAACATATATGCAAAGCATCCAAACAGTACAATTCGCCAATTTATTGTTCTTCAAGTTTAAGTGAACAACGAGCCCCATTGTTAATCCTTTAAAGGAAATTATTTGTAAATTTCGACAAGTAGAACAATGATTGGAACACGTAGACGGTTGAAATCTTTGTATATATTGCTTCCATATGGTCTAAGAAACATGTACGCAAAGCATCCAAACAGTACCATTCGCCAATTTTTTGTTCTTCAAGTTTAAGTGAACAATGAGCCCCATTGTTAATCCTTTAAAGGAAATTATTTGTAAATTTCGACAAGTAGAACAATGATTGGAACACGCCGACGGTTGAAATCTTTGTATATATTGCTTCCATATAGTCTAAGAAACATGTACGCAAAGCATCCAAACAGTACCATTCGCCAATTTTTTGTTCTTCAAGTTTAAGTGAACTACGAGCCCCATTGTTAATCCTTTAAAGGAAATTATTTGTAAATTTCGACAAGTAGAACAATGATTGGAACACGCCGACGGTTGAAATCTTTGTATATATTGCTTCCATATAGTCTAAGAAACATGTACGCAAAGCATCCAAACAGTACCATTCGCCAATTTTTTGTTCTTCAAGTTTAAGTGAACAACGAGCCCCATTGTTAATCCTTTAAAGGAAATTATTTGTAAATTTCGACAGGTAGAACAATGATTGGCACACGTAGACGGTTGAAATATTTGTATATATTGCTTCCATATAGTCTAAGAAACATATATGCAAAGCATCCAAACAGTACCATTCGCCAATTTTTTGTTCTTCAAGTTTAAGTGAACAATGAGCCCCAATGTTAATCCTTTATCGGAAATTATTTGTAACTTTCGACAAGTAGAACAATGAATGGAACAGGTAGACGGTTGAAATCTTTGTATATATTGCTTCTATATAGTCTGAAAAACATATATGCAAAGCATCCAAACAGTACAATTCGCCAATTTTATGTTCTTCAAGTTTAAGTGAACAATGAGCCCCATTGTTAATCCTTTAAAGGAAATTATTTGTAAATTTCGACGAGTAGAACAATGATTGGCACACGTAGACGGTTGAAATATTTGTATATATTGCTTCCATATAGTCTAAGAAACATATATGCAAAGCATCCAAACAGTACCATTCGCCAATTTTTTGTTCTTCAAGGTTAAGTGAACAATGAGCCCCATTGTTAATCCTTTATCGGAAATTATTAGTAACTTTCGACAATTAGAACAATGAATGGAACAGGTATACGGTTGAAATCTTTGTATATAGTGCTTCTATATAGTCTAAGAAACATGTACGCAAAGCATCCAAACAGTACAATTTGCCAATTTATTGTTCTTCAAGTTTAAGTAAACAACGAGCCCCATTGATAATCATGAAAAGGAAATTATTTGTAAATTTCGACATGTAGAACAATGAATGGAACAGGTTGACGGTTGAAATCATTATATATATTGCTTCTACATAGTCTAAGAAACATATATGCAAAGCATCCAATCAGTACCATTCGCCAATTTTTTGTTCTTCAAGTTTATGTGAACTACGAGCCCCATTGTTAATACTTTAACGGAAATTAATTGTAATTTTCTACAAGTAGAACAATGAATGGAACAGGTAGACGGAGGAAATCCTTCTATATATTGCTTCTATATAGTCTAAGAAACATATCTGCATATCATCCAAACAGTACAATTCGCCAATTATTTGATCTTCAAGTTTAAGTGAACTACGAGCCCCATTGTTAATCCTTTAACGGAAATTAATTGTAATTTTCTACAAGTAGAACAATGATTGGAACACGTATACGGTTGAAATCTTTGTATATATTGCTTCCATATAGTCTAAGAAACATGTACGCAAAGCATCCAAACAGTACCATTCGCCAATTTTTTGTTCTTCAAGTTTAAGTGAACAATGAGCCCCATTGTTAATCCTTTAAAGGAAATTATTTGTAAATTTCGACGAGTAGAACAATGATTGGCACACGTAGACGGTTGAAATATTTGTATATATTGCTTCCATATAGTCTAAGAAACATATATGCAATGCATCCAAACAGTACCATTCGCCAATTTTTTGTTCTTCAAGGTTAAGTGAACAATGAGCCCCATTGTTAATCCTTTATCGGAAATTATTTGTAATTTTCGACAAGTAGAACAATGAATGGAACAGGTAGACGGTTGAAATCTTTGTATATATAGCTTCTATATAGTCTAAGAAACATATATGCAAAGCATCCAAACAGTACCAGTCGCCAATTCATTGTTCTTCAAGTTTAAGTGAACAACGAGCCCCATTGATAATCATGAAAAGGAAATTATTTGTAAATTTCGACATGTAGAACAATGAATGGAACAGGTTGACGGTTGAAATCATTATATATATTGCTTCTACATAGTCTAAGAAACATATATGCAAAGCATCCAATCAGTACCATTCGCCAATTTTTTGTTCTTCAAGTTTATGTGAACTACGAGCCCCATTGTTAATACTTTAACGGAAATTAATTGTAATTTTCTACAAGTAGAACAATGAATGGAACAGGTAGACGGAGGAAATCCTTCTATATATTGCTTCTATATAGTCTAAGAAACATATCTGCATATCATCCAAACAGTACAATTCGCCAATTATTTGATCTTCAAGTTTAAGTGAACTACGAGCCCCATTGTTAATCCTTTAACGGAAATTAATTGTAACTTTCTACAAGTAGAACAATGATTGGAACACGTATACGGTTGAAATCTTTGTATATATTGCTTCCATATAGTCTAAGAAACATGTACGCAAAGCATCCAAACAGTACCATTCGCCAATTTTTTGTTCTTCAAGTTTAAGTGAACAATGAGCCCCATTGTTAATCCTTTAAAGGAAATTATTTGTAAATTTCGACGAGTAGAACAATGATTGGCACACGTAGACGGTTGATATATTTGTATATATTGCTTCCATATAGTCTAAGAAACATATATGCAAAGCATCCAAACAGTACAATTCGCCAATTTTTTGTTCTTCAAGTTTAAGTGAACTACGAGCCCCATTGTTAATCCTTTAAAGGAAATTATTTGTAACTTGCGACAAGTAGAACAATGAATGGAACAGGTAGACGGTTGAAATCAATGTATATATTGCTTCTATATAGTCTAAGAAACATATATGCAAAGCATCTAAACAGTACCATTCGCCAATTCTTTGTTCTTCAAGTTTAAGTGAACAATGAGCCCCATTGTTAATCCTTTATCGGAAATTATTTGTAACTTTCGACAAGTAGAACAATGAATGGAACTGTAAGACGGTTGAAATCTTTGTATATGTTGCTTCTATATAGTCTAAGAAACCTGTATGCAAAGCATCCAAACAGTACAATTCGCCAATTTTTTGTTCTTCAAGTTTAAGTGAACTACGAGTCCCATTGTTAATCCCTTAACGGAAATTATTTCTAACTTTCGACAAGTAGAACAATGAATGGAACAGTTAGACGGTTGAAATCTTTCTATATATTGCTTCTATATAGTCTAAGAAACATATATGCAAAGCATCCAAACAGTACAATTCGCCAATTTATTGTTCTTCAAGTTTAAGTGAACAACGAGCCCCATTGTTAATCCTTTAAAGGAAATTATTTGTAAATTTCGACAAGTAGAACAATGATTGGAACACGTAGAAGGTTGAAATCTTTGTATATATTGCTTCCATATGGTCTAAGAAACATGTACGCAAAGCATCCAAACAGTACCATTCGTCAATTTTTTGTTCTTCAAGTTTAAGTGAACAATGAGCTCCATTGTTAATCCTTTATCGGAAATTATTTGTAACTATCGACAAGTAGAACATTGAATGGAACAGGTAGACGGTTGAAATCTTTGTATATATTGCTTCTATATAGTATAAGAAACATACATGCAATGCATCCAAACAGTACAATTCGCCAATTTTTTGTTCTTCAAGTTTAAGTGAACTACGAGCCCCATTGTTAATCCTTTAAAGGAAATTATTTGTAAATTTCGACAAGTAGAACAATGAATGGATCATGTAGACGGTTGAAATCATTGTATATATTGCTTCTATATAGTCTAAGAAACATATATGCAAAGCATCCAAACAGTACCATTCGCCAATTTTTTGTTCTTCAAGTTTAAGTGAACAATGAGCCCCATTGTTAATCCTTTATCGGAAATTATTTGTAACTTTCGACAAGTAGAACAATGAATGGAACAGGTAGACGGTTGAAATCTTTGTATATATTGCTTCTATATAGTCTGAAAAACATATATGCAAAGCATCCAAACAGTACAATTCGCCAATTTTATGTTCTTCAAGTTTAAGTGAACAATGAGCCCCATTGTTAATCCTTTAAAGGAAATTATTTGTAAATTTCGACGAGTAGAACAATGATTGGCACACGTAGACGGTTGAAATATTTGTATATATTGCTTCCATATAGTCTAAGAAACATATATGCAAAGCATCCAAACAGTACCATTCGCCAATTTTTTGTCCTTCAAGTTTAAGTGAACTACGATCCCCATTGTTAATCCTTTAAAGGAAATTATTTGTAAATTTCGGCAAGTAGAATAATGAATGGAATAGGTAGACGGTTGAAATCATTGTATATATTGCTTCAGTATAGCCTAAGAAACATATATGCAAAGCATCCAAACAGTACAAGTCGCCAATTCATTGTTCTTCAAGTTTAAGTGAACAACGAGCCCCATTGTTAATCCTTTAAAGGAAATTATTTGTAACTTTCGACAAGTAGAACAAGGAATGGAACTGGTAGACGGTTGAAATCATTATATATATTGCTTCTATATAGTCTAAGAAACATATGTGCAAAGCATCCAAACAGTACAATTCGCCAATTCATTGTTCTTCAAGTTTAAGTGAACAACGAACCCCATTGTTAATCCTTTAAAGGAAATTATTTGTAAATTTCGACAAGTAGAACAATGAATGGATCATGTAGACGGTTGAAATCATTGTATATATTGCTTCTATATAGTCTACGAAACATATATGCAAAGCATCCAAACAGTACAATTCGCCAATTTTTTGTCCTTCAAGTTTAAGTGAACTACGATCCCCATTGTTAATCCTTTAAAGGAAATTATTTGTAAATTTCGGCAAGTAGAATAATGAATGGAATAGGTAGACGGTTGAAATCTTTGTATATATTGCTTCTATATAGTCTAAGAAACATATGTGCAAAGCATCCAAACAGTGCAAGTCGCCAATTCATTGTTCTTCAAGTTTAAGTGAACAACGAACCCCATTGTTAATCCTTTAAAGGAAATTATTTGTATATTTCGACAAGTAGAACAGTGACTGGAACAGGTAGACGGTTGAAATCATTGTATATATTGCTTCTGTATAGTCTAAGAAACATATATGCAAAGCATCCAAACAGTACCATTCGCCAATTTTTTGTTCTTCAAGTTTAAGTGAACAACGAGCCCCATTGTTAATCCTTTAAAGGAAATTATTTGTAAATTTCGGCAAGTAGAATAATGAATGGAATAGGTAGACGGTTGAAATCATTGTATATATTGCTTCAGTATAGCCTAAGAAACATATATGCAAAGCATCCAAACAGTACAAGTCGCCAATTCATAGTTCTTCAAGTTTAAGTGAACAACGAGCCCCATTGTTAATCCTTTAAAGGAAATTATTTGTAACTTTCAACAAGTAGAACAAGGAATGGAACTGGTAGACGGTTGAAATCATTGTATATATTGCTTCTATATAGTCTAAGAAACATATGTGCAAAGCATCCAAACAGTACAATTCGCAAATTCATTGTTCTTCAAGTTTAAGTGAACAAAGAACCCCTTTGTTAATCCTTTAAAGGAAATTATTTCTAAATTTCGACAAGTAGAACAATGAATGGATCATGTAGACGGTTGAAATCATGGTATATATTGCTTCTATATAGTCTAAGAAACATATGTGCAAAGCATCCAAACAGTACAATTCGCCAATTTATTGTTCTTCAAGTTTCAGTGAACTACGATCCCCATTGTTATTTCTTTAACGGTAATTATTTCTAACTTTCGACAAGTAAAACAATGAATGGAACAGGTAGACGGTTGAAATCTTTGTATATATTGCTTCTATATAGTCTAAGAAACATATATGCAAAGCATCCAAACAGTACAATTCGCCAATTTTTTGTTCTTCAAGTTTAAGTGAACTACGAGCCCCATTGTGAATCCTTTAAAGGAAATTATTTGTAAATTTCGACAAGTAAATCAATGAATGGATCAGGTAGACGGTTGAAATCATTGTATATATTGCTTCTATATAATCTACGAAACATATATGCAAAGCATCCAAACTGTACAATTCACGAATTTTTTGTTCTTCAAGTTTAAGTGAACTACGAGCCCATTGTTAATCCTTTAACGGAAATTAATTGTAACTTTCTACAAGTAGAACAATGATTGGAACACGTAGACGGTTGAAATCTTTGTATATATTGCTTCCATATAGTCTAAGAAACATGTACGCAAAGCATCCAAACAGTACCATTCGCCAATTTTTTGTTCTTCAAGTTTAAGTGAACAATGAGCTTCAATGATTAATCCTTTATCGGAAATTATTTGTAATTTTCGACAAGTAGAACAATGAATAGAACAGGTAGACGGTTGAAATCATTGTTTATATTGCTTCTATATAGTCTAAGAAACGTATCTGCATATCATCCAAACAGTAACAATCGCCAATTTTTTGATCTTCAAGTTTAAGTGAACTACGAGCCCCATTGTTAATCCTTTAACGGAAATTAATTGTAACTTTCGACAAGTAGAACAAGGAATGGAACTGGTAGACGGTTGAAATCATTGTATATATTGCTTCTATATAGTCTAAGAAACATATGTGCAAAGCATCCAAACAGTACAATTCGCCAATTCATTGTTCTTCAAGTTTAAGTGAACAACGAACCCCATTGTTAATCCTTTAAAGGAAATTATTTGTAAATTTCGACAAGTAGAACAATGAATGGATCATGTAGACGGTTGAAATCATTGTATATATTGCTTCTATATAGTCTACGAAACATATATGCAAAGCATCCAAACAGTACAATTCGCCAATTTTTTGTCCTTCAAGTTTAAGTGAACTACGATCCCCATTGTTAATCCTTTAAAGGAAATTATTTGTAAATTTCGGCAAGTAGAATAATGAATGGAATAGGTAGACGGTTGAAATCATTGTATATATTGCTTCAGTATAGCCTAAGAAACATATATGCAAAGCATCCAAACAGTACAAGTCGCCAATTCATTGTTCTTCAAGATTAAGTGAACAACGAGCCCCATTGTTAATCCTTTAAAGGAAATTATTTGTAACTTTCGACAAGTAGAACAAGGAATGGAACAGGTAGACGGTTGAAATCATTGTATATATTGCTTCTATATAGTCTAAGAAACATATGTGCAAAGCATCCAAACAGTACAAGTCGACAATTCATTGTTCTTCAAGTTTAAGTGAACAACGAGCCCCATTGTTAATCCTTTAAAGGAAATTATTTGTCAATTTCGGCAAGTAGAATAATGAATGGAATAGGTAGACGGTTGAAATCATTGTATATATTGCTTCAGTATAGCCTAAGAAACATATATGCAAAGCATCCAAACAGTACAAGTCGCCAATTCATTGTTCTTCAAGTTTAAGTGAACAACGAGCCCCATTGTTAATCCTTTAAAGGAAATTATTTGTAACTTTCGACAAGTAGAACAAGGAATGGAACTGGTAGACGGTTGAAATCATTGTATATATTGCTTCCATATAGTATAAGAAACATATATGCAAAGCATCCAAACAGTACCATTCGCCAATTTTTTGTTCTTCAAGTTTAAGTGAACAATGAGCCCCAATAGTTAATCATTTATCGGAAATTATTTGTAACTTTCGACAAGTAGAACAATGAATGGAACAGGTAGACGGTTGAAAACATTGTTTATATTGCTTCTATATAGTCTAAGAAACATATCTGCATATCATCCAAACAGTACAATTCGACAATTATTTGATCTTCAAGTTTAAGTGAACAACGAACCCCATTGTTAATCCTTTAAAGGAAATTATTTGTAAATTTCGACAAGTAGAACAATGAATGGATCATGTAGACGGTTGAAATCATTGTATATATTGCTTCTATATAGTCTACGAAACATATATGCAAAGCATCCAAACAGTACAATTCGCCAATTTTTTGTCCTTCAAGTTTAAGTGAACTACGATCCCCATTGTTAATCCTTTAAAGGAAATTATTTGTAAATTTCGGCAAGTAGAATAATGAATGGAATAGGTAGACGGTTGAAATCTTTGTATATATTGCTTCTATATAGTCTAAGAAACATATATGCAAAGCATCCAAACAGTACCATTCGCCAATTTTTTGTTCTTCAAGTTTAAGTGAACAACGAGCCCCATTGTTAATCCTTTAAAGGAAATTATTTGTAAATTTCGGCAAGTAGAATAATGAATGGAATAGGTAGACGGTTGAAATCATTGTATATATTGCTTCAGTATAGCCTAAGAAACATATATGCAAAGCATCCAAACAGTACAAGTCGCCAATTCATAGTTCTTCAAGTTTAAGTGAACAACGAGCCCCATTGTTAATCCTTTAAAGGAAATTATTTGTAACTTTCGACAAGTAGAACAAGGAATGGAACTGGTAGACGGTTGAAATCATTGTATATATTGCTTCTATATAGTCTAAGAAACATATGTGCAAAGCATCCAAACAGTACAATTCGCAAATTCATTGTTCTTCAAGTTTAAGTGAACAAAGAACCCCTTTGTTAATCCTTTAAAGGAAATTATTTCTAAATTTCGACAAGAGGAACAATGAATGGATCATGTAGACGGTTGAAATCATGGTATATATTGCTTCTATATAGTCTAAGAAACATATGTGCAAAGCATCCAAACAGTACAATTCGCCAATTTATTGTTCTTCAAGTTTCAGTGAACTACGATCCCCATTGTTATTTCTTTAACGGTAATTATTTCTAACTTTCGACAAGTAAAACAATGAATGGAACAGGTAGACGGTTGAAATCTTTGTATATATTGCTTCTATATAGTCTAAGAAACATATATGCAAAGCATCCAAACAGTACAATTCGCCAATTTTTTGTTCTTCAAGTTTAAGTGAACTACGAGCCCCATTGTGAATCCTTTAAAGGAAATTATTTGTAAATTTCGACAAGTAAATCAATGAATGGATCAGGTAGACGGTTGAAATCATTGTATATATTGCTTCTATATAATCTACGAAACATATATGCAAAGCATCCAAACTGTACAATTCACGAATTTTTTGTTCTTCAAGTTTAAGTGAACTACGAGCCCATTGTTAATCCTTTAACGGAAATTAATTGTAACTTTCTACAAGTAGAACAATGATTGGAACACGTAGACGGTTGAAATCTTTGTATATATTGCTTCCATATAGTCTAAGAAACATGTACGCAAAGCATCCAAACAGTACCATTCGCCAATTTTTTGTTCTTCAAGTTTAAGTGAACAATGAGCTTCAATGATTAATCCTTTATCGGAAATTATTTGTAATTTTCGACAAGTAGAACAATGAATAGAACAGGTAGACGGTTGAAATCATTGTTTATATTGCTTCTATATAGTCTAAGAAACGTATCTGCATATCATCCAAACAGTAACAATCGCCAATTTTTTGATCTTCAAGTTTAAGTGAACTACGAGCCCCATTGTTAATCCTTTAACGGAAATTAATTGTAACTTTCGACAAGTAGAACAAGGAATGGAACTGGTAGACGGTTGAAATCATTGTATATATTGCTTCTATATAGTCTAAGAAACATATGTGCAAAGCATCCAAACAGTACAATTCGCCAATTCATTGTTCTTCAAGTTTAAGTGAACAACGAACCCCATTGTTAATCCTTTAAAGGAAATTATTTGTAAATTTCGACAAGTAGAACAATGAATGGATCATGTAGACGGTTGAAATCATTGTATTTATTGCTTCTATATAGTCTACGAAACATATATACAAAGCATCCAAACAGTACAATTCGCCAATTTTTTGTCCTTCAAGTTTAAGTGAACTACGATCCCCATTGTTAATCCTTTAAAGGAAATTATTTGTAAATTTCGGCAAGTAGAATAATGAATGGAATAGGTAGATGGTTGAAATCATTGTATATATTGCTTCAGTATAACCTAAGAAACATATATGCAAAGCATCCAAACAGTACAAGTCGCCAATTCATTGTTCTTCAAGATTAAGTGAACAACGAGCCCCATTGTTAATCCTTTAAAGGAAATTATTTGTAACTTTCGACAAGTAGAACAAGGAATGGAACAGGTAGACGGTTGAAATCATTGTATATATTGCTTCTATATAGTCTAAGAAACATATGTGCAAAGCATCCAAACAGTACAATTCGCCAATTTTTTGTTCTTCAAGTTTAAGTGAACTACGAGCCCCATTGTTAATCCTTTAACGGAAATTAATTGTAACTTTCTACAAGTAGAACAATGATTGGAACACGTAGACGGTTGAAATCTTTGTATATATTGCTTCCATATAGTCTAAGAAACATACATGCAAAGCATCCAAACAGTACCATTCGCCAATTTTTTGTTATTCAAGTTTAAGTGAACAATGAGCCCCAATGGTTAATCCTTTATCGGAAATTATTTGTAACATTCGACAAGTAGAACAATGAATGGAACAGGTAGACGGTTGAATTCTTTGTATATATTGCTTCTATATAGTCTAAGAAACATATATGCAAAGCATCCAAACAGTACAATTCGCCAATTTATTGTTCTTCAAGTTTAAGTGAACAACGAGCCCCATTGTTAATCCATTAACGGAAATTATTTGTAACTTTCGACAAGTAGAACAATGAATGGAACAGGTAGACGGTTGAAAACATTGTTTATATTGCTTCTATATAGTCTAAGAAACATATCTGCATATCATCCAAACAGTACAATTCGACAATTATTTGATCTTCAAGTTTAAGTGAACTACGAGCCCCATTGTTAATACTTTAACGGAAATTATTTGTAACTTGCGACAAGTAGAACAATGAATGGAACAGGTAGACGGTTGAAATCAATGTATATATTGCTTCTATATAGTCTAAGAAACATATATGCAAAGCATCCAAACAGTACAATTCGCCAATTTTTTGTTCTTCAAGTTTAAGTGAACTACGAGCCCCATTGTTAATCCTTTAACGGAAATTAATTGTAACTTTCTACAAGTAGAACAATGATTGGAACACGTAGACGGTTGAAATCTTTGTATATATTGCTTCCATATAGTCTAAGAAACATACATGCAAAGCATCCAAACAGTACCATTCGCCAATTTTTTGTTATTCAAGTTTAAGTGAACAATGAACCCCAATGGTTAATCCTTTATCGGAAATTATTTGTAACATTCGACAAGTAGAACAATGAATGGAACAGGTAGACGGTTGAATTCTTTGTATATATTGCTTCTATATAATCTAAGAAACATATATGCAAAGCATCCAAACAGTACCATTCGCCAATTTTTTGTTCTTCAAGTTTAAGTGAACAACGAGCCCCATTGATAATCATGAAACGGAAATTATTTGTAACTTTCTACAAGTAGAACAATGAATAGTACAGGTAGACGGGTGAAATCTTTCTATATATTACTTATAAATAGTCTAAGAAACATATATGCAAAGCATCCAAACAGTACAAGTCGCCAATTCATTGTTCTTCAAGATTAAGTGAACAACGAGCCCCATTGTTAATCCTTTAAAGGAAATTATTTGTAACTTTCGACAAGTAGAACAAGGAATGGAACAGGTAGACGGTTGAAATCATTGTATATATTGCTTCTATATAGTCTAAGAAACATATGTGCAAAGCATCCAAACAGTACAAGTCGACAATTCATTGTTCTTCAAGTTTAAGTGAACAACGAGCCCCATTGTTAATCCTTTAAAGGAAATTATTTGTCAATTTCGGCAAGTAGAATAATGAATGGAATAGGTAGACGGTTGAAATCATTGTATATATTGCTTCAGTATAGCCTAAGAAACATATATGCAAAGCATCCAAACAGTACAAGTCGCCAATTCATTGTTCTTCAAGTTTAAGTGAACAACGAGCCCCATTGTTAATCCTTTAAAGGAAATTATTTGTAACTTTCGACAAGTAGAACAAGGAATGGAACTGGTAGACGGTTGAAATCATTGTATATATTGCTTCCATATAGTATAAGAAACATATATGCAAAGCATCCAAACAGTACCATTCGCCAATTTTTTGTTCTTCAAGTTTAAGTGAACAATGAGCCCCAATAGTTAATCATTTATCGGAAATTATTTGTAACTTTCGACAAGTAGAACAATGAATGGAACAGGTAGACGGTTGAAAACATTGTTTATATTGCTTCTATATAGTCTAAGAAACATATCTGCATATCATCCAAACAGTACAATTCGACAATTATTTGATCTTCAAGTTTAAGTGAACAACGAACCCCATTGTTAATCCTTTAAAGGAAATTATTTGTAAATTTCGACAAGTAGAACAATGAATGGATCATGTAGACGGTTGAAATCATTGTATATATTGCTTCTATATAGTCTACGAAACATATATGCAAAGCATCCAAACAGTACAATTCGCCAATTTTTTGTCCTTCAAGTTTAAGTGAACTACGATCCCCATTGTTAATCCTTTAAAGGAAATTATTTGTAAATTTCGGCAAGTAGAATAATGAATGGAATAGGTAGACGGTTGAAATCTTTGTATATATTGCTTCTATATAGTCTAAGAAACATATGTGCAAAGCATCCAAACAGTGCAAGTCGCCAATTCATTGTTCTTCAAGTTTAAGTGAACAACGAACCCCATTGTTAATCCTTTAAAGGAAATTATTTGTATATTTCGACAAGTAGAACAGTGACTGGAACAGGTAGACGGTTGAAATCATTGTATATATTGCTTCTGTATAGTCTAAGAAACATATATGCAAAGCATCCAAACAGTACCATTCGCCAATTTTTTGTTCTTCAAGTTTAAGTGAACAACGAGCCCCATTGTTAATCCTTTAAAGGAAATTATTTGTAAATTTCGGCAAGTAGAATAATGAATGGAATAGGTAGACGGTTGAAATCATTGTATATATTGCTTCAGTATAGCCTAAGAAACATATATGCAAAGCATCCAAACAGTACAAGTCGCCAATTCATAGTTCTTCAAGTTTAAGTGAACAACGAGCCCCATTGTTAATCCTTTAAAGGAAATTATTTGTAACTTTCGACAAGTAGAACAAGGAATGGAACTGGTAGACGGTTGAAATCATTGTATATATTGCTTCTATATAGTCTAAGAAACATATGTGCAAAGCATCCAAACAGTACAATTCGCCAATTTATTGTTCTTCAAGTTTCAGTGAACTACGATCCCCATTGTTATTTCTTTAACGGTAATTATTTCTAACTTTCGACAAGTAAAACAATGAATGGAACAGGTAGACGGTTGAAATCTTTGTATATATTGCTTCTATATAGTCTAAGAAACATATATGCAAAGCATCCAAACAGTACAATTCGCCAATTTTTTGTTCTTCAAGTTTAAGTGAACTACGAGCCCCATTGTGAATCCTTTAAAGGAAATTATTTGTAAATTTCGACAAGTAAATCAATGAATGGATCAGGTAGACGGTTGAAATCATTGTATATATTGCTTCTATATAATCTACGAAACATATATGCAAAGCATCCAAACTGTACAATTCACGAATTTTTTGTTCTTCAAGTTTAAGTGAACTACGAGCCCATTGTTAATCCTTTAACGGAAATTAATTGTAACTTTCTACAAGTAGAACAATGATTGGAACACGTAGACGGTTGAAATCTTTGTATATATTGCTTCCATATAGTCTAAGAAACATGTACGCAAAGCATCCAAACAGTACCATTCGCCAATTTTTTGTTCTTCAAGTTTAAGTGAACAATGAGCTTCAATGATTAATCCTTTATCGGAAATTATTTGTAATTTTCGACAAGTAGAACAATGAATAGAACAGGTAGACGGTTGAAATCATTGTTTATATTGCTTCTATATAGTCTAAGAAACGTATCTGCATATCATCCAAACAGTAACAATCGCCAATTTTTTGATCTTCAAGTTTAAGTGAACTACGAGCCCCATTGTTAATCCTTTAACGGAAATTAATTGTAACTTTCGACAAGTAGAACAAGGAATGGAACTGGTAGACGGTTGAAATCATTGTATATATTGCTTCTATATAGTCTAAGAAACATATGTGCAAAGCATCCAAACAGTACAATTCGCCAATTCATTGTTCTTCAAGTTTAAGTGAACAACGAACCCCATTGTTAATCCTTTAAAGGAAATTATTTGTAAATTTCGACAAGTAGAACAATGAATGGATCATGTAGACGGTTGAAATCATTGTATTTATTGCTTCTATATAGTCTACGAAACATATATACAAAGCATCCAAACAGTACAATTCGCCAATTTTTTGTCCTTCAAGTTTAAGTGAACTACGATCCCCATTGTTAATCCTTTAAAGGAAATTATTTGTAAATTTCGGCAAGTAGAATAATGAATGGAATAGGTAGACGGTTGAAATCATTGTATATATTGCTTCAGTATAACCTAAGAAACATATATGCAAAGCATCCAAACAGTACAAGTCGCCAATTCATTGTTCTTCAAGATTAAGTGAACAACGAGCCCCATTGTTAATCCTTTAAAGGAAATTATTTGTAACTTTCGACAAGTAGAACAAGGAATGGAACAGGTAGACGGTTGAAATCATTGTATATATTGCTTCTATATAGTCTAAGAAACATATGTGCAAAGCATCCAAACAGTACAATTCGCCAATTTTTTGTTCTTCAAGTTTAAGTGAACTACGAGCCCCATTGTTAATCCTTTAACGGAAATTAATTGTAACTTTCTACAAGTAGAACAATGATTGGAACACGTAGACGGTTGAAATCTTTGTATATATTGCTTCCATATAGTCTAAGAAACATACATGCAAAGCATCCAAACAGTACCATTCGCCAATTTTTTGTTATTCAAGTTTAAGTGAACAATGAGCCCCAATGGTTAATCCTTTATCGGAAATTATTTGTAACATTCGACAAGTAGAACAATGAATGGAACAGGTAGACGGTTGAATTCTTTGTATATATTGCTTCTATATAGTCTAAGAAACATATATGCAAAGCATCCAAACAGTACAATTCGCCAATTTATTGTTCTTCAAGTTTAAGTGAACAACGAGCCCCATTGTTAATCCATTAACGGAAATTATTTGTAACTTTCGACAAGTAGAACAATGAATGGAACAGGTAGACGGTTGAAAACATTGTTTATATTGCTTCTATATAGTCTAAGAAACATATCTGCATATCATCCAAACAGTACAATTCGACAATTATTTGATCTTCAAGTTTAAGTGAACTACGAGCCCCATTGTTAATACTTTAACGGAAATTATTTGTAACTTGCGACAAGTAGAACAATGAATGGAACAGGTAGACGGTTGAAATCAATGTATATATTGCTTCTATATAGTCTAAGAAACATATATGCAAAGCATCCAAACAGTACAATTCGCCAATTTTTTGTTCTTCAAGTTTAAGTGAACTACGAGCCCCATTGTTAATCCTTTAACGGAAATTAATTGTAACTTTCTACAAGTAGAACAATGATTGGAACACGTAGACGGTTGAAATCTTTGTATATATTGCTTCCATATAGTCTAAGAAACATACATGCAAAGCATCCAAACAGTACCATTCGCCAATTTTTTGTTATTCAAGTTTAAGTGAACAATGAACCCCAATGGTTAATCCTTTATCGGAAATTATTTGTAACATTCGACAAGTAGAACAATGAATGGAACAGGTAGACGGTTGAATTCTTTGTATATATTGCTTCTATATAATCTAAGAAACATATATGCAAAGCATCCAAACAGTACCATTCGCCAATTTTTTGTTCTTCAAGTTTAAGTGAACAACGAGCCCCATTGATAATCATGAAACGGAAATTATTTGTAACTTTCTACAAGTAGAACAATGAATAGTACAGGTAGACGGGTGAAATCTTTCTATATATTACTTATAAATAGTCTAAGAAACATATATGCAAAGCATCCAAACAGTACAAGTCGCCAATTCATTGTTCTTCAAGATTAAGTGAACAACGAGCCCCATTGTTAATCCTTTAAAGGAAATTATTTGTAACTTTCGACAAGTAGAACAAGGAATGGAACAGGTAGACGGTTGAAATCATTGTATATATTGCTTCTATATAGTCTAAGAAACATATGTGCAAAGCATCCAAACAGTACAAGTCGACAATTCATTGTTCTTCAAGTTTAAGTGAACAACGAGCCCCATTGTTAATCCTTTAAAGGAAATTATTTGTCAATTTCGGCAAGTAGAATAATGAATGGAATAGGTAGACGGTTGAAATCATTGTATATATTGCTTCAGTATAGCCTAAGAAACATATATGCAAAGCATCCAAACAGTACAAGTCGCCAATTCATTGTTCTTCAAGTTTAAGTGAACAACGAGCCCCATTGTTAATCCTTTAAAGGAAATTATTTGTAACTTTCGACAAGTAGAACAAGGAATGGAACTGGTAGACGGTTGAAATCATTGTATATATTGCTTCCATATAGTATAAGAAACATATATGCAAAGCATCCAAACAGTACCATTCGCCAATTTTTTGTTCTTCAAGTTTAAGTGAACAATGAGCCCCAATAGTTAATCATTTATCGGAAATTATTTGTAACTTTCGACAAGTAGAACAATGAATGGAACAGGTAGACGGTTGAAAACATTGTTTATATTGCTTCTATATAGTCTAAGAAACATATCTGCATATCATCCAAACAGTACAATTCGACAATTATTTGATCTTCAAGTTTAAGTGAACAACGAACCCCATTGTTAATCCTTTAAAGGAAATTATTTGTAAATTTCGACAAGTAGAACAATGAATGGATCATGTAGACGGTTGAAATCATTGTATATATTGCTTCTATATAGTCTACGAAACATATATGCAAAGCATCCAAACAGTACAATTCGCCAATTTTTTGTCCTTCAAGTTTAAGTGAACTACGATCCCCATTGTTAATCCTTTAAAGGAAATTATTTGTAAATTTCGGCAAGTAGAATAATGAATGGAATAGGTAGACGGTTGAAATCTTTGTATATATTGCTTCTATATAGTCTAAGAAACATATGTGCAAAGCATCCAAACAGTGCAAGTCGCCAATTCATTGTTCTTCAAGTTTAAGTGAACAACGAACCCCATTGTTAATCCTTTAAAGGAAATTATTTGTATATTTCGACAAGTAGAACAGTGACTGGAACAGGTAGACGGTTGAAATCATTGTATATATTGCTTCTGTATAGTCTAAGAAACATATATGCAAAGCATCCAAACAGTACCATTCGCCAATTTTTTGTTCTTCAAGTTTAAGTGAACAACGAGCCCCATTGTTAATCCTTTAAAGGAAATTATTTGTAAATTTCGGCAAGTAGAATAATGAATGGAATAGGTAGACGGTTGAAATCATTGTATATATTGCTTCAGTATAGCCTAAGAAACATATATGCAAAGCATCCAAACAGTACAAGTCGCCAATTCATAGTTCTTCAAGTTTAAGTGAACAACGAGCCCCATTGTTAATCCTTTAAAGGAAATTATTTGTAACTTTCGACAAGTAGAACAAGGAATGGAACTGGTAGACGGTTGAAATCATTGTATATATTGCTTCTATATAGTCTAAGAAACATATGTGCAAAGCATCCAAACAGTACAATTCGCCAATTTATTGTTCTTCAAGTTTCAGTGAACTACGATCCCCATTGTTATTTCTTTAACGGTAATTATTTCTAACTTTCGACAAGTAAAACAATGAATGGAACAGGTAGACGGTTGAAATCTTTGTATATATTGCTTCTATATAGTCTAAGAAACATATATGCAAAGCATCCAAACAGTACAATTCGCCAATTTTTTGTTCTTCAAGTTTAAGTGAACTACGAGCCCCATTGTGAATCCTTTAAAGGAAATTATTTGTAAATTTCGACAAGTAAATCAATGAATGGATCAGGTAGACGGTTGAAATCATTGTATATATTGCTTCTATATAATCTACGAAACATATATGCAAAGCATCCAAACTGTACAATTCACGAATTTTTTGTTCTTCAAGTTTAAGTGAACTACGAGCCCATTGTTAATCCTTTAACGGAAATTAATTGTAACTTTCTACAAGTAGAACAATGATTGGAACACGTAGACGGTTGAAATCTTTGTATATATTGCTTCCATATAGTCTAAGAAACATGTACGCAAAGCATCCAAACAGTACCATTCGCCAATTTTTTGTTCTTCAAGTTTAAGTGAACAATGAGCTTCAATGATTAATCCTTTATCGGAAATTATTTGTAATTTTCGACAAGTAGAACAATGAATAGAACAGGTAGACGGTTGAAATCATTGTTTATATTGCTTCTATATAGTCTAAGAAACGTATCTGCATATCATCCAAACAGTAACAATCGCCAATTTTTTGATCTTCAAGTTTAAGTGAACTACGAGCCCCATTGTTAATCCTTTAACGGAAATTAATTGTAACTTTCGACAAGTAGAACAAGGAATGGAACTGGTAGACGGTTGAAATCATTGTATATATTGCTTCTATATAGTCTAAGAAACATATGTGCAAAGCATCCAAACAGTACAATTCGCCAATTCATTGTTCTTCAAGTTTAAGTGAACAACGAACCCCATTGTTAATCCTTTAAAGGAAATTATTTGTAAATTTCGACAAGTAGAACAATGAATGGATCATGTAGACGGTTGAAATCATTGTATTTATTGCTTCTATATAGTCTACGAAACATATATACAAAGCATCCAAACAGTACAATTCGCCAATTTTTTGTCCTTCAAGTTTAAGTGAACTACGATCCCCATTGTTAATCCTTTAAAGGAAATTATTTGTAAATTTCGGCAAGTAGAATAATGAATGGAATAGGTAGACGGTTGAAATCATTGTATATATTGCTTCAGTATAACCTAAGAAACATATATGCAAAGCATCCAAACAGTACAAGTCGCCAATTCATTGTTCTTCAAGATTAAGTGAACAACGAGCCCCATTGTTAATCCTTTAAAGGAAATTATTTGTAACTTTCGACAAGTAGAACAAGGAATGGAACAGGTAGACGGTTGAAATCATTGTATATATTGCTTCTATATAGTCTAAGAAACATATGTGCAAAGCATCCAAACAGTACAATTCGCCAATTTTTTGTTCTTCAAGTTTAAGTGAACTACGAGCCCCATTGTTAATCCTTTAACGGAAATTAATTGTAACTTTCTACAAGTAGAACAATGATTGGAACACGTAGACGGTTGAAATCTTTGTATATATTGCTTCCATATAGTCTAAGAAACATACATGCAAAGCATCCAAACAGTACCATTCGCCAATTTTTTGTTATTCAAGTTTAAGTGAACAATGAGCCCCAATGGTTAATCCTTTATCGGAAATTATTTGTAACATTCGACAAGTAGAACAATGAATGGAACAGGTAGACGGTTGAATTCTTTGTATATATTGCTTCTATATAGTCTAAGAAACATATATGCAAAGCATCCAAACAGTACAATTCGCCAATTTATTGTTCTTCAAGTTTAAGTGAACAACGAGCCCCATTGTTAATCCATTAACGGAAATTATTTGTAACTTTCGACAAGTAGAACAATGAATGGAACAGGTAGACGGTTGAAAACATTGTTTATATTGCTTCTATATAGTCTAAGAAACATATCTGCATATCATCCAAACAGTACAATTCGACAATTATTTGATCTTCAAGTTTAAGTGAACTACGAGCCCCATTGTTAATACTTTAACGGAAATTATTTGTAACTTGCGACAAGTAGAACAATGAATGGAACAGGTAGACGGTTGAAATCAATGTATATATTGCTTCTATATAGTCTAAGAAACATATATGCAAAGCATCCAAACAGTACAATTCGCCAATTTTTTGTTCTTCAAGTTTAAGTGAACTACGAGCCCCATTGTTAATCCTTTAACGGAAATTAATTGTAACTTTCTACAAGTAGAACAATGATTGGAACACGTAGACGGTTGAAATCTTTGTATATATTGCTTCCATATAGTCTAAGAAACATACATGCAAAGCATCCAAACAGTACCATTCGCCAATTTTTTGTTATTCAAGTTTAAGTGAACAATGAACCCCAATGGTTAATCCTTTATCGGAAATTATTTGTAACATTCGACAAGTAGAACAATGAATGGAACAGGTAGACGGTTGAATTCTTTGTATATATTGCTTCTATATAGTCTAAGAAACATATATGCAAAGCACCCAAACAGTACCATTCGCCACTTTTTTGTTCTTCAAGTTTAAGTGAACAACGAGCCCCATTGTTAATCCTTTAAAGGAAATTATTTGTAACTTTCGACAAGTAGAACAAGGAATGGAACAGGTAGACGGTTGAAATCATTGTATATATTGCTTCTATATAGTCTAAGAAACATATGTGCAAAGCATCCAAACAGTACAATTCGCCAATTTTTTGTTCTTCAAGTTTAAGTGAACAACGAGCCCCATTGTTAATCCTTTAAAGGAAATTATTTGTCAATTTCGGCAAGTAGAATAATGAATGGAATAGGTAGACGGTTGAAATCATTGTATATATTGCTTCTATATAGTCTAAGAAACATATATGCAAAGCATCCAAACAGTACCATTCGCCAATTTTTTGTTCTTCAAGTTTAAGTGAACAACGAGCCCCATTGATAATCCTGAAACGGAAATTATTTGTAACTTTCGACAAGTAGATCAATGAATGGAACAGGTAGACGGTTGAAATCTTTGTATATATTGCTTCTATAAAGTCTAAGATACATATATGCAAATCATCCAAACAGTACAATTCGCCAATTATTTGACCTTCAAGTTTAAGTGAACTACGAGCCCCATTGTTAATACTTTAACGGAACTTATTTGTAACTTTCGACAAGTAGAACAATGAATGGAACAGGTAGACGGTTGAAATCAATGTATATATTGCTTCTATATAGTCTAAGAAACATATATGCAAAGCATCCAAACAGTACCATTCGCCAATTTTTTGTTCTTCAAGTTTAAGTGAACAACGAGCCCCATTGATAATCCTGAAACGGAAATTATTTGTAACATTCGACAAGTAGAACAATGAATGGAACAGGTAGACGGTTGAAATCATTGTATATATTGCTTCTATATAGTCTAAGAAACATATATGCAAAGCATCCAAACAGTACAATTCGCCAATTTTTTGTTCTTCAAGTTTAAGTGAACAATGAGCCCCATTGTTAATCCTTTAAAGGAAATTATTTGTAACTTTCGACAAGTAGAACAATGAATGGAACAGGTAGACGGTTGAAATCTTTGTATATATTGCTTCTATATAGTCTAAGAAACATATATGCAAAGCATCCAAACAGTACCATTCGCCAATGTTTTGTTCTCCAAGTATAAGTGAACAATGAGCCCCATTGTTAATCCTTTATCGGAAATTATTTGTAACTTTCGACAAGTAGAACAATGAATGGAACAGGTAGACGGTTGAAATCTTTGTATATATTGCTTCTATATAGTCTAAGAAACATATATGCAAAGCACCCAAACAGTACCATTCGCCACTTTTTTGTTCTTCAAGTTTAAGTGAACAACGAGCCCCATTGTTAATCCTTTAAAGGAAATTATTTGTAAATTTCGACAAGTAGAACAATGATTGGAACACGTAGACGGTTGAAATCTTTGTATATATTGCTTCCATATAGTCTAAGAAACATATATGCAAAGCATCCAAACAGTACCATTCGACACTTTTTTGTTCTTCAAGTTTAAGTGAACAACGAGCCCCATTGTTAATACTTTAACGGAAATTATTTGTAACTTGCGACAAGTAGAACAATGAATGGAACAGGTAGACGGTTGAAATCTTTGTATACATTGCTTCTATATAGTCTAAGAAAAATATATGCAGAGCATCCAAACAGTACCATTCGCCAATTTTTTGTTCTTCAAGTTTAAGTGAACTACGAGCCCCATTGTTAATCCTTTAAAGGAAATTATTTGTAAATTTCGACAAGTAGAACAATGAATGGAACAGGTAGACTGTTGAAATTATTGTATATATTGCTTCTATATAGTCTAAGAAAAATATATGCAGAGCATCCAAACAGTACCATTCGCCAATTTTTTGTTCTTCAAGTTTAAGTGAACTACGAGCCCCATTGTTAATCCTTTAAAGGAAATTATTTGTAAATTTCGACAAGTAGAACAATGAATGGAACAGGTAGACTGTTGAAATTATTGTATATATTGCTTCTATATAGTCTAAGAAAAATATATGCAGAGCATCCAAACAGTACCATTCGCCAATTTTTTGTTCTTCAAGTTTAAGTGAACTACGAGCCCCATTGTTAATCCTTTAAAGGAAATTATTTGTAAATTTCGACAAGTAGAACAATGAATGGAACAGGTAGACGGTTGAAATCATTGTATATATTGCTTCTATATAGTCTAAGAAACATATATGCAAAGCACCCAAACAGTACCATTCGCCACTTTTTTGTTCTTCAAGTTTAAGTGAACAATGAGCCCCATTGTTAATCCTTTAAAGGAAATTATTTGTAACTTTCGACAAGTAGAACAATGAATGGAACAGGTAGACGGTTGAAATCTTTGTATATATTGCTTCTATATAGTCTAAGAAACATATATGCAAAGCATCCAAACAGTACCATTCGCCAATGTTTTGTTCTCCAAGTATAAGTGAACAATGAGCCCCATTGTTAATCCTTTATCGGAAATTATTTGTAACTTTCGACAAGTAGAACAATGAATGGAACAGGTAGACGGTTGAAATCTTTGTATATATTGCTTCTATATAGTCTAAGAAACATATATGCAAAGCACCCAAACAGTACCATTCGCCACTTTTTTGTTCTTCAAGTTTAAGTGAACAACGAGCCCCATTGTTAATCCTTTAAAGGAAATTATTTGTAAATTTCGACAAGTAGAACAATGATTGGAACACGTAGACGGTTGAAATCTTTGTATATATTGCTTCCATATAGTCTAAGAAACATATATGCAAAGCATCCAAACAGTACCATTCGCCAATTTTTTGTTCTTCAAGTTTAAGTGAACAATGAGACCCATTGTTAATCCTTTATCGGAAATTATTTGTAACTTTCGACAAGTAGATCAATGAATGGAACAGGTAGACGGTTGAAATCTATGTACATATTGCTTCTATAAAGTCTAAGATACATATATGCAAATCATCCAAACAGTACAATTCGCCAATTATTTGACCTTCAAGTTTAAGTGAACTACGAGCCCCATTGTTAATACTTTAACGGAACTTATTTGTAACTTTCGACAAGTAGAACAATGAATGGAACAGGTAGACGGTTGAAATCAATGTATATATTGCTTCTATATAGTCTAAGAAACATATATGCAAAGCATCCAAACAGTACCATTCGACACTTTTTTGTTCTTCAAGTTTAAGTGAACAACGAGCTCCATTGTTAATCCTTTAAAGGAAATTATTTGTAAATTTCGACAAGTAGAACAATGATTGGAACACGTAGACGGTTGAAATCTTTGTATATATTGCTTCCATATAGTCTAAGAAACATATATGCAAAGCATCCAAACAGTACCATTCGCCAATTTTTTGTTCTTCAAGTTTAAGTGAACAATGAGACCCATTGTTAATCCTTTATCGGAAATTATTTGTAACTTTCGACAAGTAGAACAATGAATGGAACAGGTAGAGGGTTGAAATCTTTGTATATATTGCTTCTATAAAGTCTAAGAAACATATATGCAAATCATCCAAACAGTACAATTCGCCAATTATTTGATTTTCAAGTATAAGTGAACTACGAGCCCCATTGTTAATACTTTAACGGAAATTATTTGTAACTTTCGACAAGTAGAACAATGAATGGAACAGGTAGACGGTTGAAATCATTGTATATATTGCTTCTATATAGTCTAAGAAACATATATGCAAAGCATCCAAACAGTATAATTCGCCAATTTTTTGTCCTCCAAGTTTAAGTGAACAATGAGCCCCATTGTTAATCCTTTAAATGAAATTATTTGTAACTTTCAACAAGTAGAACAATGAATGGAACAGGTAGACGGTTGAAATCTTTGTATATATTGCTTCTATATAGTATAAGAAACATATATGCAAAGCATCCAAACAGTACAATTCGCCAATTTTTTGTTCTTCAAGTTTAAGTGAACAATGAGCCCCAATGGTTAATCCGTTATCGGAAATTATTTGTAACTTTCGACAAGTAGAACAATGAATGGAACAGGTAGACGGTTGAAATCTTTGTATATATTGCTTCTATATAGTCTAAGAAACATATATGCAAAGCATCCAAACAGTACCATTCGCCACTTTTTTGTTCTTCAAGTTTAAGTGAACAACGAGCCCCATTGTTAATCCTTTAAAGGAAATTATTTGTAAATTTCGACAAGTAGAACAATGATTGGAACACGTAGACGGTTGAAATCTTTGTATATATTGCTTCCATATAGTCTAAGAAACATATATGCAAAGCATCCAAACAGTACCATTCGCCAATTTTTTGTTCTTCAAGTTTAAGTGAACAATGAGACCCATTGTTAATCCTTTATCGGAAATTATTTGTAACTTTCGACAAGTAGATCAATGAATGGAACAGGTAGACGGTTGAAATCCTTGTATATATAGCTTCTATATAGTCTAAGAAACATATATGCAAAGCATCCAAACAGTACAATTCGCCAATTTTTTGTTCTTCAAGTTTAAGTAAACTACGATCCCCATTGTCAATCCCTTAACGGAAATTATTTGTAACTTTCGACAAGTAGAACAATGAATGGAACAGGTAGACGGTTGAAATCATTGTATATATTGCTTCTATATAGTCTAAGAAACATATATGCAAAGCATCCAAACAGTACCATTCGCCAATTTTTTGTTCTTCAAGTTTAAGTGAACAACGAGCCCCATTGATAATCATGAAACGGAAATTATTTGTAACTTTCGACAAGTAGAACAATGAATGGAACAGGTAGACGGTTGAAATCTTTGTATAGATTGCTTCTATATAGTCTAAGAAACATATATGCAAAGCATCCAAACAGTACAATTCGCCAATTTTTTGTTCTTCAAGTTTAAGTGAACAATGAGCCCCATTGTTAATCCTTTAAAGGAAATTATTTGTAACTTTCGACAAGTAGAACAATGAATGGAACAGGTAGACGGTTGAAATCTTTGTATATATTGCTTCTATATAGTCTAAGAAACATATATGCAAAGCATCCAAACAGTACCATTCGCCAATTTTTTGTTCTCCAAGTATAAGTGAACAATGAGCCCCATTGTTAATCCTTTATCGGAAATTATTTGTAACTTTCGACAAGTAGAACAATGAATGGAACACGTAGACGGTTGAAATCTTTGTATATATTGCTTCCATATAGTCTAAGAAACATATATGCAAAGCATCCAAACAGTACCATTCGCCAATTTTTTGTTCTTCAAGTTTAAGTGAACAATGAGACCCATTGTTAATCCTTTATCGGAAATTATTTGTAACTTTCGACAAGTAGATCAATGAATGGAACAGTTAGACGGTTGAAATCTTTGTATATATTGCTTCTATAAAGTCTAAGATACATATATGCAAATCATCCAAACAGTACAATTCGCCAATTATTTGACCTTCAAGTTTAAGTGAACTACGAGCCCCATTGTTAATACTTTAACGGAACTTATTTGTAACTTTCGACAAGTAGAACAATGAATGGAACAGGTAGACGGTTGAAATCAATGTATATATTGCTTCTATATAGTCTAAGAAACATATATGCAAAGCATCCAAACAGTACCATTCGACACTTTTTTGTTCTTCAAGTTTAAGTGAACAACGAGCCCCATTGTTAATCCTTTAAAGGAAATTATTTGTAAATTTCGACAAGTAGAACAATGATTGGAACACGTAGACTGTTGAAATCTTTGTATATATTGCTTCCATATAGTCTAAGAAACATATATGCAAATCATCCAAACAGTACAATTCGCCAATTTTTTGTTCTTCAAGTTTAAGTAAACTACGATCCACATTGTTAATCCCTTAACGGTAATTATTTGTAACTTTCGACAAGTAGAACAATGAATGGAACAGGTAGACGGTTGAAATCATTGTATATATTGCTTCTATATAGTTTAAGAAACATATATGCAAAGCATCCAAACAGTACAATTCGACAATTTTTTGCTCTTCAAGTTTAAGTGAACTACGAGCCCCATTGTTAATCCTTTAAAGGAAATTATTTGTAAATTTCGGCAAGTAGAACAATGAATGGAATAGGTAGACGGTTGAAATCATTGTATATATTGCTTCTATATAGTCTAAGAAACATATATGCAAAGCATCCAAACAGTACAATTCGCCAATTTTTTGTTCTTCAAGTTTAAGTAAACTACGATCCACATTGTTAATCCCTTAACGGAAACTATTTGTAACATTCGACAAGTAGAACAATGAATGGAACAGGTAGACGGTTGAAATCATTGTATATATTGCTTCTATATAGTCCAAGAAACATATATGCAAAGCATCCAAACAGTACAATTCGCCAATTTTTTGCTCTTCAAGTTTAAGTGAACTACGAGCCCCATTGTTAATACTTTAACGGAAATTAATTGTAACTTTCGACAAGTAGAACAATGAATGGAACACGTAGACGGTTGAATCTTTGTATATATTGCTTCTATATAGTCTAAGAAACATATATGCAAAGCATTCAAACAGTGCAGTTCGCCAATTTTTTGTTCTTCAAGTTTAAGTGAACAATGAGCCCCATTGTTAATCCTTTAAAGGAAATTATTTGTAACTTTCGACAAGTAAAACAATGAATGGAACAGGTAGACGGTTGAAATCTTTGTATATATTGCACCTATATAGTCTATGAAACATATATGCAAAGCATCCAAACAGTACAATTCGCCAATTTTTTGTTCTTCAAGTGTAAGTGAACAATGAGCCCCAATGGTTAATCCTTTATCGGTAATTATTTGTAACTTTCGACAAGTAGAACAATGAATGGAACAGGTAGACGGTTGAAATCCTTGTATATATTGCTTCTATATAGTCTAAGAAACATATAAGCAAAGCATCCAAACAGTACAATTCGCCAATTTTTTGTTCTTCAAGTTTAAGTAAACTACGATCCCCATTGTTAATCACTTAAAGGAAATTATTTGTAACTTTCGACAAGTAGAACAATGAATGGAACAGGTAGACGGTTGAAATCATTGTATATATTGCTTCTATATAGTCTAAGAAACATATATGCAAAGCATCCAAACAGTACAATTCGCCAATTTTTTGTTCTACAAGTTTAAGTAAACTACGATCCCCATTGTTAATCCCTTAACGGAAATTATTTGTAACTTTCGACAAGTAGAACAATGATTGGAACAGGTAGACGGTTGAAATCATTGTATATATTGCTTCTATATAGTCTAAGAAACATATATGCAAAGCATCCAAACAGTACAATTCGCCAATTTTTTGTTCTTCAAGTTTAAGTAAACTACGATCCCCATTGTTAATCCGTTATCGGAAATTATTTGTAAATTTCGACAAGTAGAACAATGAATGGAACAGGTAGACGGTTGAAATCTTTGTATATATTGCTTCTATATAGTCTAAGAAACATATATGCAAAGCATCCAAACAGTACCATTCGCCAATTTTTTGTTCTTCAAGTGTAAGTGAACAACGAGCCCCATTGATAATCATGAAACGGAAATTATTTGTAACATTCGACAAGAAGAACAATGAATGGAACAGGTAGACGGTTGAAATCATTGTATATATTGCTTCTATATAGTCTAAGAAACATATATGCAAAGCATCCAAACAGTACAATTCGCCAATTTTTTGTTCTACAAGTTTAAGTAAACTACGATCCCCATTGTTAATCCCTTAACGGAAATTATTTGTAACTTTCGACAAGTAGAACAATGATTGGAACAGGTAGACGGTTGAAATCATTGTATATATTGCTTCTATATAGTCTAAGAAACATATATGCAAAGCATCCAAACAGTACAATTCGCCAATTTTTTGTTCTTCAAGTTTAAGTAAACTACGATCCCCATTGTTAATCCGTTATCGGAAATTATTTGTAAATTTCGACAAGTAGAACAATGAATGGAACAGGTAGACGGTTGAAATCTTTGTATATATTGCTTCTATATAGTCTAAGAAACATATATGCAAAGCATCCAAACAGTACAATTTGCCAATTTTTTGTTCTTCAATTTTAAGTGAACAATGAGCCCCAATGGTTAATCCTTTAACGGAAATTAATTGTAACTTTCTACAAGTAGAACAATGATTGGAACACATAGACGGTTGAAATCTTTGTATATGTTGCTTCCATATCGTCTAAGAAACATATATGCAAAGCATCCAAACAGTACAATTCGCCAATTTTTTGTTCTTCAAGTTTAAGTAAACTACGATCCCCATTGTTAATCACTTAAGGGAAATTATTTGTAACTTTCGACAAGTAGAACAATGAATGGAACAGGTAGACGGTTGAAATCATTGTATATATTGCTTCTATATAGTCTAAGAAACATATATGCAAAGCATCCAAACAGTACAATTCGCCAATTTTTTGTTCTTCAAGTTTAAGTAAACTACGATCCCCATTGTTAATCCCTTAACGGAAATTATTTGTAACTTTCGACAAGTAGAACAATGAATGGAACAGGTAGACAGTTGAAATTATTATATATATTGCTTCTATATAGTTTAAGAAACATATATGCAAAGCATCCAAACAGTACAATTCGACAATTTTTTGCTCTTCAAGTTTAAGTGAACTACGAGCCCCATTGTTAATCCTTTAAAGGAAATTATTTGTAAATTTCGACAAGTAGAACAATGAATGGAATAGGTAGACGGTTGAAATCATTGTATATATTGCTTCTATATAGTCTAAGAAACATATATGCAAAGCATCCAAACAGTACAATTCGCCAATTTTTTGTTCTTCAAGTTTAAGTAAACTACGATCCCCATTGTTAATCCCTTAACGGAAATTATTTGTAACATTCGACAAGTAGAACAATGAATGGAACAGGTAGACGGTTGAAATCATTGTATATATTGCTTCTATATAGCCCAAGAAACATATATGCAAAGCATCCAAACAGTACAATTCGCCAATTTTTTGCTCTTCAAGTTTAAGTGAACTACGAGCCCCATTGTTAATACTTTAACGGAAATTAATTGTAACTTTCGACAAGTAGAACAATGAATGGAACACGTAGACGGTTGAAATCTTTGTATATATTGCTTCTATATAGTATAAGAAACATATATGCAAAGCATCCAAACAGTACAATTCGCCAATTTTTTGTTCTTCAAGTTTAAGTGAACAATGAGCCCCAATGGTTAATCCTTTTTCGGAAATTATTTGTAAATTTCGACAAGTAGAACAATGAATGGAACAGGTAGCCGGTTGAAATCTTTGTATATATTGCATCTATATAGTCTAAGAAACATATATGCAAAGCATCCAAACAGTACAATTCGCCAATTGTTTGTTCTTCAAGTTTAAGTGAACAATGAGCCCCAATGGTTAATCCTTTATCGGAAATTATTTGTAAATTTCGACAAGTAGAACAATGAATGGAACAGGTAGCCGGTTGAAATCAATGTATATATTGATTCTATATAGTCTAAGAAACATATATGCAAAGCATCCTAACAGTACCATTCGCCAATTTTTTGTTCTTCAAGTTTAAGTGAACTACGAGCCCCATTGTTAATCCTTTAAAGGAAATTATTTGTAAATTTCGACAAGTAGAACAATGATTGGAACACGTAGACGGTTGAAATCTTTGTATATGTTGCTTCTATATAGTCTAAGAAACATATATGCAAAGCATCCAAACAGTACAATTCGCCAATTTTTTGATCTTCAAGTTTAAGTGAACTACGAGCCCCATTGTTAATGCTTTAAAGGAAATTATTTGTAAACTTCGACAAGTAGAACAATGATTGGAACACGTAGACGGTTGAAATCTTTGTATATGTTGCTTCTATATAGTCTAAGAAACATATATGCAAAGCATCCAAACAGTACAATTCGCCAATTTTTTGATCTTCAAGTTTAAGTGAACTACGAGCCCCATTGTTAATACTTTAAAGGAAATTATTTGTAAATTTCGACAAGTAGAACAATGAATGGAACAGGTAGACGGTTGAAATCTTTGTATATATTGTTTCTATATAGTCTAGGAAACATATATGCAAAGCATCCAAACAGTACAATTTGCCAATTTTTTGTTCTTCAATTTTAAGTGAACAATGAGCCCCAATGGTTAATCCTTTAACGGAAATTAATTGTAACTTTCTACAAGTAGAACAATGATTGGAACACATAGACGGTTGAAATCTTTGTATATGTTGCTTCCATATCGTCTAAGAAACATATATGCAAAGCATCCAAACAGTACCATTCGCCAATTTTTTGTTCTTCAAGTTTAAGTGAACTATGAGGCCCCATGGTTAATCCTTTATCGGAAATTATTTGTAACTTTCTACAAGTAGAACAATGAATAGTACAGGTAGACGGGAGAAGTCTTTATATATATTGCTTCTATATAGTCTAAGAAACATATATGCAAAGCATCCAAACAGTACAATTCGCCAATATTTTGTTCTTCAAGTTTAAGTGAACAACGAGCCCCATTGTTAATCCTTTACAGGAAATTATTTGTAAATTTCGACAAGTAGAACAATTATTGGAACACGTAGACGGTTGAAATCTTTGTATATATTGCTTCCATATAGTCTAAGAAACATATATGCAAAGCGTCCAAACAGTACAATTCGCCAATTTTTTGCTCTTCAAGTTTAAGTGAACTACGAGCCCCATTGTTAATCCTTTATCGGAAATTATTTGTAACTTTCGACAAGTAGAACAATGAATAGTACAGGTAGACGGGTGAAATCTTTGTATATATTGCTTCTATATAGTCTAAGAAACATATATGCAAAGCATCCAAACAGTACAATTCGCCAATTTATTGTTCTTCAAGTTTAAGTGTACAACGAGCCCCATTGTTAATCCTATAGAGGAAATTATTTGTAAATTTCGACAAGTAGAACAATGAATGGAATAGGTAGACGGTTGAAATCATTGTATATATATGCTTCCATATAGTCTAAGAAACATATATGCAAAGCATCCAAACAGTACAATTCGCCAATTTTTTGTTTTTCAAGTTTAAGTGAACAATGAACCCCAATGGTTAATCCTTTATCGGAAATTATTTGTAACTTTCGACAAGTGGAACAATGAATGGAACAGGTAGACGGTTGAATTCTTTGTATATATTGCTTCTATATAGTCTAAGAAACATATATGCAAAGCATCCAAACAGTACCATTCGCAAATTTATTGTTCTTCAAGTTTAAGGGAACAATGAGCCCCAATGGTTAATCCTTTATCGGAAATTATTTGTAACTTTCGACAAGTAGAACAATGAATGGAACAGGTAGGCGGGTGAAATCTTTGTATATATTACTTCTATATAGTCTAAGAAACATATATGCAAAGCATCCAAACAGTACCATTCGCCAATTTATTGTTCTTCAAGTTTAAGTGAACAACGAGCCCCATTGTTAATCCATTAACGGAAATTATTTGTAACTTTCGACAAGTAGAACAATGAATTGAACAGGTAGACGGTTAAAATCTTTGTATATATTGCTTCTATATATTCTAAGAAATATATAGGCAAAGCATCCAAACAGTACCTTTCGCCAATTTTTTGTTCTCCAAGTTTAAGTGAAATACGAGCCCCATTGTTAATACTTTAAAGGAAATTATTTGTAACTTTCTACAAGTAGAACAATGAATGGAACAGGTAGACGGTTGAAATCTTTGTATATATTACTTCTATATAGTCTAAGAAACATATATGCAAAGCATCCAAACAGTACAATTCGCCAATTTTTTGATCTTCAAGTTTAAGTGAACTTCGAGCCCCATTGTTAATACTTTAAAGGAAATTATTTGTAAATTTCGACAAGTAGAACAATGAATGGAACAGGTAGACGGTTGAAATCTTTGTATACATTGCTTCTATATAGTCTAAGAAAAATATATGCAGAGCATCCAAACAGTACCATTCGCCAATTTTTTGTTCTTCAAGTTTAAGTGAACTACGAGCCCCATTGTTAATCCTTTAAAGGAAATTATTTGTAAATTTCGACAAGTAGAACAATGAATGGAACAGGTAGACTGTTGAAATTATTGTATATATTGCTTCTATATAGTCTAAGAAAAATATATGCAGAGCATCCAAACAGTACCATTCGCCAATTTTTTGTTCTTCAAGTTTAAGTGAACTACGAGCCCCATTGTTAATCCTTTAAAGGAAATTATTTGTAAATTTCGACAAGTAGAACAATGAATGGAACAGGTAGACGGTTGAAATCATTGTATATATTGCTTCTATATAGTCTAAGAAACATATATGCAAAGCACCCAAACAGTACCATTCGCCACTTTTTTGTTCTTCAAGTTTAAGTGAACAATGAGCCCCATTGTTAATCCTTTAAAGGAAATTATTTGTAACTTTCGACAAGTAGAACAATGAATGGAACAGGTAGACGGTTGAAATCTTTGTATATATTGCTTCTATATAGTCTAAGAAACATATATGCAAAGCATCCAAACAGTACCATTCGCCAATGTTTTGTTCTCCAAGTATAAGTGAACAATGAGCCCCATTGTTAATCCTTTATCGGAAATTATTTGTAACTTTCGACAAGTAGAACAATGAATGGAACAGGTAGACGGTTGAAATCTTTGTATATATTGCTTCTATATAGTCTAAGAAACATATATGCAAAGCACCCAAACAGTACCATTCGCCACTTTTTTGTTCTTCAAGTTTAAGTGAACAACGAGCCCCATTGTTAATCCTTTAAAGGAAATTATTTGTAAATTTCGACAAGTAGAACAATGATTGGAACACGTAGACGGTTGAAATCTTTGTATTTATTGCTTCCATATAGTCTAAGAAACATATATGCAAAGCATCCAAACAGTACCATTCGCCAATTTTTTGTTCTTCAAGTTTAAGTGAACAATGAGACCCATTGTTAATCCTTTATCGGAAATTATTTGTAACTTTCGACAAGTAGATCAATGAATGGAACAGGTAGACGGTTGAAATCTATGTACATATTGCTTCTATAAAGTCTAAGATACATATATGCAAATCATCCAAACAGTACAATTCGCCAATTATTTGACCTTCAAGTTTAAGTGAACTACGAGCCCCATTGTTAATACTTTAACGGAACTTATTTGTAACTTTCGACAAGTAGAACAATGAATGGAACAGGTAGACGGTTGAAATCAATGTATATATTGCTTCTATATAGTCTAAGAAACATATATGCAAAGCATCCAAACAGTACCATTCGACACTTTTTTGTTCTTCAAGTTTAAGTGAACAACGAGCTCCATTGTTAATCCTTTAAAGGAAATTATTTGTAAATTTCGACAAGTAGAACAATGATTGGAACACGTAGACGGTTGAAATCTTTGTATATATTGCTTCCATATAGTCTAAGAAACATATATGCAAAGCATCCAAACAGTACCATTCGCCAATTTTTTGTTCTTCAAGTTTAAGTGAACAATGAGACCCATTGTTAATCCTTTATCGGAAATTATTTGTAACTTTCGACAAGTAGAACAATGAATGGAACAGGTAGAGGGTTGAAATCTTTGTATATATTGCTTCTATAAAGTCTAAGAAACATATATGCAAATCATCCAAACAGTACAATTCGCCAATTATTTGATTTTCAAGTATAAGTGAACTACGAGCCCCATTGTTAATACTTTAACGGAAATTATTTGTAACTTTCGACAAGTAGAACAATGAATGGAACAGGTAGACGGTTGAAATCATTGTATATATTGCTTCTATATAGTCTAAGAAACATATATGCAAAGCATCCAAACAGTATAATTCGCCAATTTTTTGTCCTCCAAGTTTAAGTGAACAATGAGCCCCATTGTTAATCCTTTAAATGAAATTATTTGTAACTTTCAACAAGTAGAACAATGAATGGAACAGGTAGACGGTTGAAATCTTTGTATATATTGCTTCTATATAGTATAAGAAACATATATGCAAAGCATCCAAACAGTACAATTCGCCAATTTTTTGTTCTTCAAGTTTAAGTGAACAATGAGCCCCAATGGTTAATCCGTTATCGGAAATTATTTGTAACTTTCGACAAGTAGAACAATGAATGGAACAGGTAGACGGTTGAAATCTTTGTATATATTGCTTCTATATAGTCTAAGAAACATATATGCAAAGCATCCAAACAGTACCATTCTCCACTTTTTTGTTCTTCAAGTTTAAGTGAACAACGAGCCCCATTGTTAATCCTTTAAAGGAAATTATTTGTAAATTTCGACAAGTAGAACAATGATTGGAACACGTAGACGGTTGAAATCTTTGTATATATTGCTTCCATATAGTCTAAGAAACATATATGCAAAGCATCCAAACAGTACCATTCGCCAATTTTTTGTTCTTCAAGTTTAAGTGAACAATGAGACCCATTGTTAATCCTTTATCGGAAATTATTTGTAACTTTCGACAAGTAGATCAATGAATGGAACAGGTAGACGGTTGAAATCCTTGTATATATAGCTTCTATATAGTCTAAGAAACATATATGCAAAGCATCCAAACAGTACAATTCGCCAATTTTTTGTTCTTCAAGTTTAAGTAAACTACGATCCCCATTGTCAATCCCTTAACGGAAATTATTTGTAACTTTCGACAAGTAGAACAATGAATGGAACAGGTAGACGGTTGAAATCATTGTATATATTGCTTCTATATAGTCTAAGAAACATATATGCAAAGCATCCAAACAGTACCATTCGCCAATTTTTTGTTCTTCAAGTTTAAGTGAACAACGAGCCCCATTGATAATCATGAAACGGAAATTATTTGTAACTTTCGGCAAGTAGAACAATGAATGGAACAGGTAGACGGTTGAAATCTTTGTATAGATTGCTTCTATATAGTCTAAGAAACATATATGCAAAGCATCCAAACAGTACAATTCGCCAATTTTTTGTTCTTCAAGTTTAAGTGAACAATGAGCCCCATTGTTAATCCTTTAAAGGAAATTATTTGTAACTTTCGACAAGTAGAACAATGAATGGAACAGGTAGACGGTTGAAATCTTTGTATATATTGCTTCTATATAGTCTAAGAAACATATATGCAAAGCATCCAAACAGTACCATTCGCCAATTTTTTGTTCTCCAAGTATAAGTGAACAATGAGCCCCATTGTTAATCCTTTATCGGAAATTATTTGTAACTTTCGACAAGTAGAACAATGAATGGAACAGGTAGACGGTTGAAATCTTTGTATATATTGCTTCTATAAAGTCTAAGATACATATATGCAAATCATCCAAACAGTACAATTCGCCAATTATTTGACCTTCAAGTTTAAGTGAACTACGAGCCCCATTGTTAATACTTTAACGGAACTTATTTGTAACTTTCGACAAGTAGAACAATGAATGGAACAGGTAGACGGTTGAAATCAATGTATATATTGCTTCTATATAGTCTAAGAAACATATATGCAAAGCATCCAAACAGTACCATTCGACACTTTTTTGTTCTTCAAGTTTAAGTGAACAACGAGCCCCATTGTTAATCCTTTAAAGGAAATTATTTGTAAATTTCGACAAGTAGAACAATGATTGGAACACGTAGACGGTTGAAATCTTTGTATATATTGCTTCCATATAGTCTAAGAAACATATATGCAAATCATCCAAACAGTACAATTCGCCAATTTTTTGTTCTTCAAGTTTAAGTAAACTACGATCCCCATTGTTAATCCCTTAACGGTAATTATTTGTAACTTTCGACAAGTAGAACAATGAATGGAACAGGTAGACGGTTGAAATCATTGTATATATTGCTTGTATATAGTTTAAGAAACATATATGCAAAGCATCCAAACAGTACAATTCGACAATTTTTTGCTCTTCAAGTTTAAGTGAACTACGAGCCCCATTGTTAATCCTTTAAAGGAAATTATTTGTAAATTTCGGCAAGTAGAACAATGAATGGAATAGGTAGACGGTTGAAATCATTGTATATATTGCTTCTATATAGTCTAAGAAACATATATGCAAAGCATCCAAACAGTACAATTCGCCAATTTTTTGTTCTTCAAGTTTAAGTAAACTACGATCCACATTGTTAATCCCTTAACGGAAACTATTTGTAACATTCGACAAGTAGAACAATGAATGGAACAGGTAGACGGTTGAAATCATTGTATATATTGCTTCTATATAGTCCAAGAAACATATATGCAAAGCATCCAAACAGTACAATTCGCCAATTTTTTGCTCTTCAAGTTTAAGTGAACTACGAGCCCCATTGTTAATACTTTACCGGAAATTAATTGTAACTTTCGACAAGTAGAACAATGAATGGAACACGTAGACGGTTGAAATCTTTGTATATATTGCTTCTATATAGTCTAAGAAACATATATGCAAAGCATTCAAACAGTGCAGTTCGCCAATTTTTTGTTCTTCAAGTTTAAGTGAACAATGAGCCCCATTGTTAATCCTTTAAAGGAAATTATTTGTAACTTTCGACAAGTAAAACAATGAATGGAACAGGTAGACGGTTGAAATCTTTGTATATATTGCACCTATATAGTCTATGAAACATATATGCAAAGCATCCAAACAGTACAATTCGCCAATTTTTTGTTCTTCAAGTGTAAGTGAACAATGAGCCCCAATGGTTAATCCTTTATCGGTAATTATTTGTAACTTTCGACAAGTAGAACAATGAATGGAACAGGTAGACGGTTGAAATCCTTGTATATATTGCTTCTATATAGTCTAAGAAACATATAAGCAAAGCATCCAAACAGTACAATTCGCCAATTTTTTGTTCTTCAAGTTTAAGTAAACTACGATCCCCATTGTTAATCACTTAAAGGAAATTATTTGTAACTTTCGACAAGTAGAACAATGAATGGAACAGGTAGACGGTTGAAATCATTGTATATATTGCTTCTATATAGTCTAAGAAACATATATGCAAAGCATCCAAACAGTACAATTCGCCAATTTTTTGTTCTACAAGTTTAAGTAAACTACGATCCCCATTGTTAATCCCTTAACGGAAATTATTTGTAACTTTCGACAAGTAGAACAATGATTGGAACAGGTAGACGGTTGAAATCATTGTATATATTGCTTCTATATAGTCTAAGAAACATATATGCAAAGCATCCAAACAGTACAATTCGCCAATTTTTTGTTCTTCAAGTTTAAGTAAACTACGATCCCCATTGTTAATCCGTTATCGGAAATTATTTGTAAATTTCGACAAGTAGAACAATGAATGGAACAGGTAGACGGTTGAAATCTTTGTATATATTGCTTCTATATAGTCTAAGAAACATATATGCAAAGCATCCAAACAGTACCATTCGCCAAATTTTTGTTCTTCAAGTGTAAGTGAACAACGAGCCCCATTGATAATCATGAAACGGAAATTATTTGTAACATTCGACAAGAAGAACAATGAATGGAACAGGTAGACGGTTGAAATCATTGTATATATTGCTTCTATATAGTCTAAGAAACATATATGCAAAGCATCCAAACAGTACAATTCGCCAATTTTTTGTTCTACAAGTTTAAGTAAACTACGATCCCCATTGTTAATCCCTTAACGGAAATTATTTGTAACTTTCGACAAGTAGAACAATGATTGGAACAGGTAGACGGTTGAAATCATTGTATATATTGCTTCTATATAGTCTAAGAAACATATATGCAAAGCATCCAAACAGTACAATTCGCCAATTTTTTGTTCTTCAAGTTTAAGTAAACTACGATCCCCATTGTTAATCCGTTATCGGAAATTATTTGTAAATTTCGACAAGTAGAACAATGAATGGAACAGGTAGACGGTTGAAATCTTTGTATATATTGCTTCTATATAGTCTAAGAAACATATATGCAAAGCATCCAAACAGTACAATTTGCCAATTTTTTGTTCTTCAATTTTAAGTGAACAATGAGCCCCAATGGTTAATCCTTTAACGGAAATTAATTGTAACTTTCTACAAGTAGAACAATGATTGGAACACATAGACGGTTGAAATCTTTGTATATGTTGCTTCCATATCGTCTAAGAAACATATATGCAAAGCATCCAAACAGTACAATTCGCCAATTTTTTGTTCTTCAAGTTTAAGTAAACTACGATCCCCATTGTTAATCACTTAAGGGAAATTATTTGTAACTTTCGACAAGTAGAACAATGAATGGAACAGGTAGACGGTTGAAATCATTGTATATATTGCTTCTATATAGTCTAAGAAACATATATGCAAAGCATCCAAACAGTACAATTCGCCAATTTTTTGTTCTTCAAGTTTAAGTAAACTACGATCCCCATTGTTAATCCCTTAACGGAAATTATTTGTAACTTTCGACAAGTAGAACAATGAATGGAACAGGTAGACAGTTGAAATTATTATATATATTGCTTCTATATAGTTTAAGAAACATATATGCAAAGCATCCAAACAGTACAATTCGACAATTTTTTGCTCTTCAAGTTTAAGTGAACTACGAGCCCCATTGTTAATCCTTTAAAGGAAATTATTTGTAAATTTCGACAAGTAGAACAATGAATGGAATAGGTAGACGGTTGAAATCATTGTATATATTGCTTCTATATAGTCTAAGAAACATATATGCAAAGCATCCAAACAGTACAATTCGCCAATTTTTTGTTCTTCAAGTTTAAGTAAACTACGATCCCCATTGTTAATCCCTTAACGGAAATTATTTGTAACATTCGACAAGTAGAACAATGAATGGAACAGGTAGACGGTTGAAATCATTGTATATATTGCTTCTATATAGTCCAAGAAACATATATGCAAAGCATCCAAACAGTACAATTCGCCAATTTTTTGCTCTTCAAGTTTAAGTGAACTACGAGCCCCATTGTTAATACTTTAACGGAAATTAATTGTAACTTTCGACAAGTAGAACAATGAATGGAACACGTAGACGGTTGAAATCTTTGTATATATTGCTTCTATATAGTATAAGAAACATATATGCAAAGCATCCAAACAGTACAATTCGCCAATTTTTTGTTCTTCAAGTTTAAGTGAACAATGAGCCCCAATGGTTAATCCTTTTTCGGAAATTATTTGTAAATTTCGACAAGTAGAACAATGAATGGAACAGGTAGCCGGTTGAAATCTTTGTATATATTGCATCTATATAGTCTAAGAAACATATATGCAAAGCATCCAAACAGTACAATTCGCCAATTGTTTGTTCTTCAAGTTTAAGTGAACAATGAGCCCCAATGGTTAATCCTTTATCGGAAATTATTTGTAAATTTCGACAAGTAGAACAATGAATGGAACAGGTAGCCGGTTGAAATCAATGTATATATTGATTCTATATAGTCTAAGAAACATATATGCAAAGCATCCTAACAGTACCATTCGCCAATTTTTTGTTCTTCAAGTTTAAGTGAACTACGAGCCCCATTGTTAATCCTTTAAAGGAAATTATTTGTAAATTTCGACAAGTAGAACAATGATTGGAACACGTAGACGGTTGAAATCTTTGTATATGTTGCTTCTATATAGTCTAAGAAACATATATGCAAAGCATCCAAACAGTACAATTCGCCAATTTTTTGATCTTCAAGTTTAAGTGAACTACGAGCCCCATTGTTAATGCTTTAAAGGAAATTATTTGTAAACTTCGACAAGTAGAACAATGATTGGAACACGTAGACGGTTGAAATCTTTGTATATGTTGCTTCTATATAGTCTAAGAAACATATATGCAAAGCATCCAAACAGTACAATTCGCCAATTTTTTGATCTTCAAGTTTAAGTGAACTACGAGCCCCATTGTTAATACTTTAAAGGAAATTATTTGTAAATTTCGACAAGTAGAACAATGAATGGAACAGGTAGACGGTTGAAATCTTTGTATATATTGTTTCTATATAGTCTAGGAAACATATATGCAAAGCATCCAAACAGTACAATTTGCCAATTTTTTGTTCTTCAATTTTAAGTGAACAATGAGCCCCAATGGTTAATCCTTTAACGGAAATTAATTGTAACTTTCTACAAGTAGAACAATGATTGGAACACATAGACGGTTGAAATCTTTGTATATGTTGCTTCCATATCGTCTAAGAAACATATATGCAAAGCATCCAAACAGTACCATTCGCCAATTTTTTGTTCTTCAAGTTTAAGTGAACTATGAGGCCCCATGGTTAATCCTTTATCGGAAATTATTTGTAACTTTCTACAAGTAGAACAATGAATAGTACAGGTAGACGGGAGAAGTCTTTATATATATTGCTTCTATATAGTCTAAGAAACATATATGCAAAGCATCCAAACAGTACAATACGCCAATATTTTGTTCTTCAAGTTTAAGTGAACAACGAGCCCCATTGTTAATCCTTTACAGGAAATTATTTGTAAATTTCGACAAGTAGAACAATTATTGGAACACGTAGACGGTTGAAATCTTTGTATATATTGCTTCCATATAGTCTAAGAAACATATATGCAAAGCGTCCAAACAGTACAATTCGCCAATTTTTTGCTCTTCAAGTTTAAGTGAACTACGAGCCCCATTGTTAATCCTTTATCGGAAATTATTTGTAACTTTCGACAAGTAGAACAATGAATAGTACAGGTAGACGGGTGAAATCTTTGTATATATTGCTTCTATATAGTCTAAGAAACATATATGCAAAGCATCCAAACAGTACAATTCGCCAATTTATTGTTCTTCAAGTTTAAGTGTACAACGAGCCCCATTGTTAATCCTATAGAGGAAATTATTTGTAAATTTCGACAAGTAGAACAATGAATGGAATAGGTAGACGGTTGAAATCATTGTATATATATGCTTCCATATAGTCTAAGAAACATATATGCAAAGCATCCAAACAGTACAATTCGCCAATTTTTTGTTTTTCAAGTTTAAGTGAACAATGAACCCCAATGGTTAATCCTTTATCGGAAATTATTTGTAACTTTCGACAAGTGGAACAATGAATGGAACAGGTAGACGGTTGAATTCTTTGTATATATTGCTTCTATATAGTCTAAGAAACATATATGCAAAGCATCCAAACAGTACCATTCGCAAATTTATTGTTCTTCAAGTTTAAGGGAACAATGAGCCCCAATGGTTAATCCTTTATCGGAAATTATTTGTAACTTTCGACAAGTAGAACAATGAATGGAACAGGTAGGCGGGTGAAATCTTTGTATATATTACTTCTATATAGTCTAAGAAACATATATGCAAAGCATCCAAACAGTACCATTCGCCAATTTTTTGTTCTTCAAGTTTAAGTGAACAACGAGCCCCATTGTTAATCCTTTAAAGGAAATTATTTGTAAATTTCGACAAGTAGAACAATGAATGGAACAGGTAGACGGTTGAAATCTTTGTATACATTGCTTCTATATAGTCTAAGAAAAATATATGCAGAGCATCCAAACAGTACCATTCGCCAATTTTTTGTTCTTCAAGTTTAAGTGAACTACGAGCCCAATTGTTAATCCTTTAAAGGAAATTATTTGTAAATTTCGACAAGTAGAACAATGAATGGAACAGGTAGACTGTTGAAATTATTGTATATATTGCTTCTATATAGTCTAAGAAAAATATATGCAGAGCATCCAAACAGTACCATTCGCCAATTTTTTGTTCTTCAAGTTTAAGTGAACTACGAGCCCCATTGTTAATCCTTTAAAGGAAATTATTTGTAAATTTCGACAAGTAGAACAATGAATGGAACAGGTAGACGGTTGAAATCATTGTATATATTGCTTCTATATAGTCTAAGAAACATATATGCAAAGCACCCAAACAGTACCATTCGCCACTTTTTTGTTCTTCAAGTTTAAGTGAACAATGAGCCCCATTGTTAATCCTTTAAAGGAAATTATTTGTAACTTTCGACAAGTAGAACAATGAATGGAACAGGTAGACGGTTGAAATCTTTGTATATATTGCTTCTATATAGTCTAAGAAACATATATGCAAAGCATCCAAACAGTACCATTCGCCAATGTTTTGTTCTCCAAGTATAAGTGAACAATGAGCCCCATTGTTAATCCTTTATCGGAAATTATTTGTAACTTTCGACAAGTAGAACAATGAATGGAACAGGTAGACGGTTGAAATCTTTGTATATATTGCTTCTATATAGTCTAAGAAACATATATGCAAAGCACCCAAACAGTACCATTCGCCACTTTTTTGTTCTTCAAGTTTAAGTGAACAACGAGCCCCATTGTTAATCCTTTAAAGGAAATTATTTGTAAATTTCGACAAGTAGAACAATGATTGGAACACGTAGACGGTTGAAATCTTTGTATATATTGCTTCCATATAGTCTAAGAAACATATATGCAAAGCATCCAAACAGTACCATTCGCCAATTTTTTGTTCTTCAAGTTTAAGTGAACAATGAGACCCATTGTTAATCCTTTATCGGAAATTATTTGTAACTTTCGACAAGTAGATCAATGAATGGAACAGGTAGACGGTTGAAATCTATGTACATATTGCTTCTATAAAGTCTAAGATACATATATGCAAATCATCCAAACAGTACAATTCGCCAATTATTTGACCTTCAAGTTTAAGTGAACTACGAGCCCCATTGTTAATACTTTAACGGAACTTATTTGTAACTTTCGACAAGTAGAACAATGAATGGAACAGGTAGACGGTTGAAATCAATGTATATATTGCTTCTATATAGTCTAAGAAACATATATGCAAAGCATCCAAACAGTACCATTCGACACTTTTTTGTTCTTCAAGTTTAAGTGAACAACGAGCTCCATTGTTAATCCTTTAAAGGAAATTATTTGTAAATTTCGACAAGTAGAACAATGATTGGAACACGTAGACGGTTGAAATCTTTGTATATATTGCTTCCATATAGTCTAAGAAACATATATGCAAAGCATCCAAACAGTACCATTCGCCAATTTTTTGTTCTTCAAGTTTAAGTGAACAATGAGACCCATTGTTAATCCTTTATCGGAAATTATTTGTAACTTTCGACAAGTAGAACAATGAATGGAACAGGTAGAGGGTTGAAATCTTTGTATATATTGCTTCTATAAAGTCTAAGAAACATATATGCAAATCATCCAAACAGTACAATTCGCCAATTATTTGATTTTCAAGTATAAGTGAACTACGAGCCCCATTGTTAATACTTTAACGGAAATTATTTGTAACTTTCGACAAGTAGAACAATGAATGGAACAGGTAGACGGTTGAAATCATTGTATATATTGCTTCTATATAGTCTAAGAAACATATATGCAAAGCATCCAAACAGTATAATTCGCCAATTTTTTGTCCTCCAAGTTTAAGTGAACAATGAGCCCCATTGTTAATCCTTTAAATGAAATTATTTGTAACTTTCAACAAGTAGAACAATGAATGGAACAGGTAGACGGTTGAAATCTTTGTATATTTTGCTTCTATATAGTATAAGAAACATATATGCAAAGCATCCAAACAGTACAATTCGCCAATTTTTTGTTCTTCAAGTTTAAGTGAACAATGAGCCCCAATGGTTAATCCGTTATCGGAAATTATTTGTAACTTTCGACAAGTAGAACAATGAATGGAACAGGTAGACGGTTGAAATCTTTGTATATATTGCTTCTATATAGTCTAAGAAACATATATGCAAAGCATCCAAACAGTACCATTCGCCACTTTTTTGTTCTTCAAGTTTAAGTGAACAACGAGCCCCATTGTTAATCCTTTAAAGGAAATTATTTGTAAATTTCGACAAGTAGAACAATGATTGGAACACGTAGACGGTTGAAATCTTTGTATATATTGCTTCCATATAGTCTAAGAAACATATATGCAAAGCATCCAAACAGTACCATTCGCCAATTTTTTGTTCTTCAAGTTTAAGTGAACAATGAGACCCATTGTTAATCCTTTATCGGAAATTATTTGTAATTTTCGACAAGTAGATCAATGAATGGAACAGGTAGACGGTTGAAATCTTTGTATATATTGCTTCTATAAAGTCTAAGATACATATATGCAAATCATCCAAACAGTACAATTCGCCAATTATTTGACCTTCAAGTTTAAGTGAACTACGAGCCCCATTGTTAATACTTTAACGGAACTTATTTGTAACTTTCGACAAGTAGAACAATGAATGGAACAGGTAGACGGTTGAAATCAATGTATATATTGCTTCTATATAGTCTAAGAAACATATATGCAAAGCATCCAAACAGTACCATTCGACACTTTTTTGTTCTTCAAGTTTAAGTGAACAACGAGCCCCATTGTTAATCCTTTAAAGGAAATTATTTGTAAATTTCGACAAGTAGAACAATGATTGGAACACGTAGACGGTTGAAATCTTTGTATATATTGCTTCCATATAGTCTAAGAAACATATATGCAAATCATCCAAACAGTACAATTCGCCAATTTTTTGTTCTTCAAGTTTAAGTGAACTACGAGCCCAATTGTTAATCCTTTAAAGGAAATTATTTGTAAATTTCGACAAGTAGAACAATGAATGGAACAGGTAGACTGTTGAAATTATTGTATATATTGCTTCTATATAGTCTAAGAAAAATATATGCAGAGCATCCAAACAGTACAATTCGCCAATTATTTGACCTTCAAGTTTAAGTGAACTACGAGCCCCATTGTTAATACTTTAACGGAACTTATTTGTAACTTTCGACAAGTAGAACAATGAATGGAACAGGTAGACGGTTGAAATCAATGTATATATTGCTTCTATATAGTCTAAGAAACATATATGCAAAGCATCCAAACAGTACCATTCGACACTTTTTTGTTCTTCAAGTTTAAGTGAACAACGAGCCCCATTGTTAATCCTTTAAAGGAAATTATTTGTAAATTTCGACAAGTAGAACAATGATTGGAACACGTAGACGGTTGAAATCTTTGTATATATTGCTTCCATATAGTCTAAGAAACATATATGCAAATCATCCAAACAGTACAATTCGCCAATTTTTTGTTCTTCAAGTTTAAGTAAACTACGATCCCCATTGTTAATCCCTTAACGGTAATTATTTGTAACTTTCGACAAGTAGAACAATGAATGGAACAGGTAGACGGTTGAAATCATTGTATATATTGCTTCTATATAGTTTAAGAAACATATATGCAAAGCATCCAAACAGTACAATTCGACAATTTTTTGCTCTTCAAGTTTAAGTGAACTACGAGCCCCATTGTTAATCCTTTAAAGGAAATTATTTGTAAATTTCGGCAAGTAGAACAATGAATGGAATAGGTAGACGGTTGAAATCATTGTATATATTGCTTCTATATAGTCTAAGAAACATATATGCAAAGCATCCAAACAGTACAATTCGCCAATTTTTTGTTCTTCAAGTTTAAGTAAACTACGATCCACATTGTTAATCCCTTAACGGAAACTATTTGTAACATTCGACAAGTAGAACAATGAATGGAACAGGTAGACGGTTGAAATCATTGTATATATTGCTTCTATATAGTCCAAGAAACATATATGCAAAGCATCCAAACAGTACAATTCGCCAATTTTTTGCTCTTCAAGTTTAAGTGAACTACGAGCCCCATTGTTAATACTTTAACGGAAATTAATTGTAACTTTCGACAAGTAGAACAATGAATGGAACACGTAGACGGTTGAAATCTTTGTATATATTGCTTCTATATAGTCTAAGAAACATATATGCAAAGCATTCAAACAGTGCAGTTCGCCAATTTTTTGTTCTTCAAGTTTAAGTGAACAATGAGCCCCATTGTTAATCCTTTAAAGGAAATTATTTGTAACTTTCGACAAGTAAAACAATGAATGGAACAGGTAGACGGTTGAAATCTTTGTATATATTGCACCTATATAGTCTATGAAACATATATGCAAAGCATCCAAACAGTACAATTCGCCAATTTTTTGTTCTTCAAGTGTAAGTGAACAATGAGCCCCAATGGTTAATCCTTTATCGGTAATTATTTGTAACTTTCGACAAGTAGAACAATGAATGGAACAGGTAGACGGTTGAAATCCTTGTATATATTGCTTCTATATAGTCTAAGAAACATATAAGCAAAGCATCCAAACAGTACAATTCGCCAATTTTTTGTTCTTCAAGTTTAAGTAAACTACGATCCCCATTGTTAATCACTTAAAGGAAATTATTTGTAACTTTCGACAAGTAGAACAATGAATGGAACAGGTAGACGGTTGAAATCATTGTATATATTGCTTCTATATAGTCTAAGAAACATATATGCAAAGCATCCAAACAGTACAATTCGCCAATTTTTTGTTCTACAAGTTTAAGTAAACTACGATCCCCATTGTTAATCCCTTAACGGAAATTATTTGTAACTTTCGACAAGTAGAACAATGATTGGAACAGGTAGACGGTTGAAATCATTGTATATATTGCTTCTATATAGTCTAAGAAACATATATGCAAAGCATCCAAACAGTACAATTCGCCAATTTTTTGTTCTTCAAGTTTAAGTAAACTACGATCCCCATTGTTAATCCGTTATCGGAAATTATTTGTAAATTTCGACAAGTAGAACAATGAATGGAACAGGTAGACGGTTGAAATCTTTGTATATATTGCTTCTATATAGTCTAAGAAACATATATGCAAAGCATCCAAACAGTACCATTCGCCAATTTTTTGTTCTTCAAGTGTAAGTGAACAACGAGCCCCATTGATAATCATGAAACGGAAATTATTTGTAACATTCGACAAGAAGAACAATGAATGGAACAGGTAGACGGTTGAAATCATTGTATATATTGCTTCTATATAGTCTAAGAAACATATATGCAAAGCATCCAAACAGTACAATTCGCCAATTTTTTGTTCTACAAGTTTAAGTAAACTACGATCCCCATTGTTAATCCCTTAACGGAAATTATTTGTAACTTTCGACAAGTAGAACAATGATTGGAACAGGTAGACGGTTGAAATCATTGTATATATTGCTTCTATATAGTCTAAGAAACATATATGCAAAGCATCCAAACAGTACAATTCGCCAATTTTTTGTTCTTCAAGTTTAAGTAAACTACGATCCCCATTGTTAATCCGTTATCGGAAATTATTTGTAAATTTCGACAAGTAGAACAATGAATGGAACAGGTAGACGGTTGAAATCTTTGTATATATTGCTTCTATATAGTCTAAGAAACATATATGCAAAGCATCCAAACAGTACAATTTGCCAATTTTTTGTTCTTCAATTTTAAGTGAACAATGAGCCCCAATGGTTAATCCTTTAACGGAAATTAATTGTAACTTTCTACAAGTAGAACAATGATTGGAACACATAGACGGTTGAAATCTTTGTATATGTTGCTTCCATATCGTCTAAGAAACATATATGCAAAGCATCCAAACAGTACAATTCGCCAATTTTTTGTTCTTCAAGTTTAAGTAAACTACGATCCCCATTGTTAATCACTTAAGGGAAATTATTTGTAACTTTCGACAAGTAGAACAATGAATGGAACAGGTAGACGGTTGAAATCATTGTATATATTGCTTCTATATAGTCTAAGAAACATATATGCAAAGCATCCAAACAGTACAATTCGCCAATTTTTTGTTCTTCAAGTTTAAGTAAACTACGATCCCCATTGTTAATCCCTTAACGGAAATTATTTGTAACTTTCGACAAGTAGAACAATGAATGGAACAGGTAGACAGTTGAAATTATTATATATATTGCTTCTATATAGTTTAAGAAACATATATGCAAAGCATCCAAACAGTACAATTCGACAATTTTTTGCTCTTCAAGTTTAAGTGAACTACGAGCCCCATTGTTAATCCTTTAAAGGAAATTATTTGTAAATTTCGACAAGTAGAACAATGAATGGAATAGGTAGACGGTTGAAATCATTGTATATATTGCTTCTATATAGTCTAAGAAACATATATGCAAAGCATCCAAACAGTACAATTCGCCAATTTTTTTTCTTCAAGTTTAAGTAAACTACGATCCCCATTGTTAATCCCTTAACGGAAATTATTTGTAACATTCGACAAGTAGAACAATGAATGGAACAGGTAGACGGTTGAAATCATTGTATATATTGCTTCTATATAGTCCAAGAAACATATATGCAAAGCATCCAAACAGTACAATTCGCCAATTTTTTGCTCTTCAAGTTTAAGTGAACTACGAGCCCCATTGTTAATACTTTAACGGAAATTAATTGTAACTTTCGACAAGTAGAACAATGAATGGAACACGTAGACGGTTGAAATCTTTGTATATATTGCTTCTATATAGTATAAGAAACATATATGCAAAGCATCCAAACAGTACAATTCGCCAATTTTTTGTTCTTCAAGTTTAAGTGAACAATGAGCCCCAATGGTTAATCCTTTTTCGGAAATTATTTGTAAATTTCGACAAGTAGAACAATGAATGGAACAGGTAGCCGGTTGAAATCTTTGTATATATTGCATCTATATAGTCTAAGAAACATATATGCAAAGCATCCAAACAGTACAATTCGCCAATTGTTTGTTCTTCAAGTTTAAGTGAACAATGAGCCCCAATGGTTAATCCTTTATCGGAAATTATTTGTAAATTTCGACAAGTAGAACAATGAATGGAACAGGTAGCCGGTTGAAATCAATGTATATATTGATTCTATATAGTCTAAGAAACATATATGCAAAGCATCCTAACAGTACCATTCGCCAATTTTTTGTTCTTCAAGTTTAAGTGAACTACGAGCCCCATTGTTAATCCTTTAAAGGAAATTATTTGTAAATTTCGACAAGTAGAACAATGATTGGAACACGTAGACGGTTGAAATCTTTGTATATGTTGCTTCTATATAGTCTAAGAAACATATATGCAAAGCATCCAAACAGTACAATTCGCCAATTTTTTGATCTTCAAGTTTAAGTGAACTACGAGCCCCATTGTTAATGCTTTAAAGGAAATTATTTGTAAACTTCGACAAGTAGAACAATGATTGGAACACGTAGACGGTTGAAATCTTTGTATATGTTGCTTCTATATAGTCTAAGAAACATATATGCAAAGCATCCAAACAGTACAATTCGCCAATTTTTTGATCTTCAAGTTTAAGTGAACTACGAGCCCCATTGTTAATACTTTAAAGGAAATTATTTGTAAATTTCGACAAGTAGAACAATGAATGGAACAGGTAGACGGTTGAAATCTTTGTATATATTGTTTCTATATAGTCTAGGAAACATATATGCAAAGCATCCAAACAGTACAATTTGCCAATTTTTTGTTCTTCAATTTTAAGTGAACAATGAGCCCCAATGGTTAATCCTTTAACGGAAATTAATTGTAACTTTCTACAAGTAGAACAATGATTGGAACACATAGACGGTTGAAATCTTTGTATATGTTGCTTCCATATCGTCTAAGAAACATATATGCAAAGCATCCAAACAGTACCATTCGCCAATTTTTTGTTCTTCAAGTTTAAGTGAACAATGAGCCCCAATGGTTAATCCTTTATCGGAAATTATTTGTAAATTTCGACAAGTAGAACAATGAATGGAACAGGTAGCCGGTTGAAATCAATGTATATATTGATTCTATATAGTCTAAGAAACATATATGCAAAGCATCCTAAAAGTACCATTCGCCAATTTTTTGTTCTTCAAGTTTAAGTGAACTACGAGCCCCATTGTTAATCCTTTAAAGGAAATTATTTGTAAATTTCGACAAGTAGAACAATGATTGGAACACGTAGACGGTTGAAATCTTTGTATATGTTGCTTCTATATAGTCTAAGAAACATATATGCAAAGCATCCAAACAGTACAATTCGCCAATTTTTTGATCTTCAAGTTTAAGTGAACTACGAGCCCCATTGTTAATGCTTTAAAGGAAATTATTTGTAAACTTCGACAAGTAGAACAATGATTGGAACACGTAGACGGTTGAAATCTTTGTATATGTTGCTTCTATATAGTCTAAGAAACATATATGCAAAGCATCCAAACAGTACAATTCGCCAATTTTTTGATCTTCAAGTTTAAGTGAACTACGAGCCCCATTGTTAATACTTTAAAGGAAATTATTTGTAAATTTCGACAAGTAGAACAATGAATGGAACAGGTAGACGGTTGAAATCTTTGTATATATTGTTTCTATATAGTCTAGGAAACATATATGCAAAGCATCCAAACAGTACAATTTGCCAATTTTTTGTTCTTCAATTTTAAGTGAACAATGAGCCCCAATGGTTAATCCTTTAACGGAAATTAATTGTAACTTTCTACAAGTAGAACAATGATTGGAACACATAGACGGTTGAAATCTTTGTATATGTTGCTTCCATATCGTCTAAGAAACATATATGCAAAGCATCCAAACAGTACCATTCGCCAATTTTTTGTTCTTCAAGTTTAAGTGAACTATGAGGCCCCATGGTTAATCCTTTATCGGAAATTATTTGTAACTTTCTACAAGTAGAACAATGAATAGTACAGGTAGACGGGAGAAGTCTTTATATATATTGCTTCTATATAGTCTAAGAAACATATATGCAAAGCATCCAAACAGTACAATTCGCCAATATTTTGTTCTTCAAGTTTAAGTGAACAACGAGCCCCATTGTTAATCCTTTACAGGAAATTATTTGTAAATTTCGACAAGTAGAACAATTATTGGAACACGTAGACGGTTGAAATCTTTGTATATATTGCTTCCATATAGTCTAAGAAACATATATGCAAAGCGTCCAAACAGTACAATTCGCCAATTTTTTGCTCTTCAAGTTTAAGTGAACTACGAGCCCCATTGTTAATCCTTTATCGGAAATTATTTGTAACTTTCGACAAGTAGAACAATGAATAGTACAGGTAGACGGGTGAAATCTTTGTATATATTGCTTCTATATAGTCTAAGAAACATATATGCAAAGCATCCAAACAGTACAATTCGCCAATTTATTGTTCTTCAAGTTTAAGTGTACAACGAGCCCCATTGTTAATCCTATAGAGGAAATTATTTGTAAATTTCGACAAGTAGAACAATGAATGGAATAGGTAGACGGTTGAAATCATTGTATATATATGCTTCCATATAGTCTAAGAAACATATATGCAAAGCATCCAAACAGTACAATTCGCCAATTTTTTGTTTTTCAAGTTTAAGTGAACAATGAACCCCAATGGTTAATCCTTTATCGGAAATTATTTGTAACTTTCGACAAGTGGAACAATGAATGGAACAGGTAGACGGTTGAATTCTTTGTATATATTGCTTCTATATAGTCTAAGAAACATATATGCAAAGCATCCAAACAGTACCATTCGCAAATTTATTGTTCTTCAAGTTTAAGGGAACAATGAGCCCCAATGGTTAATCCTTTATCGGAAATTATTTGTAACTTTCGACAAGTAGAACAATGAATGGAACAGGTAGGCGGGTGAAATCTTTGTATATATTACTTCTATATAGTCTAAGAAACATATATGCAAAGCATCCAAACAGTACCATTCGCCAATTTATTGTTCTTCAAGTTTAAGTGAACAACGAGCCCCATTGTTAATCCATTAACGGAAATTATTTGTAACTTTCGACAAGTAGAACAATGAATTGAACAGGTAGACGGTTGAAATCTTTGTATATATTGCTTCTATATAGTCTAAGAAATATATAGGCAAAGCATCCAAACAGTACCTTTCGCCAATTTTTTGTTCTCCAAGTTTAAGTGAAATACGAGCCCCATTGTTAATACTTTAAAGGAAATTATTTGTAACTTTCTACAAGTAGAACAATGAATGGAACAGGTAGACGGTTGAAATCTTTGTATATATTACTTCTATATAGTCTAAGAAACATATATGCAAAGCATCCAAACAGTACAATTCGCCAATTTTTTGATCTTCAAGTTTAAGTGAACTTCGAGCCCCATTGTTAATACTTTAAAGGAAATTATTTGTAAATTTCGACAAGTAGAACAATGAATGGAACAGGTAGACGGTTGAAATCTTTGTATATATTGTTTCTATATAGTCTAGGAAACATATATGCAAAGCATCCAAACAGTACAATTTGCCAATTTTTTGTTCTTCAATTTTAAGTGAACAATGAGCCCCAATGGTTAATCCTTTAACGGAAATTAATTGTAACTTTCTACAAGTAGAACAATGATTGGAACACATAGACGGTTGAAATCTTTGTATATGTTGCTTCCATATCGTCTAAGAAACATATATGCAAAGCATCCAAACAGTACCATTCGCCAATTTTTTGTTCTTCAAGTTTAAGTGAACTATGAGGCCCCATGGTTAATCCTTTATCGGAAATTATTTGTAACTTTCTACAAGTAGAACAATGAATAGTACAGGTAGACGGGAGAAGTCTTTATATATATTGCTTCTATGTAGTCTAAGAAACATATATGCAAAGCGTCCAAACAGTACAATTCGCCAATTTTTTGCTCTTCAAGTTTAAGTGAACTACGAGCCCCATCGTTAATCCTTTAAAGGAAATTAATTGTAACTTTCTACTAGTAGAACAATGATTGGAACACGTAGCCGGATGAAATCTTTGTATATATTGCTTCCATATAGTCTAAGAAACATGTACGCAAAGCATCCAAACAGTACCATTCGCCAATTTATTGTTCTTCAAGTTTAAGAGAACAACGAGCCCCATTGTTAATACTTTAAAGGAAATTATTTGTTAATTTCGACAAGCAGAACAATGGATGGAACAGGTAGGCGGTTGAAATCTTTCTATATATTGCTTCTATATAGTCTAAGAAACATATATGCAAATCATCCAAACAGTACAATTCGCCAATTTTTTGATCTTCAAGTTTAATTGAACTGCGAGCCCCATTGTTAATCCTTTAAAGGAAATTATTTGTAAATTTCGACAAGTATAACAATGATTGGAACAGGTAGACGGTTGAAATCTTTGTATATATTGCTTCTACATAGTCTAAGAAACATATATGCAAAGCATCCAAACAGTACAATTCGCCAATTTTTTGTTCTTCAAGTTTAAGTGAACTACGAGCCCCATTGTTAATCCTTTAACGGAAATTAATTGTAACTTTCTACAAGTAGAACAATGAATGGAACAGGTAGACGGTTGAACTCTTTGTATATATTGCTTTTATATAGTCTAAGAAACATACCTGCAAAGCATCCAAACAGTACAATTCGCCAATTTTTTGCTCTTCAAGATTAAGTGAACTACGAGCCCCATTGTTAATCGTTTAAAGGAAATTATTTGTAAATTTCGGCAAGTAGAACAATGAATGGAACAGGTAGACGGTTGAAATCATTGTATATATTGCTTCTATATAGTCTAAGAAACATATATGCAAAGCATCCAAACAGTACAATTCGCCAATTTTTTGTTCTTCAAGTTTAAGAGAACTACGAGCCCCATTGTTAATACTTTAACGGAAATTATTTGTAACTTGTGACAAGTAGAACAATGAATGGTACAGGTAGACGGTTGAAATCTTTGTATATATTGCTTCTATATAGTCTAAGAAACATATATGCAAAGCATCCAAACAGTACAATTCGCCAATTTTTTGTTCTTCAAGTTTAAGTGAACAACGAGCCCCATTGTTAATCCTTTAAAGGAAATTATTTGTAAATTTCGTCAAGTATAACAATGATTGGAACACGTAGACGGTTGAAATCTTTGTATATATTGCTTCCATATAGTCTAAAAAACCTATGTGCAGAGCATCTAAACAGTACAATTCGCCAATTTATTGTTCTTCAAGTTTAAGTGAACAATGAGCTCCAATGGTTAATCCTTTATCGGAAATTATTTGTAACTTTCCACAAGAAGAACAATGAATGGAAGAGGTAGACGGTTGAAATCTTTGTATATATTGCTTCTATATAGTCTAAGAAACATATATGCAAAGCATCCAAACAGTACAATTCGCCAATTTTTTTTGTTCTTCAAGTTTACGTGAACTACGAGCCCCATTGTTAATCCTTTAAAGGAAATTATTTGTCAATTTCGACAAGTAGAACAATGAATGGAACAGGTAGACGGTTGAAATCAGTGTATATATTGCTTCTATATTGTCTAAGAAACATACATGCAAAGCATCCAAACAGTACAATTCGCCAATTTTTTGTTCTTCAAGTTTAAGCGAACAACGAGCCCCATTGTTAATCCGTTAAAGGAAATTATTTGTAAATTTCGACAAGTAGAACAATGATTGGAACACGTAGACGGTTGAAATCTTCGTATATATTGCTTAAATATAGTCTAAGAAACATGTACGCAAAGCATCCAAACAGTACCATTCGCCAATTTTTTGTTTTTCAAGTTTAAGTGAACAATGAGCCCCAATGGTTAATCCTTTAACGGAAATTATTTGTAACTTTCGACAAGTAGAACAATGAATGGAACAGGTAGACGGTTGAGATCTTTGTATATATTGCTTCTATATAGTCTAAGAAACATATATGCAAAGCATCCAAACAGTACAATTCGCCAATTTATTGTTCTTCAAGTTTAAGTGAACAACGAGCCCTATTGTTAATGCTTTAAAGGAAATTATTTGTTAATTTCGACAAGTAGAACAATGAATGGAACAGGTAGGCGGTTGAAATCTTTCTATATAATGCTTCTATATAATCTAAGAAACATATATGCAAATCATCCAAACAGTACAATTCGCCAATTTTTTGATCTTCAAGTTTAATTGAACTGCGAGCCCCATTGTTAATCCTTTAAAGGAAATTATTTGTAAATTTCGACAAGTATAACAATGATTGGAACAGGTAGACGGTTGAAATCATTGTATATATTGCTTCTACATAGTCTAAGAAACATATGTGCAAAGCATCCAAACAGTACAATTCGCCAATTTTTTGTTCTTCAAGTTTAAGTGAACTACGAGCCCCATTGTTAATCCTTTAACGGAAATTAATTGTAACTTTCTACAAGTAGAACAATGAATGGAACAGGTAGACGGTTGAACTCTTTGTATATATTGCTTTTATATAGTCTAAGAAACATACCTGCAAAGCATCCAAACAGTACAATTCGCCAATTTTTTGCTCTTCAAGATTAAGTGAACTACGAGCCCCATTGTTAATCGTTTAAAGGAAATTATTTGTAAATTTCGGCAAGTAGAACAATGAATGGAACAGGTAGACGGTTGAAATCATTGTATATATTGCTTCTATATAGTCTAAGAAACATATATGCAAAGCATCCAAACAGTACAATTCGCCAATTTTTTGTTCTTCAAGTTTAAGAGAACTACGAGCCCCATTGTTAATACTTTAACGGAAATTATTTGTAACTTGTGACAAGTAGAACAATGAATGGTACAGGTAGACGGTTGAAATCTTTGTATATATTGCTTCTATATAGTCTAAGAAACATATATGCAAAGCATCCAAACAGTACAATTCGCCAATTTTTTGTTCTTCAAGTTTAAGTGAACAACGAGCCCCATTGTTAATCCTTTAAAGGAAATTATTTGTCAATTTCGACAAGTAGAACAATGAATGGAACAGGTAGACGGTTGAAATCAGTGTATATATTGCTTCTATATTGTCTAAGAAACATACATGTAAAGCATCCAAACAGTACAATTCGCCAATTTTCTGTTCTTCAAGTTTAAGTGAACAATGAGCCCCAATGGTTAATCCTTTAACGGAAATTAATTGTAACTTTCTACAAGTAGAACAATGATTGGAACACATAGACGGTTGAAATCTTTGTATATATTGCTTCCATATCGTCTAAGAAACATATATGCAAAGCATCCAAACAGTACCAGTCGCCAATTTTTTGTTCTTCAAATTTAAGTTAACTATGAGCCCCCATGGTTAATCCTTTATCGGAAATTATTTGTAACTTTCGACAAGTAGAACAATGAATGGAACAGGTAGACGGTTGAAATCTTTGTATATATTGCTTCTATATAATCTAAGAAACATATATGCAAAGCGTCCAAACAGTACAATTCGCCAATTTTTTGCTCTTCAAGTTTAAGTGATCTACGAGCCCCATCGTTAATCCTTTAAAGGAAATTAATTGTAACTTTGTACTAGTAGAACAATGATTGGAACACGTAGACGGATGAAATCTTTGTATATATTGCTTCCATATAGTCTAAGAAACATGTACGCAAAGCATCCAAACAGTACCATGCGCCAATTTTTTGCTCTTCAAGTTTAAGTGATCTACGAGCCCCATCGTTAATCCTTTAAAGGAAATTAATTGTAACTTTGTACTAGTAGAACAATGATTGGAACACGTAGACGGATGAAATCTTTGTATATATTGCTTCCATATAGTCTAAGAAACATGTACGCAAAGCATCCAAACAGTACCATTCGCCAATTTATTGTTCTTCAAGTTTAAGAGAACAACGAGCCCCATTGTTAATACTTTAAAGGAAATTATTTGTTAATTTCGACAAGCAGAACAATGGATGGAACAGGTAGGCGGTTGAAATCTTTCTATATATTGCTTCTATATAGTCTAAGAAACATATATGCAAATCATCCAAACAGTACAATTCGCCAATTTTTTGATCTTCAAGTTTAATTGAACTGCGAGCCCCATTGTTAATCCTTTAAAGGAAATTATTTGTAAATTTCGACAAGTATAACAATGATTGGAACAGGTAGACGGTTGAAATCTTTGTATATATTGCTTCTACATAGTCTAAGAAACATATATGCAAAGCATCCAAACAGTACAATTCGCCAATTTTTTGTTCTTCAAGTTTAAGTGAACTACGAGCCCCATTGTTAATCCTTTAACGGAAATTAATTGTAACTTTCTACAAGTAGAACAATGAATGGAACAGGTAGACGGTTGAACTCTTTGTATATATTGCTTTTATATAGTCTAAGAAACATACCTGCAAAGCATCCAAACAGTACAATTCGCCAATTTTTTGCTCTTCAAGATTAAGTGAACTACGAGCCCCATTGTTAATCGTTTAAAGGAAATTATTTGTAAATTTCGGCAAGTAGAACAATGAATGGAACAGGTAGACGGTTGAAATCATTGTATATATTGCTTCTATATAGTCTAAGAAACATATATGCAAAGCATCCAAACAGTACAATTCGCCAATTTTTTGTTCTTCAAGTTTAAGAGAACTACGAGCCCCATTGTTAATACTTTAACGGAAATTATTTGTAACTTGTGACAAGTAGAACAATGAATGGTACAGGTAGACGGTTGAAATCTTTGTATATATTGCTTCTATATAGTCTAAGAAACATATATGCAAAGCATCCAAACAGTACAATTCGCCAATTTTTTGTTCTTCAAGTTTAAGTGAACAACGAGCCCCATTGTTAATCCTTTAAAGGAAATTATTTGTAAATTTCGTCAAGTATAACAATGATTGGAACACGTAGACGGTTGAAATCTTTGTATATATTGCTTCCATATAGTCTAAAAAACCTATGTGCAGAGCATCTAAACAGTACAATTCGCCAATTTATTGTTCTTCAAGTTTAAGTGAACAATGAGCTCCAATGGTTAATCCTTTATCGGAAATTATTTGTAACTTTCCACAAGAAGAACAATGAATGGAAGAGGTAGACGGTTGAAATCTTTGTATATATTGCTTCTATATAGTCTAAGAAACATATATGCAAAGCATCCAAACAGTACAATTCGCCAATTTTTTTTGTTCTTCAAGTTTACGTGAACTACGAGCCCCATTGTTAATCCTTTAAAGGAAATTATTTGTCAATTTCGACAAGTAGAACAATGAATGGAACAGGTAGACGGTTGAAATCAGTGTATATATTGCTTCTATATTGTCTAAGAAACATACATGCAAAGCATCCAAACAGTACAATTCGCCAATTTTTTGTTCTTCAAGTTTAAGCGAACAACGAGCCCCATTGTTAATCCGTTAAAGGAAATTATTTGTAAATTTCGACAAGTAGAACAATGATTGGAACACGTAGACGGTTGAAATCTTCGTATATATTGCTTAAATATAGTCTAAGAAACATGTACGCAAAGCATCCAAACAGTACCATTCGCCAATTTTTTGTTTTTCAAGTTTAAGTGAACAATGAGCCCCAATGGTTAATCCTTTAACGGAAATTATTTGTAACTTTCGACAAGTAGAACAATGAATGGAACAGGTAGACGGTTGAGATCTTTGTATATATTGCTTCTATATAGTCTAAGAAACATATATGCAAAGCATCCAAACAGTACAATTCGCCAATTTATTGTTCTTCAAGTTTAAGTGAACAACGAGCCCTATTGTTAATGCTTTAAAGGAAATTATTTGTTAATTTCGACAAGTAGAACAATGAATGGAACAGGTAGGCGGTTGAAATCTTTCTATATAATGCTTCTATATAATCTAAGAAACATATATGCAAATCATCCAAACAGTACAATTCGCCAATTTTTTGATCTTCAAGTTTAATTGAACTGCGAGCCCCATTGTTAATCCTTTAAAGGAAATTATTTGTAAATTTCGACAAGTATAACAATGATTGGAACAGGTAGACGGTTGAAATCATTGTATATATTGCTTCTACATAGTCTAAGAAACATATGTGCAAAGCATCCAAACAGTACAATTCGCCAATTTTTTGTTCTTCAAGTTTAAGTGAACTACGAGCCCCATTGTTAATCCTTTAACGGAAATTAATTGTAACTTTCTACAAGTAGAACAATGAATGGAACAGGTAGACGGTTGAACTCTTTGTATATATTGCTTTTATATAGTCTAAGAAACATACCTGCAAAGCATCCAAACAGTACAATTCGCCAATTTTTTGCTCTTCAAGATTAAGTGAACTACGAGCCCCATTGTTAATCGTTTAAAGGAAATTATTTGTAAATTTCGGCAAGTAGAACAATGAATGGAACAGGTAGACGGTTGAAATCATTGTATATATTGCTTCTATATAGTCTAAGAAACATATATGCAAAGCATCCAAACAGTACAATTCGCCAATTTTTTGTTCTTCAAGTTTAAGAGAACTACGAGCCCCATTGTTAATACTTTAACGGAAATTATTTGTAACTTGTGACAAGTAGAACAATGAATGGTACAGGTAGACGGTTGAAATCTTTGTATATATTGCTTCTATATAGTCTAAGAAACATATATGCAAAGCATCCAAACAGTACAATTCGCCAATTTTTTGTTCTTCAAGTTTAAGTGAACAACGAGCCCCATTGTTAATCCTTTAAAGGAAATTATTTGTCAATTTCGACAAGTAGAACAATGAATGGAACAGGTAGACGGTTGAAATCAGTGTATATATTGCTTCTATATTGTCTAAGAAACATACATGTAAAGCATCCAAACAGTACAATTCGCCAATTTTCTGTTCTTCAAGTTTAAGTGAACAATGAGCCCCAATGGTTAATCCTTTAACGGAAATTAATTGTAACTTTCTACAAGTAGAACAATGATTGGAACACATAGACGGTTGAAATCTTTGTATATATTGCTTCCATATCGTCTAAGAAACATATATGCAAAGCATCCAAACAGTACCAGTCGCCAATTTTTTGTTCTTCAAATTTAAGTTAACTATGAGCCCCCATGGTTAATCCTTTATCGGAAATTATTTGTAACTTTCGACAAGTAGAACAATGAATGGAACAGGTAGACGGTTGAAATCTTTGTATATATTGCTTCTATATAATCTAAGAAACATATATGCAAAGCATCTAAACAGTAACAATCGCCAATTTTTTGATCTTCAACTTTAAGTGAACTACGAGCCCCATTGTTAATCCTTTAACGGAAATTAATTGTAACTTTCTACAAGTAGAACAATGATTGGAACACGTAGACGGTTGAAATCTTTGTATATATTGCTACCATATAGTCTAAGAAACATATATGCAAAGCGTCCAAACAGTACAATTCGCCAATTTTTTGCTCTTCAAGTTTAAGTGATCTACGAGCCCCATCGTTAATCCTTTAAAGGAAATTAATTGTAACTTTGTACTAGTAGAACAATGATTGGAACACGTAGACGGATGAAATCTTTGTATATATTGCTTCCATATAGTCTAAGAAACATGTACGCAAAGCATCCAAACAGTACCATGCGCCAATTTTTTGTTCTTCAAGTTTAAGTGAACAATGAGCCCCATTGTTAATCCTTTAACAGAAATTATTTGTAACTTTCGACAAGAAGAACAATGAATGTAACAGGTAGGCGGGTGAAATCTTTGCATATATTACTTCTATATAGTCTAAGAAACATATATGCAAAGCATCCAAACAGTACCATTCGCCAATTTATTGTTCTTCAAGTTTAAGAGAACAACGAGCCCCATTGTTAATACTTTAAAGGAAATTATTTGTAAATTTCGACAAGTAGAACAATGATTGGAACAAGTAGACGGTTGAAGTCTTTGTATATGTTGCTTCCATATAGTCTAAGGAACATGTACGCAAAGCATCCAAACAGTACCATTCGCCAATTTTATGTTCTTCAAGTTTAAGTGAACAATGAGCCCCATTGTTAATCCTTTATCGGAAATTATTTGTAATTTTCGACAAGTAGAACAATGAATTGAACAGTTAGACGGTTGAAATCTTTGTATATATTGCTTCTATATAGTCTAAGAAATATATATGCAAAGCATCCAAACAGTACAATTCGCCAATTTATTGTTCTTCAAGTTTAAGTGAACAACGAGCCCTATTGTTAATGCTTTAAAGGAAATTATTTGTTAATTTCGACAAGTAGAACAATGGATGGAACAGGTAGGCGGTTGAAATCTTTCTATATAATGCTTCTATATAATCTAAGAAACATATATGCAAATCATCCAAACAGTACAATTCGCCAATTTTTTGATCTTCAAGTTTAATTGAACTGCGAGCCCCATTGTTAATCCTTTAAAGGAAATTATTTGTAAATTTCGACAAGTATAACAATGATTGGAACAGGTAGACGGTTGAAATCTTTGTATATATTGCTTCTATATAGTCTAAGAAACATATATGCAAAGCATCCAAACAGTACCATTCGCCAATTTTTTGTTCTTCGATTTTTGAGTGAACTACGAGCCCCATTGTTAATCACTTAAAGGAAATTATTTGTAACTTTCTAACAGTAGAAATATGAATAGAACAGGTAGACGGTTGAAATCATTGTATATATTGCTTCTACATAGTCTAAGAAACATATATGCAAAGCATCCTAACAGTACAATTCGCCAATTTTTTGTTCTTCAAGTTTAAGTGAACTACGAGCCCCATTGTTAATCCTTTAACGGAAATTAATTGTAACTTTCTACAAGTAGAACAATGAATGGAACAGGTAGACGGTTGAACTCTTTGTATATATTGCTTTTATATAGTCTAAGAAACATACCTGCAAAGCATCCAAACAGTACAATTCGCCAATTTTTTGCTCTTCAAGATTAAGTGAACTACGAGCCCCATTGTTAATCGTTTAAAGGAAATTATTTGTAAATTTCGGCAAGTAGAACAATGAATGGAACAGGTAGACGGTTGAAATCATTGTATATATTGCTTCTATATAGTCTAAGAAACATATATGCAAAGCATCCAAACAGTACAATTCGCCAATTTTTTGTTCTTCAAGTTTAAGAGAACTACGAGCCCCATTGTTAATACTTTAACGGAAATTATTTGTAACTTGTGACAAGTAGAACAATGAATGGTACAGGTAGACGGTTGAAATCTTTGTATATATTGCTTCTATATAGTCTAAGAAACATATATGCAAAGCATCCAAACAGTACAATTCGCCAATTTTTTGTTCTTCAAGTTTAAGTGAACAACGAGCCCCATTGTTAATCCTTTAAAGGAAATTATTTGTAAATTTCGTCAAGTATAACAATGATTGGAACACGTAGACGGTTGAAATCTTTGTATATATTGCTTCCATATAGTCTAAAAAACCTATGTGCAGAGCATCTAAACAGTACAATTCGCCAATTTATTGTTCTTCAAGTTTAAGTGAACAATGAGCTCCAATGGTTAATCCTTTATCGGAAATTATTTGTAACTTTCCACAAGAAGAACAATGAATGGAAGAGGTAGACGGTTGAAATCTTTGTATATATTGCTTCTATATAGTCTAAGAAACATATATGCAAAGCATCCAAACAGTACAATTCGCCAATTTTTTTTGTTCTTCAAGTTTACGTGAACTACGAGCCCCATTGTTAATCCTTTAAAGGAAATTATTTGTCAATTTCGACAAGTAGAACAATGAATGGAACAGGTAGACGGTTGAAATCAGTGTATATATTGCTTCTATATTGTCTAAGAAACATACATGCAAAGCATCCAAACAGTACAATTCGCCAATTTTTTGTTCTTCAAGTTTAAGCGAACAACGAGCCCCATTGTTAATCCGTTAAAGGAAATTATTTGTAAATTTCGACAAGTAGAACAATGATTGGAACACGTAGACGGTTGAAATCTTCGTATATATTGCTTAAATATAGTCTAAGAAACATGTACGCAAAGCATCCAAACAGTACCATTCGCCAATTTTTTGTTTTTCAAGTTTAAGTGAACAATGAGCCCCAATGGTTAATCCTTTAACGGAAATTATTTGTAACTTTCGACAAGTAGAACAATGAATGGAACAGGTAGACGGTTGAGATCTTTGTATATATTGCTTCTATATAGTCTAAGAAACATATATGCAAAGCATCCAAAAAGTACAATTCGCCAATTTATTGTTCTTCAAGTTTAAGTGAACAACGAGCCCTATTGTTAATGCTTTAAAGGAAATTATTTGTTAATTTCGACAAGTAGAACAATGAATGGAACAGGTAGGCGGTTGAAATCTTTCTATATAATGCTTCTATATAATCTAAGAAACATATATGCAAATCATCCAAACTGTACAATTCGCCAATTTTTTGATCTTCAAGGTTAATTGAACTGCGAGCCCCATTGTTAATCCTTTAAAGGAAATTATTTGTAAATTTCGACAAGTATAACAATGATTGGAACAGGTAGACGGTTGAAATCTTTGTATATATTGCTTCTATATAGTCTAAGAAACATATATGCAAAGCATCCAAACAGTACCATTCGCCAATTTTTTGTTCTTCGATTTTTGAGTGAACTACGAGCCCCATTGTTAATCCTTTACCGGAATTTATTTGTAACTTTCGACAAGTAGAACAATGAATGGAACAGGTAGACGGTTGAAATCTTTGTATATATTGCTTCTATATAGTCTAAGAAACATATATGCAAAGCATCCAAACAGTAACATTCGCCAATTTTTTGTTCTTCAAGTTTAAGTGAACAGCGAGCCCCATTGTTAATCCTTTAAAGGAAATTATTTGTAACTTTCGACAAGTAGAACAATGAATGGAACAGGTAGACGGTTGAAATCTTTGTATAGATTGCTTCTATATAGTCTAAGAAACATATATGCAAAACATCCAAACAGTACAATTCGCCAATTTTTTGTTCTTCAAGTTTAAGTGAACAATGAGCCCCAATGATTAATCCTTTATCGGTAATTATTTGTAACTTTCGACAAGTAGAACAATGAATGGAACAGGTAGACGGTTGAAATCTTTGTATATATTGCTTCTATATAGTCTAAGAAACATATATGCAAAGCACCCAAACAGTACCATTCGCCACTTTTTTCTTCTTCAAGTTTAAGTGAACAACGAGCCCCATTGTTAATCCTTTAAAGGAAATTATTTGTAAATTTCGACAAGTAGAACAATGACTGGAACAGGTAGACGGTTGAAATCATTGTATATATTGCTTCTATATAGTCTAAGAAACATATATGCAAAGCATCCAAACAGTACAATTCGCCAATTTTTTGTTCTTCAAGTTTAAGTAAACTACGATCCCCATTGTTAATCCGTTATCGGAAATTATTTGTAAATTTCGACAAGTAGAACAATGAATGGAACAGGTAGACGGTTGAAATCTTTGTATATATTGCTTCTATATAGTCTAAGAAACATATATGCAAAGCATCCAAACAGTACCATTCGCCAATTTTTTGTTCTTCAAGTTTAAGTGAACAACGAGCCCCATTGATAATCATGAAACGGAAATTATTTGTAACATTCGACAAGTAGAACAATGAATGGAACAGGTAGACGGTTGAAATCTTTGTATATATTGCTTCTATATAGTATAAGAAACATATATGCAAAGCAACCAAACAGTACAATTCGCCAATTTTTTGTTCTTCAAGTTTAAGTGAACAATGAGCCCCAATGGTTAATCCGTTATCGGAAATTATTTGTAACTTTCGACAAGTAGAACAATGAATGGAACAGGTAGACGGTTGAAATCTTTGTATATATTGCTTCTATATAGTCTAAGAAACATATATGCAAAGCATCCAAACAGTACCATTCGCCACTTTTTTATTCTTCAAGTTTAAGTGAACAACGAGCCCCATTGTTAATCCTTTAAAGGAAATTATTTGTAAATTTCGACAAGTAGAACAATGAATGGAACAGGTAGACGGTTGAAATCTTTGAATATATTGCTTCTATATAGTCTAAGAAACATATATGCAAAGCATCCAAACAGTACCAGTCGCCAATTTTTTGTTCTTCAAGTTTAAGTGAACAATGAGACCCATTGTTAATCCTTTATCGGAAATTATTTGTAACTTTCGACAAGTAGATCAATGAATGAAACAGGTAGACGGTTGAAATCTTTGTATATATTGCTTCTATATAGTCTAAGAAACATATATGCAAATCATCCAAACAGTACAATTCGCCAATTATTTGATCTTCAAGTTTAAGTGAACTACGAGCCCCATTATTAATACTTTAACGGAAATTATTTGTAAATTTCGACAAGTAGAACAATGAATGGAACAGGTAGACGGTTGAAATCTATGTATATATTGCATCTATATAGTCTAAGAAACATATATGCAAAGCATCCAAACAGTACAATTCGCAAATTTTTTGTTCTTCAAGTTTAAGTGAACAATGAGCCCCAATGGTTAATCCTTTATCGGTAATTATTTGTAACTTTCGACAAGTAGAACACTGAATGGAACAGGTAGACGGTTGAAATCCTTGTATATATAGCTTCTATATAGTCTAAGAAACATATATGCAAAGCATCCAAACAGTACAATTCGCCAAATTTTGTTCTTCAAGTTTAAGTAAACTACGATCCCCATTGTTAATCCCTTAACGGAAATTATTTGTAACTTTCGACAAGTAGAACAATGAATGGAACAGGTAGACGGTTGAAATCATTGTATATATTGCTTCTATATAGTCTAAGAAACATATATGCAAAGCATCCAAACAGTAAAATTCGACAATTTTTTGCTCTTCAAGTTTAAGTGAACTACGAGCCCCATTGTTAATCCTTTAAAGGAAATTATTTGTAAATTTCGGCAAGTAGAACAATGAATGGAATAGGTAGACAGTTGAAATCATTGTATATATTGCTTCTATATAGTCTAAGAAACATATATGCAAAGCATCCAAACAGTACAATCCGACAATTTTTTGTTCTTCAAGTTTAAGTGAACTACGAGCCCCATTGTTAATCCTTTAAAGGAAATTATTTGTAAATTTCGGCAAGTAGAACAATGAATGGAATAGGTAGACAGTTGAAATCATTGTATATATTGCTTCTATATAGTCTAAGAAACATATATGCAAAGCATCCAAACAGTACGATGCGCCAATTTTTTGTTCTTCAAGTTTAAGTGAACAATGAGCCCCAATGGGTAATCCTTTATCGGTAATTATTTGTAATTTTCGACAAGTAGAACAATGAATGGGACAGGTAGACGGTTGAAATCATTGTATATATTGCTTCTATATAGTATAAGAAACATATATGCAAAGCATCCAAACAGTACAATTTGCCAATTTTTTGTTCTTCAAGTTTAAGTGAACAATGAGCCCCATTGGTTAATCCGTTATCGGAAATTATTTGTAAATTTCGACAAGTAGAACAATGAATGGAACAGGTAGACGGTTGAAATCTTTGTATATATTGCTTCTATATAGTCTAAGAAACATATATGCAAAGCATCCAAACAGTAACATTCGCCAATTTTTTGTTCTTCAAGTTTAAGTGAACAGCGAGCCCCATTGTTAATCCTTTAAAGGAAATTATTTGTAACTTTCGACAAGTAGAACAATGAATGGAACAGGTAGACGGTTGAAATCTTTGTATAGATTGCTTCTACATAGTCTAAGAAACATATATGCAAAACATCCAAACAGTACAATTCGCCAATTTTTTGTTCTTCAAGTTTAAGTGAACAATGAGCCCCATTGGTTAATCCGTTATCGGAAATTATTTGTAAATTTCGACAAGTAGAACAATGAATGGAACAGGTAGACGGTTGAAATCTTTGTATATATTGCTTCTATATAGTCTAAGAAACATATATGCAAAGCATCCAAACAGTACGATGCGCCAATTTTTTGTTCTTCAAGTTTAAGTGAACAATGAGCCCCAATGGGTAATCCTTTATCGGTAATTATTTGTAATTTTCGACAAGTAGAACAATGAATGGGACAGGTAGACGGTTGAAATCATTGTATATATTGCTTCTATATAGTATAAGAAACATATATGCAAAGCATCCAAACAGTACCAGTCGCCAATTTTTTGTTCTTCAAGTTTAAGTGAACAATGAGACCCATTGTTAATCCTTTATCGGAAATTATTTGTAACTTTCGACAAGTAGATCAATGAATGAAACAGGTAGACGGTTGAAATCTTTGTATATATTGCTTCTATATAGTCTAAGAAACATATATGCAAAGCATCCAAACAGTACGATGCGCCAATTTTTTGTTCTTCAAGTTTAAGTGACCAATGAGCCCCAATGGGTAATCCTTTATCGGTAATTATTTGTAATTTTCGACAAGTAGAACAATGAATGGGACAGGTAGACGGTTGAAATCATTGTATATATTGCTTCTATATAGTATAAGAAACATATATGCAAAGCATCCAAACAGTACAATTCGCCAATTTTTTGTTCTTCAAGTTTAAGTGAACAATGAGCCCCATTGGTTAATCCGTTATCGGAAATTATTTGTAAATTTCGACAAGTAGAACAATGAATGGAACAGGTAGACGGTTGAAATCTTTGTATATATTGCTTCTATATAGTCTAAGAAACATATATGCAAAGCATCCAAACAGTAACATTCGCCAATTTTTTGTTCTTCAAGTTTAAGTGAACAGCGAGCCCCATTGTTAATCCTTTAAAGGAAATTATTTGTAACTTTCGACAAGTAGAACAATGAATGGAACAGGTAGACGGTTGAAATCTTTGTATAGATTGCTTCTATATAGTCTAAGAAACATATATGCAAAACATCCAAACAGTACAATTCGCCAATTTTTTGTTCTTCAAGTTTAAGTGAACAATGAGCCCCAATGATTAATCCTTTATCGGTAATTATTTGTAACTTTCGACAAGTAGAACAATGAATGGAACAGGTAGACGGTTGAAATCTTTGTATATATTGCTTCTATATAGTCTAAGAAACATATATGCAAAGCACCCAAACAGTACCATTCGCCACTTTTTTCTTCTTCAAGTTTAAGTGAACAACGAGCCCCATTGTTAATCCTTTAAAGGAAATTATTTGTAAATTTCGACAAGTAGAACAATGACTGGAACAGGTAGACGGTTGAAATCATTGTATATATTGCTTCTATATAGTCTAAGAAACATATATGCAAAGCATCCAAACAGTACAATTCGCCAATTTTTTGTTCTTCAAGTTTAAGTAAACTACGATCCCCATTGTTAATCCGTTATCGGAAATTATTTGTAAATTTCGACAAGTAGAACAATGAATGGAACAGGTAGACGGTTGAAATCTTTGTATATATTGCTTCTATATAGTCTAAGAAACATATATGCAAAGCATCCAAACAGTACCATTCGCCAATTTTTTGTTCTTCAAGTTTAAGTGAACAACGAGCCCCATTGATAATCATGAAACGGAAATTATTTGTAACATTCGACAAGTAGAACAATGAATGGAACAGGTAGACGGTTGAAATCTTTGTATATATTGCTTCTATATAGTATAAGAAACATATATGCAAAGCAACCAAACAGTACAATTCGCCAATTTTTTGTTCTTCAAGTTTAAGTGAACAATGAGCCCCAATGGTTAATCCGTTATCGGAAATTATTTGTAACTTTCGACAAGTAGAACAATGAATGGAACAGGTAGACGGTTGAAATCTTTGTATATATTGCTTCTATATAGTCTAAGAAACATATATGCAAAGCATCCAAACAGTACCATTCGCCACTTTTTTATTCTTCAAGTTTAAGTGAACAACGAGCCCCATTGTTAATCCTTTAAAGGAAATTATTTGTAAATTTCGACAAGTAGAACAATGAATGGAACAGGTAGACGGTTGAAATCTTTGAATATATTGCTTCTATATAGTCTAAGAAACATATATGCAAAGCATCCAAACAGTACCAGTCGCCAATTTTTTGTTCTTCAAGTTTAAGTGAACAATGAGACCCATTGTTAATCCTTTATCGGAAATTATTTGTAACTTTCGACAAGTAGATCATTGAATGAAACAGGTAGACGGTTGAAATCTTTGTATATATTGCTTCTATATAGTCTAAGAAACATATATGCAAATCATCCAAACAGTACAATTCGCCAATTATTTGATCTTCAAGTTTAAGTGAACTACGAGCCCCATTATTAATACTTTAACGGAAATTATTTGTAAATTTCGACAAGTAGAACAATGAATGGAACAGGTAGACGGTTGAAATCTATGTATATATTGCATCTATATAGTCTAAGAAACATATATGCAAAGCATCCAAACAGTACAATTCGCAAATTTTTTGTTCTTCAAGTTTAAGTGAACAATGAGCCCCAATGGTTAATCCTTTATCGGTAATTATTTGTAACTTTCGACAAGTAGAACACTGAATGGAACAGGTAGACGGTTGAAATCTTTGTATATATTGCTTCTATATAGTCTAAGAAACATATATGCAAAGCATCCAAACAGTACGATGCGCCAATTTTTTGTTCTTCAAGTTTAAGTAAACTACGATCCCCATTGTTAATCCGTTATCGGAAATTATTTGTAAATTTCGACAAGTAGAACAATGAATGGAACAGGTAGACGGTTGAAATCTTTGTATATATTGCTTCTATATAGTCTAAGAAACATATATGCAAAGCATCCAAACAGTACCATTCGCCAATTTTTTGTTCTTCAAGTTTAAGTGAACAACGAGCCCCATTGATAATCATGAAACGGAAATTATTTGTAACATTCGACAAGTAGAACAATGAATGGAACAGGTAGACGGTTGAAATCTTTGTATATATTGCTTCTATATAGTATAAGAAACATATATGCAAAGCAACCAAACAGTACAATTCGCCAATTTTTTGTTCTTCAAGTTTAAGTGAACAATGAGCCCCAATGGTTAATCCGTTATCGGAAATTATTTGTAACTTTCGACAAGTAGAACAATGAATGGAACAGGTAGACGGTTGAAATCTTTGTATATATTGCTTCTATATAGTCTAAGAAACATATATGCAAAGCATCCAAACAGTACCATTCGCCACTTTTTTATTCTTCAAGTTTAAGTGAACAACGAGCCCCATTGTTAATCCTTTAAAGGAAATTATTTGTAAATTTCGACAAGTAGAACAATGAATGGAACAGGTAGACGGTTGAAATCTTTGAATATATTGCTTCTATATAGTCTAAGAAACATATATGCAAAGCATCCAAACAGTACCAGTCGCCAATTTTTTGTTCTTCAAGTTTAAGTGAACAATGAGACCCATTGTTAATCCTTTATCGGAAATTATTTGTAACTTTCGACAAGTAGATCAATGAATGAAACAGGTAGACGGTTGAAATCTTTGTATATATTGCTTCTATATAGTCTAAGAAACATATATGCAAATCATCCAAACAGTACAATTCGCCAATTATTTGATCTTCAAGTTTAAGTGAACTACGAGCCCCATTATTAATACTTTAACGGAAATTATTTGTAAATTTCGACAAGTAGAACAATGAATGGAACAGGTAGACGGTTGAAATCTATGTATATATTGCATCTATATAGTCTAAGAAACATATATGCAAAGCATCCAAACAGTACAATTCGCAAATTTTTTGTTCTTCAAGTTTAAGTGAACAATGAGCCCCAATGGTTAATCCTTTATCGGTAATTATTTGTAACTTTCGACAAGTAGAACACTGAATGGAACAGGTAGACGGTTGAAATCCTTGTATATATAGCTTCTATATAGTCTAAGAAACATATATGCAAAGCATCCAAACAGTACAATTCGCCAAATTTTGTTCTTCAAGTTTAAGTAAACTACGATCCCCATTGTTAATCCCTTAACGGAAATTATTTGTAACTTTCGACAAGTAGAACAATGAATGGAACAGGTAGACGGTTGAAATCATTGTATATATTGCTTCTATATAGTCTAAGAAACATATATGCAAAGCATCCAAACAGTAAAATTCGACAATTTTTTGCTCTTCAAGTTTAAGTGAACTACGAGCCCCATTGTTAATCCTTTAAAGGAAATTATTTGTAAATTTCGGCAAGTAGAACAATGAATGGAATAGGTAGACAGTTGAAATCATTGTATATATTGCTTCTATATAGTCTAAGAAACATATATGCAAAGCATCCAAACAGTACAATTCGACAATTTTTTGTTCTTCAAGTTTAAGTGAACTACGAGCCCCATTGTTAATCCTTTAAAGGAAATTATTTGTAAATTTCGGCAAGTAGAACAATGAATGGAATAGGTAGACAGTTGAAATCATTGTATATATTGCTTCTATATAGTCTAAGAAACATATATGCAAAGCATCCAAACAGTACGATGCGCCAATTTTTTGTTCTTCAAGTTTAAGTGAACAATGAGCCCCAATGGGTAATCCTTTATCGGTAATTATTTGTAATTTTCGACAAGTAGAACAATGAATGGGACAGGTAGACGGTTGAAATCATTGTATATATTGCTTCTATATAGTATAAGAAACATATATGCAAAGCATCCAAACAGTACAATTTGCCAATTTTTTGTTCTTCAAGTTTAAGTGAACAATGAGCCCCATTGGTTAATCCGTTATCGGAAATTATTTGTAAATTTCGACAAGTAGAACAATGAATGGAACAGGTAGACGGTTGAAATCTTTGTATATATTGCTTCTATATAGTCTAAGAAACATATATGCAAAGCATCCAAACAGTAACATTCGCCAATTTTTTGTTCTTCAAGTTTAAGTGAACAGCGAGCCCCATTGTTAATCCTTTAAAGGAAATTATTTGTAACTTTCGACAAGTAGAACAATGAATGGAACAGGTAGACGGTTGAAATCTTTGTATAGATTGCTTCTACATAGTCTAAGAAACATATATGCAAAACATCCAAACAGTACAATTCGCCAATTTTTTGTTCTTCAAGTTTAAGTGAACAATGAGCCCCATTGGTTAATCCGTTATCGGAAATTATTTGTAAATTTCGACAAGTAGAACAATGAATGGAACAGGTAGACGGTTGAAATCTTTGTATATATTGCTTCTATATAGTCTAAGAAACATATATGCAAAGCATCCAAACAGTACGATGCGCCAATTTTTTGTTCTTCAAGTTTAAGTGAACAATGAGCCCCAATGGGTAATCCTTTATCGGTAATTATTTGTAATTTTCGACAAGTAGAACAATGAATGGGACAGGTAGACGGTTGAAATCATTGTATATATTGCTTCTATATAGTATAAGAAACATATATGCAAAGCATCCAAACAGTACCAGTCGCCAATTTTTTGTTCTTCAAGTTTAAGTGAACAATGAGACCCATTGTTAATCCTTTATCGGAAATTATTTGTAACTTTCGACAAGTAGATCAATGAATGAAACAGGTAGACGGTTGAAATCTTTGTATATATTGCTTCTATATAGTCTAAGAAACATATATGCAAAGCATCCAAACAGTACGATGCGCCAATTTTTTGTTCTTCAAGTTTAAGTGACCAATGAGCCCCAATGGGTAATCCTTTATCGGTAATTATTTGTAATTTTCGACAAGTAGAACAATGAATGGGACAGGTAGACGGTTGAAATCATTGTATATATTGCTTCTATATAGTATAAGAAACATATATGCAAAGCATCCAAACAGTACAATTCGCCAATTTTTTGTTCTTCAAGTTTAAGTGAACAATGAGCCCCATTGGTTAATCCGTTATCGGAAATTATTTGTAAATTTCGACAAGTAGAACAATGAATGGAACAGGTAGACGGTTGAAATCTTTGTATATATTGCTTCTATATAGTCTAAGAAACATATATGCAAAGCATCCAAACAGTAACATTCGCCAATTTTTTGTTCTTCAAGTTTAAGTGAACAGCGAGCCCCATTGTTAATCCTTTAAAGGAAATTATTTGTAACTTTCGACAAGTAGAACAATGAATGGAACAGGTAGACGGTTGAAATCTTTGTATAGATTGCTTCTATATAGTCTAAGAAACATATATGCAAAACATCCAAACAGTACAATTCGCCAATTTTTTGTTCTTCAAGTTTAAGTGAACAATGAGCCCCAATGATTAATCCTTTATCGGTAATTATTTGTAACTTTCGACAAGTAGAACAATGAATGGAACAGGTAGACGGTTGAAATCTTTGTATATATTGCTTCTATATAGTCTAAGAAACATATATGCAAAGCACCCAAACAGTACCATTCGCCACTTTTTTCTTCTTCAAGTTTAAGTGAACAACGAGCCCCATTGTTAATCCTTTAAAGGAAATTATTTGTAAATTTCGACAAGTAGAACAATGACTGGAACAGGTAGACGGTTGAAATCATTGTATATATTGCTTCTATATAGTCTAAGAAACATATATGCAAAGCATCCAAACAGTACAATTCGCCAATTTTTTGTTCTTCAAGTTTAAGTAAACTACGATCCCCATTGTTAATCCGTTATCGGAAATTATTTGTAAATTTCGACAAGTAGAACAATGAATGGAACAGGTAGACGGTTGAAATCTTTGTATATATTGCTTCTATATAGTCTAAGAAACATATATGCAAAGCATCCAAACAGTACCATTCGCCAATTTTTTGTTCTTCAAGTTTAAGTGAACAACGAGCCCCATTGATAATCATGAAACGGAAATTATTTGTAACATTCGACAAGTAGAACAATGAATGGAACAGGTAGACGGTTGAAATCTTTGTATATATTGCTTCTATATAGTATAAGAAACATATATGCAAAGCAACCAAACAGTACAATTCGCCAATTTTTTGTTCTTCAAGTTTAAGTGAACAATGAGCCCCAATGGTTAATCCGTTATCGGAAATTATTTGTAACTTTCGACAAGTAGAACAATGAATGGAACAGGTAGACGGTTGAAATCTTTGTATATATTGCTTCTATATAGTCTAAGAAACATATATGCAAAGCATCCAAACAGTACCATTCGCCACTTTTTTATTCTTCAAGTTTAAGTGAACAACGAGCCCCATTGTTAATCCTTTAAAGGAAATTATTTGTAAATTTCGACAAGTAGAACAATGAATGGAACAGGTAGACGGTTGAAATCTTTGAATATATTGCTTCTATATAGTCTAAGAAACATATATGCAAAGCATCCAAACAGTACCAGTCGCCAATTTTTTGTTCTTCAAGTTTAAGTGAACAATGAGACCCATTGTTAATCCTTTATCGGAAATTATTTGTAACTTTCGACAAGTAGATCATTGAATGAAACAGGTAGACGGTTGAAATCTTTGTATATATTGCTTCTATATAGTCGAAGAAACATATATGCAAATCATCCAAACAGTACAATTCGCCAATTATTTGATCTTCAAGTTTAAGTGAACTACGAGCCCCATTATTAATACTTTAACGGAAATTATTTGTAAATTTCGACAAGTAGAACAATGAATGGAACAGGTAGACGGTTGAAATCTATGTATATATTGCATCTATATAGTCTAAGAAACATATATGCAAAGCATCCAAACAGTACAATTCGCAAATTTTTTGTTCTTCAAGTTTAAGTGAACAATGAGCCCCAATGGTTAATCCTTTATCGGTAATTATTTGTAACTTTCGACAAGTAGAACACTGAATGGAACAGGTAGACGGTTGAAATCTTTGTATATATTGCTTCTATATAGTCTAAGAAACATATATGCAAAGCATCCAAACAGTACGATGCGCCAATTTTTTGTTCTTCAAGTTTAAGTGAACAATGAGCCCCAATGGGTAATCCTTTATCGGTAATTATTTGTAATTTTCGACAAGTAGAACAATGAATGGGACAGGTAGACGGTTGAAATCATTGTATATATTGCTTCTATATAGTATAAGAAACATATATGCAAAGCATCCAAACAGTACCAGTCGCCAATTTTTTGTTCTTCAAGTTTAAGTGAACAATGAGACCCATTGTTAATCCTTTATCGGAAATTATTTGTAACTTTCGACAAGTAGATCAATGAATGAAACAGGTAGACGGTTGAAATCTTTGTATATATTGCTTCTATATAGTCTAAGAAACATATATGCAAAGCATCCAAACAGTACGATGCGCCAATTTTTTGTTCTTCAAGTTTAAGTGAACAATGAGCCCCAATGGGTAATCCTTTATCGGTAATTATTTGTAATTTTCGACAAGTAGAACAATGAATGGGACAGGTAGACGGTTGAAATCATTGTATATATTGCTTCCATATAGTCTAAGAAACATGTACGCAAAGCATCCAAACAGTACCATTCGCCAATTTTTTGATCTTCAAGTTTAAGTGAACAGCGAGCCCCATTGATAATCATGGAATAGAAATTATTTGTAACTTTCTACAAGTACAACAATGAATAGTACAGGTAGACGGGTGAAATCTTTCTATATATTGCTTCTAAATAGTCTAAGAACAAATCTATGCAAAGCATCCAAACAGTACAATTCGCCAATTTTTTGTTCTTCAAGTTTAAGTGAACTACGAGCCCCCTTGTTAATCCTTTAACGGAAATTAATTGTAACTTTCGACAAGTAGAACAGTGAATGGAACAGGTAGACGGTTGAAACCTTTGTATATATTGCTTCTATATAGTATAAGAAACATATATGCAAAGCATCCAAACAGTACAATTCGCCAATTTTTTGTTCTTCAAGTTTAAGTGAACAATGAGCACCAATGGTTAATCCGTTATCGGAAATTATTTGTAACTTTCAACAAGTAGAACAATAATTGGAACCCGTAGACGGTTGAAATCTTTGTATATATTGCTTCCATATAGTCTAAGAAACATGTACGCAAAGCATCCAAACAGTACCATTCGCCAATTTTTTGTTCTTCAAGTTTAAGTGAACAATGAGCCCCAATGGTTAATCCTTTATCGGAAATTATTTGTAACTTTCGGCAAGTAGAACAATGAATGGAACAGGTAGACTGTTGAAATCATTGTATATGTTGTTTCTATGTAGTCTAAGAAACATATATGCAAAGCGTCCAAACAGTACAATTCGCCAATTATTTGATCTTCAAGTTTAAGTGAAATACTAGCCCCATTGTTAATACTTTAACGGAAATTATTTGTAACTTTCGGCAAGTAGAACAATGAATGGAACAGGTAGACGGTTGAAATCTTTGTATATATTGCTTCTATATAGTCTAAGAAACATATATGCAAAGCATCCAAACAGTACAATTCGCCAATTTTTTGTTCTTCAAGTTTAAGTGAACTACGAGCCCCATTATTAATCCTTTAAAGGAAATTATTTCTAAATTTCGACAAGTAGAACAATGAATGGAACAGGTAGACGGTTGAAATCTTTGTATATATTGCTTCTATATAATCTAAGAAACATATATGCAAAGCATCCAAACAGTACCATTCGCCAATTTTTTGTTCTTCAAGTTTAAGTAAACTACGATCCCCATTGTTAATCCCTTAACGGAAATTATTTGTAACTTTCGACAAGTAGAACAGTGAATGGAACAGGTAGACGGTTGAAATCTTTGTATATATTGCTTCTATATAGTATAAGAAACATATATGCATAGCATCAAAACAGTACCATTCGCCAATTTTTTGTTCTTCAAGTTTAAGTGAACTACGAGCCCCATTGTTAATCCTTTAAAGGAAATTATTTGTAAATTTCGACAAGTAGAACAATGAATGGAACATGTAGACTGTTGAAATCATTGTATATATTGCTTCTATATAATCTACGAAACATATATGCAAAGCGTCCAAACAGTACAATTCGCCAATTATTTGATCTTCAAGTTTAAGTAAAATACGATCCCCATTGTTAATCCTTTAAAGGAAATTATTTGTAAATTTCGACAAGTAGAACAATGAATGGAACAGGTAGACTGTTGAAATCATTGTATATATTGCTTCTATATAGTCTATGAAACATATATGCCAAGCGTCCAAACAGTACAATTCGCCAATTATTTGATCTTCAAGTTTAAGTGAACTACGAGCCCCATTGTTAATACTTTAACGGAAATTATTTGTAACTTGCGACAAGTAGAACAATGAATGGAACAGGTAGATGGCTGAAATCTTTGTATATATTGCTTCTATATAGTCTAAGAAACATATATGTAAAGCATCCAAACAGTACCATTCGCCAATTTTTTGTTCTTCAAGTTTAAGTGAACAACGAGCCCCATTGTTAATCCTTTAAAGGAAATTATTTGTAAATTTCGACAAGTAGAACAATGAATGGAACAGGTAGACGGTTGAAATCTTTGTATATATTGCTTCCATATAGTCTAAGAAACATATATGCAAAGCATCCAAACAGTAACATTCGCCAATTTTTTGTTCTTCAAGTTTAAGTGAACAGCGAGCCCCATTGTTAATCCTTTAAAGGAAATTATTTGTAAATTTCGACAAGTAGAACAATGATTGGAACACGTAGACGGTTGAAATCTTTGTATATATTGCTTCTATATAATCTAAGAAACATATATGCAAAGCATCCAAACAGTACCATTCGCCAATTTTTTGTTCTTCAAGTTTAAGTAAACTACGATCCCCATTGTTAATCCCTTAACGGAAATTATTTGTAACTTTCGACAAGTAGAACAGTGAATGGAACAGGTAGACGGTTGAAATCTTTGTATATATTGCTTCTATATAGTATAAGAAACATATATGCATAGCATCAAAACAGTACAATTCGCCAATTATTTGATCTTCAAGTTTAAGTGAACTACGAGCCCCATTGTTAATACTTTAACGGAAATTATTTGTAACTTGCGACAAGTAGAACAATGAATGGAACAGGTAGATGGCTGAAATCTTTGTATATATTGCTTCTATATAGTCTAAGAAACATATATGTAAAGCATCCAAACAGTACCATTCGCCAATTTTTTGTTCTTCAAGTTTAAGTGAACAACGAGCCCCATTGTTAATCCTTTAAAGGAAATTATTTGTAAATTTCGACAAGTAGAACAATGAATGGAACAGGTAGACGGTTGAAATCTTTGTATATATTGCTTCCATATAGTCTAAGAAACATGTACGCAAAGCATCCAAACAGTACCATTCGCCAATTTTTTGTTCTTCAAGTTTAAGTGAACAATGAGCCCCATTGTTAATCCTTTAAAGGAAATTATTTGTAAATTTCGACAAGTAGAACAATGATTGGAACACGTAGACGGTTGAAATCTTTGTATATATTGCTTCTATATAGTATAAGAAACATATATGCAAAGCATCCAAACAGTACAATTCGCCAATTTTTTGTTCTTCAAGTTTAAGTGAACAATGAGCCCCAATGGTTAATCCTTTATCGGAAATTATTTGTAACTTTCGGCAAGTAGAACATTGAATGGAACAGGTAGACGGTTGAAATCTTTGTATATATTGCTTCTATATAGTCTAAGAAACATATATGCAAAGCATCCAAACAGTACAATTCGCCAATTTATTGTTCTTCAAGTTTAAGTGAACTACGATCCCCATTGTTAATCCCTTAACGGAAATTATTTGTAACTTTCGACAAGTAGAACAATGAATGGAACAGTTAGACGGTTGAAATCTTTGTATATATTGCTTCTATATGGTATAAGAAACATCTGTGCAAATCATCCAAACAGTACATGTCGCCAATTTTTTGTTCTTCAAGTTTAAGTGAACTACGAGCCCCATTGTTAATCCTTTAACGGAAATTATTTGTAAATTTCGACAAGTAGAACAATGAATGGATCAGGTAGACGGTTGAAATCTTTGTATATATTGCTTCTATATAGTATAAGAAACATATATGCAAAGCATCCAAACAGTACAATTCGCCAATTTTTTGTTCTTCAAGTTTAAGTGAACAATGAGCCCCAATGGTTAATCCCTTAACGGAAATTATTTGTAACTTTCGACAAGTAGAACAATGAATGGAACAGGTAGCCGGTTGAAATCAATGTATATATGGCTTCTATATAGTCTAAGAAACATATATGCAAAGCATCCAAACAGTACCATTCGCCAATTTTTTGATCTTCAAGTTTAAGTGAACAGCGAGCCCCATTGATAATCATGGAATAGAAATTATTTGTAACTTTCTACAAGTACAACAATGAATAGTACAGGTAGACGGGTGAAATCTTTCTATATATTGCTTCTAAATAGTCTAAGAACAAATCTATGCAAAGCATCCAAACAGTACAAGTCGCCAATTTTTTGTTCTTCAAGTTTAAGTGAACTACGAGCCCCATTGTTAATCCCTTAACGGAAATTATTTGAAACTTTCGACAAGTAGAACAGTGAATGGAACAGGTAGACGGTTGAAATCTTTGTATATATTGCTTCTATATAGTATAAGAAACATCTGTGCAAATCATCCAAACAGTACATGTCGCCTATTTTTTGTTCTTCAAGTTTAAGTGAACTACGAGCCCCATTGTTAATCCTTTAACGGAAATTATTTGTAAATTTCGACAAGTAGAACAATGAATGGATCAGGTAGACGGTTGAAATCATTGTATATATTGCTTCTATATAATCTACGAAACATATATGCAAAGCATCCAAACAGTACAATTCGCCAATTTTTTGTTCTTCAAGTTTAAGTGAACAATGAGCCCCAATGATTAATCCTTTATCGGTAATTATTTGTAACTTTCGACAAGTAGAACAATGAATGGAACAGGTAGACGGTTGAAATCTTTGTATATATTGCTTCTATATAGTCTAAGAAACATATATGCAAAGCATCCAAACAGTACAATTCGCCAATTTTTTGTTCTTCAAGTTTAAGTGAACAATGAGCACCAATGGTTAATCCGTTATCGGAAATTATTTGTAACTTTCGACAAGTAGAACAATAATTGGAACCCGTAGACGGTTGAAATCTTTGTATATATTGCTTCCATATAGTCTAAGAAACATGTACCCAAAGCATCCAAACAGTACCATTCGCCAATTTTTTGTTCTTCAAGTTTAAGTGAACAATGAGCCCCAATGGTTAATCCTTTATCGGAAATTATTTGTAACTTTCGGCAAGTAGAACAATGAATGGAACAGGTAGACGGTTGAAATCTTTGTATATATTGCTTCTATATAGTCTAAGAAACACATATGCAAAGCATCCAAACAGTACAATTCGCCAATTTATTGTTCTTCAAGTTTAAGTGAACAACGAGCCCCATTGTTAATCCTTTAAAGGAAATTATTTGTAAATTTCGACAAGTAGAACAATGATTGGAACACGTAGACGGTTGAAATCTTTGTATATATTGCTTCCATATAGTCTAAGAAACATGTACGCAAAGCATCCAAACAGTACCATTCGCCAATTTTTTGATCTTCAAGTTTAAGTGAACAGCGAGCCCCATTGATAATCATGGAATAGAAATTATTTGTAACTTTCTACAAGTACAACAATGAATAGTACAGGTAGACGGGTGAAATCTTTCTATATATTGCTTCTAAATAGTCTAAGAACAAATCTATGCAAAGCATCCAAACAGTACAATTCGCCAATTTTTTGTTCTTCAAGTTTAAGTGAACTACGAGCCCCCTTGTTAATCCTTTAACGGAAATTAATTGTAACTTTCGACAAGTAGAACAGTGAATGGAACAGGTAGACGGTTGAAATCTTTGTATATATTGCTTCTATATAGTATAAGAAACATATATGCAAAGCATCCAAACAGTACAATTCGCCAATTTTTTGTTCTTCAAGTTTAAGTGAACAATGAGCACCAATGGTTAATCCGTTATCGGAAATTATTTGTAACTTTCGACAAGTAGAACAATAATTGGAACCCGTAGACGGTTGAAATCTTTGTATATATTGCTTCCATATAGTCTAAGAAACATGTACGCAAAGCATCCAAACAGTACCATTCGCCAATTTTTTGTTCTTCAAGTTTAAGTGAACAATGAGCCCCAATGGTTAATCCTTTATCGGAAATTATTTGTAACTTTCGGCAAGTAGAACAATGAATGGAACAGGTAGACTGTTGAAATCATTGTATATGTTGTTTCTATGTAGTCTAAGAAACATATATGCAAAGCGTCCAAACAGCACAATTCGCCAATTATTTGATCTTCAAGTTTAAGTGAAATACTAGCCCCATTGTTAATACTTTAACGGAAATTATTTGTAACTTTCGGCAAGTAGAACAATGAATGGAACAGGTAGACGGTTGAAATCTTTGTATATATTGCTTCCATATAGTCTAAGAAACATGTACGCAAAGCATCCAAACAGTACCATTCGCCAATTTTTTGATCTTCAAGTTTAAGTGAACAGCGAGCCCCATTGATAATCATGGAATAGAAATTATTTGTAACTTTCTACAAGTACAACAATGAATAGTACAGGTAGACGGGTGAAATCTTTCTATATATTGCTTCTAAATAGTCTAAGAACAAATCTATGCAAAGCATCCAAACAGTACAATTCGCCAATTTTTTGTTCTTCAAGTTTAAGTAAACTACGATCCCCATTGTTAATCCCTTAACGGAAATTATTTGTAACTTTCGACAAGTAGAACAGTGAATGGAACAGGTAGACGGTTGAAATCTTTGTATATATTGCTTCTATATAGTATAAGAAACATATATGCATAGCATCAAAACAGTACCATTCGCCAATTTTTTGTTCTTCAAGTTTAAGTGAACAATGAGCACCAATGGTTAATCCGTTATCGGAAATTATTTGTAACTTTCGACAAGTAGAACAATAATTGGAACCCGTAGACGGTTGAAATCTTTGTATACATTGCTTCCATATAGTCTAAGAAACATGTACCCAAAGCATCCAAACAGTACCATTCGCCAATTTTTTGTTCTTCAAGTTTAAGTGAACAATGAGCCCCAATGGTTAATCCTTTATCGGAAATTATTTGTAACTTTCGGCAAGTAGAACAATGAATGGAACAGGTAGACGGTTGAAATCTTTGTATATATTGCTTCTATATAGTCTAAGAAACACATATGCAAAGCATCCAAACAGTACAATTCGCCAATTTATTGTTCTTCAAGTTTAAGTGAACAACGAGCCCCATTGTTAATCCTTTAAAGGAAATTATTTGTAAATTTCGACAAGTAGAACAATGATTGGAACACGTAGACGGTTGAAATCTTTGTATATATTGCTTCCATATAGTCTAAGAAACATGTACGCAAAGCATCCAAACAGTACCGTTCGCCAATTTGTTGGTCTTCAAGATTAAGTGAACAATGAGCCCCAATGGTTAATCCGTAATCGGTAATTATTTGTAACTTTCGACAAGTAGAACAATGAATGGAACAGGTAGACGGCTGAAATCCTTGTATATATTGCTTCCATATAGTCTAAGAAACATGTACGCAAAGCATCCAAACAGTACCATTCGCCAATTTTTTGTCCTTCAAGTTTAAGTGAACAATGAGCCCCATTGTTAATCCTTTATCGGAAATTATTTGTAACTTTCGGCAAGTAGAACAATGAATGGAACAGGTAGACGGTTGAAATCTTTGTATATATTTCTTCTATATAGTCTAAGAAACATATATGCAAAGCATCCAAACAGTACAATTCGCCAATTTATTGTTCTTCAAGTTTAAGTAAACTACGATCCCCATTGTTAATCCCTTAACGGAAATTATTTGTAACTTTCGACAAGTAGAACAGTGAATGGAACAGGTAGACGGTTGAAATCTTTGTATATATTGCTTCTATATAGTATAAGAAACATATATGCAAAGCATCCAAACAGTACAATTCGCCAATTTTTTGTTCTTCAAGTTTAAGTGAACAATGAGCCCCAATGGTTAATCCGTTATCGGAAATTATTTGTAACTTTCGACAAGTAGAACAATGAATCAAACAGGTAGACTGTTGAAATCTTTGTATATATTGCTTCTATATAGTCTAAGAAACATATATGCAAAGCATCTAAACAGTAACAATCGCCAATTTTTTGATCTTCAAGTTTAAGTGAACAGCGAGCCCCATTGATAATCATGAAATGGAAATTATTTGTAAATTTCGACAAGTAGAACAATGAATGGATCAGGTAGACGGTTGAAATCTTTGTATATGTTGCTTCTATATAGTCTACGAAACCTATATGCAAAGCATCTAAACAGTAACAAACGCCAATTTTTTGATCTTCAAGTTTAAGTGAACAGCGAGCCTCATTGATAATCATGAAATGGAAATTATTTATAACATTCTACAAGTAGAACAATGAATAGTACAGGTAGACGGGTGAATTCTTTCTATATATTGCTTCTAAATAGTCTAAGAAACATATATGCGAAGCATCCAAACAGTACAATTCGCCAATTTTTTGTTCATCAAGTTTAAGTGAACTACGAGCCCCATTGTTAATCCTTTAAAGGAGATTATTTGTAAATTTCGACAAGTAGAACAATGATTGGAACACGTAGACGGTTGATATCTTTGTATATATTGCTTCCATATAGTCTAAGAAACATGTACGCAAAGCATCCAAACAGTACCATTCGCCAATTTTTTGTTCTTCAAGTTTAAGTGAACAATGAGCCGCAATGGTTAATCCTTTATCGGAAATTATTTGTAATTTTCGACAAGTAGAACAATGAATGGAACAGGTAGACGGTTGAAATCTTTGAATATATTGCTTCTATATAATCTAAGAAACATATATGCAAAGCATCTAAACAGTAACAATCGCCAATTTTTTGATCTTCAAGTTTAAGTGAACAACGAGCCCCATTGTTAATCCTTTAAAGGAAATTATTTGTAAATTTCGACAAGTAGAACAATGAATGGAACAGGTAGACGGTTGAAATCTTTGTATATATTGCTTCAATATAGCCTACGAAACATATATGCAAAGCATCCAAACAGTACAATTCGCCAATTTTTCGTTCTTCAAGTTTAAGTGAACTACGAGTCCCATTGTTAATCCTTTAACGGAAATTATTTGTAACCTTCGACAAGTAGAACAATGAATGGAACAGGTAGACGGTTGAAATCTTTGTATATATTGCTTCTATATAATCTAAGAAACATATATGCAAAGCATCTAAACAGTAACAATCGCCAATTTTTTGATCTTCAAGTTTAAGTGAACAGCGAGCCCCATTGATAATCATGAAATGGAAATTATTTGTAACTTTCTACAAGTAGAACAATGATCGGAACACGCAGACGGTTGAAATCTTTGTATATATTGCTTCCATATAGTCTAAGAAACATATATGCAAAGCATCCAAACAGTACCATTCGCCAATTTTTTGTTCTTCAAGTTTAAGTGAACAATGAGCCCCATTGTTAATCCTATATCGGAAATTATTTGTAACTTTCGACAAGTAGAACATTGAATGGAACAGGTAGACGCTTGAAATCTTTGTATATATTGCTTCTATATAGTATAAGAAACATATATGCAAAGCATCCAAACAGTACAATTCGCCAATTTTTTGTTCTTCAAGTTTAAGTGAACAATGAGCCCCAATGGTTAATCCGTTATCGGAAATTATTTGTAACCTTCGACAAGTAGAACAATGAATGGAACAGGTAGACGGTTGAAATCTTTGTATATATTGCTTCTATATAATCTAAGAAACATATATGCAAAGCATCTAAACAGTAACAATCGCCAATTTTTTGATCTTCAAGTTTAAGTGAACAGCGAGCCCCATTGATAATCATGAAATGGAAATTATTTGTAACTTTCTACAAGTAGAACAATGAATAGTACAGGTAGACGGGTGAAATATTTCTATATATTGCTTCTAAATAGTCTAAGAAACATATATGCAAAGCATCCAAACAGTACAATTCGCCAATTTTTTGTTCTTCAAGTTTAAGTGAACTACGAGACCCATTGTTAATCCTTTAAAGGAGATTATTTGTAAATTTCGACAAGTAGAACAATGATTGGAACACGTAGACGGTTGATATCTTTGTATATATTGCTTCCATATAGTCTAAGAAACATGTACGCAAAGCATCCAAGCAGTACCATTCGCCAATTTTGTGTTCTTCAAGTTTAAGTGAACAATGAGCCCCAATGGTTAATCCTTTATCGGAAATTATTTGTAACTTTCGACAAGTAGAACAATGAATGGAACAGGTAGACGTTTGAAATCTTTGTATATATTGCTTCTATATAATCTAAGAAACATATATGCAAAGCATCCAAACAGTACCATTCGCCAATTTTTTGTTCTTCAAGTTTAAGTGAAGAACGAACCCCATTGATAATCATGAAACGGAAATTATTTGTAACTTTCTACAAGTAGAACAATGAATAGTACAGGTAGACGGGTGAAATCTTTCTATATATTGCTTCTAAATAGTCTAAGAAACATATATGCAAAGCATCCCAACAGTACAATTCGCCAATTTTTTGTTCTTCAAGTTTAAGTGAACTACGAGCCCCATTGTTATTCCTTTAAAGGAAATTATTTGTAAATTTCGACAAGTAGAACAATGAATGGATCTGGTAGACGGTTGAAATCATTGTATATATTGCTTCTATATAACATACGAAACATATATGCAAAGCATCCAAACAGTACAATTCGCCAATTTTTTGTTCTTCAAGTTTAAGTGAACAATGAGCCCCAATGGTTAATCCGTTATCGGAAATTATTTGTAACTTTCGACAAGTAGAACAATGAATGGAACAGGTAGACGGTTGAAATCTTTGTATATATTGCTTCTATATAGTCTAAGAAACTTATATGCAAAGCATCTAAACAGTAACATTCGCCAATTTTTTTATCTTCAAGTTTAAGTGAACAATGAGCCCCAATGGTTAATCCGTTATCGGAAATTATTTGTAACTTTCGACAAGTAGAACAATGAGTGGAACAGTTAGACGGTTGAAATCAATGTATATATTGCTTCTATATAGTCTAAGAAGCATATATGCAAAGCATCCAAAGAGTACCATTCGCCAATTTTTTGTTCTTCAAGTTTAAGTGAACAATGAGCCCCATTGTTAATCCTTTATCGGAAATTATTTGTAACTTTCGACAAGTAGAACAATGAATAGAACAGGTAGACGGTTGAAATCTTTGTATATATTGCTTCTATATAGTATAAGAAACATATATGCAAAGCATCCAAACAGTACAATTCGCCAATTTTTTGTTCTTCAAGTTTAAGTGAACAGCGAGTCCCATTGATAATCATGAAATGGAAATTATTTGTAAATTTCGACAAGTAGAACAATGAATGGATCAGGTAGACGGTTGAAATCTTTGTATATGTTGCTTCTATATAGTCTACGAAACCTATATGCAAAGCATCTAAACAGTAACAAACGCCAATTTTTTGATCTTCAAGTTTAAGTGAACAGCGAGCCTCATTGATAATCATGAAATGGAAATTATTTATAACATTCTACAAGTAGAACAATGAATAGTACAGGTAGACGGGTGAATTCTTTCTATATATTGCTTCTAAATAGTCTAAGAAACATATATGCGAAGCATCCAAACAGTACAATTCGCCAATTTTTTGTTCATCAAGTTTAAGTGAACTACGAGCCCCATTGTTAATCCTTTAAAGGAGATTATTTGTAAATTTCGACAAGTAGAACAATGATTGGAACACGTAGACGGTTGATATCTTTGTATATATTGCTTCCATATAGTCTAAGAAACATGTACGCAAAGCATCCAAACAGTACCATTCGCCAATTTTTTGTTCTTCAAGTTTAAGTGAACAATGAGCCGCAATGGTTAATCCTTTATCGGAAATTATTTGTAATTTTCGACAAGTAGAACAATGAATGGAACAGGTAGACGGTTGAAATCTTTGAATATATTGCTTCTATATAATCTAAGAAACATATATGCAAAGCATCTAAACAGTAACAATCGCCAATTTTTTGATCTTCAAGTTTAAGTGAACAACGAGCCCCATTGTTAATCCTTTAAAGGAAATTATTTGTAAATTTCGACAAGTAGAACAATGATTGGAACACGTAGACGGTTGAAATCTTTGTATATATTGCTTCCATATAGTCTAAGAAACATGTACGCAAAGCATCCAAACAGTACCGTTCGCCAATTTGTTGGTCTTCAAGATTAAGTGAACAATGAGCCCCAATGGTTAATCCGTAATCGGTAATTATTTGTAACTTTCGACAAGTAGAACAATGAATGGAACAGGTAGACGGCTGAAATCCTTGTATATATTGCTTCCATATAGTCTAAGAAACATGTACGCAAAGCATCCAAACAGTACCATTCGCCAATTTTTTGTCCTTCAAGTTTAAGTGAACAATGAGCCCCATTGTTAATCCTTTATCGGAAATTATTTGTAACTTTCGGCAAGTAGAACAATGAATGGAACAGGTAGACGGTTGAAATCTTTGTATATATTTCTTCTATATAGTCTAAGAAACATATATGCAAAGCATCCAAACAGTACAATTCGCCAATTTATTGTTCTTCAAGTTTAAGTAAACTACGATCCCCATTGTTAATCCCTTAACGGAAATTATTTGTAACTTTCGACAAGTAGAACAGTGAATGGAACAGGTAGACGGTTGAAATCTTTGTATATATTGCTTCTATATAGTATAAGAAACATATATGCAAAGCATCCAAACAGTACAATTCGCCAATTTTTTGTTCTTCAAGTTTAAGTGAACAATGAGCCCCAATGGTTAATCCGTTATCGGAAATTATTTGTAACTTTCGACAAGTAGAACAATGAATCAAACAGGTAGACTGTTGAAATCTTTGTATATATTGCTTCTATATAGTCTAAGAAACATATATGCAAAGCATCTAAACAGTAACAATCGCCAATTTTTTGATCTTCAAGTTTAAGTGAACAGCGAGCCCCATTGATAATCATGAAATGGAAATTATTTGTAAATTTCGACAAGTAGAACAATGAATGGATCAGGTAGACGGTTGAAATCTTTGTATATGTTGCTTCTATATAGTCTACGAAACCTATATGCAAAGCATCTAAACAGTAACAAACGCAAATTTTTTGATCTTCAAGTTTAAGTGAACAGCGAGCCTCATTGATAATCATGAAATGGAAATTATTTATAACATTCTACAAGTAGAACAATGAATAGTACAGGTAGACGGGTGAATTCTTTCTATATATTGCTTCTAAATAGTCTAAGAAACATATATGCGAAGCATCCAAACAGTACAATTCGCCAATTTTTTGTTCATCAAGTTTAAGTGAACTACGAGCCCCATTGTTAATCCTTTAAAGGAGATTATTTGTAAATTTCGACAAGTAGAACAATGATTGGAACACGTAGACGGTTGATATCTTTGTATATATTGCTTCCATATAGTCTAAGAAACATGTACGCAAAGCATCCAAACAGTACCATTCGCCAATTTTTTGTTCTTCAAGTTTAAGTGAACAATGAGCCGCAATGGTTAATCCTTTATCGGAAATTATTTGTAATTTTCGACAAGTAGAACAATGAATGGAACAGGTAGACGGTTGAAATCTTTGAATATATTGCTTCTATATAATCTAAGAAACATATATGCAAAGCATCTAAACAGTAACAATCGCCAATTTTTTGATCTTCAAGTTTAAGTGAACAACGAGCCCCATTGTTAATCCTTTAAAGGAAATTATTTGTAAATTTCGACAAGTAGAACAATGAATGGAACAGGTAGACGGTTGAAATCTTTGTATATATTGCTTCAATATAGCCTACGAAACATATATGCAAAGCATCCAAACAGTACAATTCGCCAATTTTTCGTTCTTCAAGTTTAAGTGAACTACGAGTCCCATTGTTAATCCTTTAACGGAAATTAATTGTAACTTTCTACAAGTAGAACAATGATCGGAACACGCAGACGGTTGAAATCTTTGTATATATTGCTTCCATATAGTCTAAGAAACATATATGCAAAGCATCCAAACAGTACCATTCGCCAATTTTTTGTTCTTCAAGTTTAAGTGAACAATGAGCCCCATTGTTAATCCTATATCGGAAATTATTTGTAACTTTCGACAAGTAGAACATTGAATGGAACAGGTAGACGCTTGAAATCTTTGTATATATTGCTTCTATATAGTATAAGAAACATATATGCAAAGCATCCAAACAGTACAATTCGCCAATTTTTTGTTCTTCAAGTTTAAGTGAACAATGAGCCCCAATGGTTAATCCGTTATCGGAAATTATTTGTAACCTTCGACAAGTAGAACAATGAATGGAACAGGTAGACGGTTGAAATCTTTGTATATATTGCTTCTATATAATCTAAGAAACATATATGCAAAGCATCTAAACAGTAACAATCGCCAATTTTTTGATCTTCAAGTTTAAGTGAACAGCGAGCCCCATTGATAATCATGAAATGGAAATTATTTGTAACTTTCTACAAGTAGAACAATGAATAGTACAGGTAGACGGGTGAAATATTTCTATATATTGCTTCTAAATAGTCTAAGAAACATATATGCAAAGCATCCAAACAGTACAATTCGCCAATTTTTTGTTCTTCAAGTTTAAGTGAACTACGAGACCCATTGTTAATCCTTTAAAGGAGATTATTTGTAAATTTCGACAAGTAGAACAATGATGGGAACACGTAGACGGTTGATATCTTTGTATATATTGCTTCCATATAGTCTAAGAAACATGTACGCAAAGCATCCAAGCAGTACCATTCGCCAATTTTGTGTTCTTCAAGTTTAAGTGAACAATGAGCCCCAATGGTTAATCCTTTATCGGAAATTATTTGTAACTTTCGACAAGTAGAACAATGAATGGAACAGGTAGACGTTTGAAATCTTTGTATATATTGCTTCTATATAATCTAAGAAACATATATGCAAAGCATCCAAACAGTACCATTCGCCAATTTTTTGTTCTTCAAGTTTAAGTGAAGAACGAACCCCATTGATAATCATGAAACGGAAATTATTTGTAACTTTCTACAAGTAGAACAATGAATAGTACAGGTAGACGGGTGAAATCTTTCTATATATTGCTTCTAAATAGTCTAAGAAACATATATGCAAAGCATCCCAACAGTACAATTCGCCAATTTTTTGTTCTTCAAGTTTAAGTGAACTACGAGCCCCATTGTTATTCCTTTAAAGGAAATTATTTGTAAATTTCGACAAGTAGAACAATGAATGGATCTGGTAGACGGTTGAAATCATTGTATATATTGCTTCTATATAACATACGAAACATATATGCAAAGCATCCAAACAGTACAATTCGCCAATTTTTTTTCTTCAAGTTTAAGTGAACTACGAGCCCCATTGTTAATCCTTTAACGGAAATTAATTGTAACTTTCTACAAGTAGAACAATGAATGGAACACGTAGACGGTTGAAATCTTTGTATATATTGCTTCCATATAGTCTAAGAAACATATATGCAAAGCATCCAAACAGTACAATTCGCCAATTTTTTTTCTTCAAGTTTAAGTGAACAATGAGACACATTGTTAATCCTTTATCGGAAATTATTTGTAACTTTCGACAAGTAGAACAATGAATGGAACAGGTAGACTTTTGAAATCATTGTATATATTGCTTCTATACAGTCTAAGAAACATATATGCAAAGCATCCAAACAGTACAATTCGCCAATTTTTTGTTCTTCAAGTTTAAGTGAACAATGAGCCCCAATGGTTAATCCGTTATCGGAAATTATTTGTAACTTTCGACAAGTAGAACAATGAATGGAACAGGTAGACGGTTGAAATCTTTGTATATATTGCTTCTATATAGTCTAAGAAACTTATATGCAAAGCATCTAAACAGTAACATTCGCCAATTTTTTTATCTTCAAGTTTAAGTGAACAATGAGCCCCAATGGTTAATCCGTTATCGGAAATTATTTGTAACTTTCGACAAGTAGAACAATGAGTGGAACAGTTAGACGGTTGAAATCAATGTATATATTGCTTCTATATAGTCTAAGAAGCATATATGCAAAGCATCCAAAGAGTACCATTCGCCAATTTTTTGTTCTTCAAGTTTAAGTGAACAATGAGCCCCATTGTTAATCCTTTATCGGAAATTATTTGTAACTTTCGACAAGTAGAACAATGAATAGAACAGGTAGACGGTTGAAATCTTTGTATATATTGCTTCTATATAGTATAAGAAACATATATGCAAAGCATCCAAACAGTACAATTCGCCAATTTTTTGTTCTTCAAGTTTAAGTGAACAATGAGCCCCAATGCTTAATCCGCTTTCGGAAATTATTTGTAACTTTCGACAAGTAGAACAATGAATAGAACAGGTAGACGGTTGAAATCTTTGTATATATTGCGTCTATATAGTCTAAGAAACATATATGCAAAGCATCCAAACAGTACCATTCGCCAATTTTTTGTTCTTCAAGTTTAAGTGAACGACGAGCCCCATTGTTAATCCTTTAAAGGAAATTATTTGTAAATTTCGACAAGTAGAACAATGAATGGAACAGGTAGACGGTTGAAATCAATGTATATATTGCTTCTATATAGTCTAAGAAACATATATGCAAAGCATCCAAACAGTACCATTCGCCAATTTTTTGTTCTTCAAGTTTAAGTGAACTACGAGCCCCATTGTTAATCCTTTAAAGGAAATTATTTGTAAATTTCGACAAGTAGAACAATGAATGGAACAGGTAGACGGTTGAAATCAATGTATATATTGCTTCTATATAGTCTAAGAAACATATATGCAAAGCATCCAAACAGTACCATTCGCCAATTTTTTATTCTTCAAGTTTAAGTGAACAATGAGACCCATTGTTAATCCTTTATCGGAAATTATTTGTAACTTTCGACAAGTAGAACAATGAATGGAACAGGTACACGGTTGAAATCTTTGTATATATTGCTTCTATATAGTCTAAGATACATATATGCAAAGCATCCAAATAGTACAATTCGCCAATTTTTTGTTCTTCAAGTTTAAGTGAACAATGAGCCCCAATGGTTAATCCTTTATCGGAAATTATTTGTAATTTTCGACAAGTAGAACAATGAATGGATCAGGTAGACGGTTGAAACCATTGTATATATTGCTTCTATATAATCTACGAAACATATATGCAAAGCATCCAAACAGTCCAATTCGCCAATTTTTTGTTTTTCAAGTTTAAGTGAACTACGAGCCCCATTGTTAATCCTTTAACGGAAATTAGTTGTAACTTTCTACAAGTAGAACAATGATTGGAACACGTAGACGGTTGAAATCTTTGTATATATTGCTTCCATATAGTCTAAGAAACATATATGCAAAGCATCCAAACAGTACCATTCGCCAATTTTTTATTCTTCAAGTTTAAGTGAACAATGAGACCCATTGTTAATCCTTTATCGGAAATTATTTGTAACTTTCGACATGTAGAACAATGAATGGAACAGGTAGACGGTTGAAATCTTTGTATATATTGCTTCTATATAGTATAAGAAACATATATGCAAAGCATCCAAACAGTACAATTCGCCAATTTTTTGTTCTTCAAGTTTAAGTGAACAATGAGCCCCAATGGTTAATCCTTTATCGGAAATTATTTGTAACATTCGGCAAGTAGAACAATGAATGGAACAGGTAGACGGTTGAAATCTTTGTATATATTGCTTCTATATAGTCTAAGAAACATATATGCAAAGCATCCAAACAGTACAATTCGCCAATTTTTTGTTCTTCAAGTTTAAGTGAACTACGAGCCCCATTGTTAATCCTTTAAAGGAAATTATTTGTAAATTTCGGCAAGTAGAACAATGAATGGAACAGGTAGACGGTTGAAATCTTTGTATATATTGCTTCTATATAGTCTAAGAAACATATATGCAAAGCATCCAAACAGCACCATTCGCCAATTTTTTGTTCTTCAAGTTTAAATGAACAATGAGCCCCATTGTTAATCCTTTACCGGAAATTATTTGTAACTTTCGACAAGTAGAACAATGAATGGAACTGGTAGACGGTTGAAATCAATGTATATATTGCTTCTATATAGTCTAAGAAACATATATGCAAAGCATCCAAACAGTACCATTCGCCAATTTTTTGTTCTTCAAGTTTAAGTGAACAACGAGCCCCATTGTTAATCCTTTAGAGAAAATTATTTGTAAATTTCGACAAGTAGAACAATGATTGGAACACGTAGACGGTTGAAATCTTTGTATATATTGCTTCCATATAGTCTAAGAAACATGTACGCAAAGCATCCAAACAGTACCATTCGCCAATTTTTTGTTCTTCAAGTTTAAGTGAACAATGAGCCCCAATGGTTAATCCTTTATCGGAAATTATTTGTAATTTTCGACAAGTAGAACAATGAATGGAACAGGTAGACGGTTGAATTCTTTGTATATATTGATTCTATATAGTCTAAGAAACATATATGCAAACCATCCAAACAGTACAATTCGCCAATTTATTGTTCTTCAAGTTTAAGTGAACAGCGAGCCCCATTGATAATCATGAAATGGAAATTATTTGTAACTTTCTACAAGTAGAACAATGAATAGTACAGGTAGACGGGTGAAATCTTTCTATATATTGCTTCTAAATAGTCTAAGAAACATATATGCAAAGCATCCAAACAGTACAATTCGCCAATTTTTTGTTCTTCAAGTTTAAGTGAACTACGAGCCCCATTGTTAATCCTTAAAGGAAATTATTTGTAAATTTCGACAAATAGAACAATGAATGGAACAAGTAGACGGTTGAAATCATTGTATATATTGCTTCTATATAGTCTAAGAAACATATATGGAAAGCATCCAAACAGTACCAATTGCCAATTTTTTGGTCTTCAAGTTTAAGTGAACAATGAGCCCCAATGGTTAATCCTTTATCGGAAATTATTTGTAATTTTCGACAAGTAGAACAATGCATAGAACAAGTAGACGGTTGAAATCATTGTATATATTGCTTCTATATAGTCTAAGAAACATATATGCAAAGCATCCAAATAGTACAATTCGCCAATTTATTGTTCTTCAAGTTTATGTGTACAACGAGCCCCATTGTTAATCCTTTAAAGGAAATTATTTGTAAATTTCGACAAGTAGAACAATGAATGGAATAGGTAGACGGTTGAAATCATTGTATATATTGCTTCTATATAGTCTAAGAAACATATATGCAAAGCATCCAAATAGTACAATTCGCCAATTTATTGTTCTTCAAGTTTAAGTGAACAGCGAGCCCCATTGATAATCATGAAATGGAAATTAATTGTAACTTTCTACAAGTAGAACAATGATTGGTACACGTAGACGGTTGAAATCTTTGTATATATTGCTTCCATATAGTCTAAGAAACATATATGGAAAGCATCCAAACAGTACCAATTTCCAATTTTTTGGTCTTCAAGTTTAAGTGAACAATGAGCCCCAATGGTTAATCCTTTATCGGAAATTATTTGTAATTTTCGACAAGTAGAACAATGAATAGAACAAGTAGACGGTTGAAATCATTGTATATATTGCTTCTATATAGTCTAAGAAACATATATGCAAAGCATCCAAATAGTACAATTCGCCAATTTATTATTCTTCAAGTTTAAGTGTACAACGAGCCCCATTGTTAATCCTTTAAAGGAAATTATTTGTAAATTTCGACAAGTAGAACAATGAATGGAATAGGTAGACGGTTGAAATCATTGTATATATTGCTTCCATATATCTAAGAAACATATATGCAAAGCATCCAAACAGTACAATTCGCCAATTTTTTGTTTTTCAAGTTTAAGTGAACAATGAGCCGCAATGGTTAATCCTTTATCGGAAATTATTTGTATCTTTCGAGAAGTAGAACAATGATTGGAACACGTAGACTGTTGAAATCTTTGTATATATTGTTTCCATATAGTCTATGAAATATGTACGCAAAGCATCCAAACAATACCATTTGCCAATTTTTTGGTCTTCAAGTTTAAGTGAACAATGAGACCCAATGGTTAATCCTTTATCGGAAATTATTTGTAATTTTCGACAAGTAGAACAATGAATAGAACAGGTAGACGGTTGAAATCTTTGTATATGTTGCTTCTATATAGTCTACGAAACCTATATGCAAAGCATCTAAACAGTAACAATCGCCAATTTTTTGATCTTCAAGTTTAAGTGAACAGCGAGCCCCATTGATAATCATGAAATGGAAATTATTTGTAACTTTCTACAAGTAGAACAATGAATAGTACAGGTAGACGGGTGAAATCTTTCTATATATTGCTTCTAAAAAGTCTAAGAAACATATATGCAAAGCATCCAAACAGTACAATTTGCCAATTTATTGTTCTTCAAGTTTAAGTGAACAACGAGCCCCATTGTTAATCCTTTAAAGGAAATTATTTGTAAACTTCGACAAGTAGAACAATGAATGGAACAGGTAGACGGTTGAATTCTTTGTATATATTGATTCTATATAGTCTAAGAAACATATATGGAAAGCATCCAAACAGTACCAATTTCCAATTTTTTGGTCTTCAAGTTTAAGTGAACAATGAGCCCCAATGGTTAATCCTTTATCGGAAATTATTTGTAATTTTCGACAAGTAGAACAATGAATAGAACAAGTAGACGGTTGAAATCATTGTATATATTGCTTCTATATAGTCTAAGAAACATATATGCAAAGCATCCAAATAGTACAATTCGCCAATTTATTATTCTTCAAGTTTAAGTGTACAACGAGCCCCATTGTTAATCCTTTAAAGGAAATTATTTGTAAATTTCGACAAGTAGAACAATGAATGGAATAGGTAGACGGTTGAAATCATTGTATATATTGCTTCCATATATCTAAGAAACATATATGCAAAGCATCCAAACAGTACAATTCGCCAATTTTTTGTTTTTCAAGTTTAAGTGAACAATGAGCCGCAATGGTTAATCCTTTATCGGAAATTATTTGTATCTTTCGAGAAGTAGAACAATGATTGGAACACGTAGACTGTTGAAATCTTTGTATATATTGTTTCCATATAGTCTATGAAATATGTACGCAAAGCATCCAAACAATACCATTTGCCAATTTTTTGGTCTTCAAGTTTAAGTGAACAATGAGACCCAATGGTTAATCCTTTATCGGAAATTATTTGTAATTTTCGACAAGTAGAACAATGAATAGAACAGGTAGACGGTTGAAATCTTTGTATATGTTGCTTCTATATAGTCTACGAAACCTATATGCAAAGCATCTAAACAGTAACAATCGCCAATTTTTTGATCTTCAAGATTAAGTGAACAGCGAGCCCCATTGATAATCATGAAATGGAAATTATTTGTAACTTTCTACAAGTAGAACAATGAATAGTACAGGTAGACGGGTGAAATCTTTCTATATATTGCTTCTAAAAAGTCTAAGAAACATATATGCAAAGCATCCAAACAGTACAATTTGCCAATTTATTGTTCTTCAAGTTTAAGTGAACAACGAGCCCCATTGTTAATCCTTTAAAGGAAATTATTTGTAAACTTCGACAAGTAGAACAATGAATGGAACAGGTAGACGGTTGAATTCTTTGTATATATTGATTCTATATAGTCTAAGAAACATATATGGAAAGCATCCAAACAGTACCAATTTCCAATTTTTTGGTCTTCAAGTTTAAGTGAACAATGAGCCCCAATGGTTAATCCTTTATCGGAAATTATTTGTAATTTTCGACAAGTAGAACAATGAATAGAACAAGTAGACGGTTGAAATCATTGTATATATTGCTTCTATATAGTCTAAGAAACATATATGCAAAGCATCCAAATAGTACAATTCGCCAATTTATTATTCTTCAAGTTTAAGTGTACAACGAGCCCCATTGTTAATCCTTTAAAGGAAATTATTTGTAAATTTCGACAAGTAGAACAATGAATGGAATAGGTAGACGGTTGAAATCATTGTATATATTGCTTCCATATATCTAAGAAACATATATGCAAAGCATCCAAACAGTACAATTCGCCAATTTTTTGTTTTTCAAGTTTAAGTGAACAATGAGCCGCAATGGTTAATCCTTTATCGGAAATTATTTGTATCTTTCGAGAAGTAGAACAATGATTGGAACACGTAGACTGTTGAAATCTTTGTATATATTGTTTCCATATAGTCTATGAAATATGTACGCAAAGCATCCAAACAATACCATTTGCCAATTTTTTGGTCTTCAAGTTTAAGTGAACAATGAGACCCAATGGTTAATCCTTTATCGGAAATTATTTGTAACTTTCTACAAGTAGAACAATGAATAGTACAGGTAGACGGGTGAAATCTTTCTATATATTGCTTCTAAAAAGTCTAAGAAACATATATGCAAAGCATCCAAACAGTACAATTTGCCAATTTATTGTTCTTCAAGTTTAAGTGAACAACGAGCCCCATTGTTAATCCTTTAAAGGAAATTATTTGTAAACTTCGACAAGTAGAACAATGAATGGAACAGGTAGACGGTTGAATTCTTTGTATATATTGATTCTATATAGTCTAAGAAACATATATGGAAAGCATCCAAACAGTACCAATTTCCAATTTTTTGGTCTTCAAGTTTAAGTGAACAATGAGCCCCAATGGTTAATCCTTTATCGGAAATTATTTGTAATTTTCGACAAGTAGAACAATGAATAGAACAAGTAGACGGTTGAAATCATTGTATATATTGCTTCTATATAGTCTAAGAAACATATATGCAAAGCATCCAAATAGTACAATTCGCCAATTTATTATTCTTCAAGTTTAAGTGTACAACGAGCCCCATTGTTAATCCTTTAAAGGAAATTATTTGTAAATTTCGACAAGTAGAACAATGAATGGAATAGGTAGACGGTTGAAATCATTGTATATATTGCTTCCATATATCTAAGAAACATATATGCAAAGCATCCAAACAGTACAATTCGCCAATTTTTTGTTTTTCAAGTTTAAGTGAACAATGAGCCGCAATGGTTAATCCTTTATCGGAAATTATTTGTATCTTTCGAGAAGTAGAACAATGATTGGAACACGTAGACTGTTGAAATCTTTGTATATATTGTTTCCATATAGTCTATGAAATATGTACGCAAAGCATCCAAACAATACCATTTGCCAATTTTTTGGTCTTCAAGTTTAAGTGAACAATGAGACCCAATGGTTAATCCTTTATCGGAAATTATTTGTAATTTTCGACAAGTAGAACAATGAATAGAACAGGTAGACGGTTGAAATCTTTGTATATGTTGCTTCTATATAGTCTACGAAACCTATATGCAAAGCATCTAAACAGTAACAATCGCCAATTTTTTGATCTTCAAGTTTAAGTGAACAGCGAGCCCCATTGATAATCATGAAATGGAAATTATTTGTAACTTTCTACAAGTAGAACAATGAATAGTACAGGTAGACGGGTGAAATCTTTCTATATATTGCTTCTAAAAAGTCTAAGAAACATATATGCAAAGCATCCAAACAGTACAATTTGCCAATTTATTGTTCTTCAAGTTTAAGTGAACAACGAGCCCCATTGTTAATCCTTTAAAGGAAATTATTTGTAAACTTCGACAAGTAGAACAATGAATGGAACAGGTAGACGGTTGAATTCTTTGTATATATTGATTCTATATAGTCTAAGAAACATATATGCAAAGCATCCAAACAGTACAATTCGCCAATTTATTGTTCTTCCAGTTTAAGTGAACAGCGAGCCCCATTGATAATCATGAAATGGAAATTATTTGTAACTTTCTACAAGTAGAACAATGAATAGTACAGGTAGACGGGTGAAATCTTTCTATATATTGCTTCTAAATAGTCTAAGAAACATATATGCAAAGCATCCAAACAGTACAATTCGCCAATTTTTTGTTCTTCAAGTTTAAGTGAACTACGAGCCCCATTGTTAATCCTTAAAGGAAATTATTTGTAAATTTCGACAAATAGAACAATGAATGGAACAAGTAGACGGTTGAAATCATTGTATATATTGCTTCTATATAGTCTAAGAAACATATATGGAAAGCATCCAAACAGTACCAATTGCCAATTTTTTGGTCTTCAAGTTTAAGTGAACAATGAGCCCCAATGGTTAATCCTTTATCGGTAATTATTTGTAATTTTCGACAAGTAGAACAATGAATAGAACAAGTAGACGGTTGAAATCATTGTATATATTGCTTCTATATAGTCTAAGAAACATATATGCAAAGCATCCAAATAGTACAATTCGCCAATTTATTGTTCTTCAAGTTTAAGTGAACAGCGAGCCCCATTGATAATCATGAAATGGAAATTATTTGTAACTTTCTACAAGTAGAACAATGAATAGTACAGGTAGACGGGTGAAATCTTTCTATATATTGCTTCTAAAAAGTCTAAGAAACATATATGCAAAGCATCCAAACAGTACAATTTGCCATTTTATTGTTCTTCAAGTTTAAGTGAACAACGAGCCCCATTGTTAATCCTTTAAAGGAAATTATTTGTAAACTTCGACAAGTAGAACAATGAATGGAACAGGTAGACGGTTGAATTCTTTGTATATATTGATTCTATATAGTCTAAGAAACATATATGCAAAGCATCCAAACAGTACAATTCGTCAATTTATTGTTCTTCAAGTTTAAGTGAACAGCGAGCCCCATTGATAATCATGAAATGGAAATTATTTGTAACTTTCTACAAGTAGAACAATGAATAGTACAGGTAGACGGGTGAAATCTTTCTATATATTGCTTCTAAAAAGTCTAAGAAACATATATGCAAAGCATCCAAACAGTACAATTTGCCATTTTATTGTTCTTCAAGTTTAAGTGAACAACGAGCCCCATTGTTAATCCTTTAAAGGAAATTATTTGTAAACTTCGACAAGTAGAACAATGAATGGAACAGGTAGACGGTTGAATTCTTTGTATATATTGATTCTATATAGTCTAAGAAACATATATGCAAAGCATCCAAACAGTACAATTCGCCAATTTATTGTTCTTCAAGTTTAAGTGAACAGCGAGCCCCATTGATAATCATGAAATGGAAATTATTTGTAACTTTCTACAAGTAGAACAATGAATAGTACAGGTAGACGGGTGAAATCTTGCTATATATTGCTTCTAAATAGTCTAAGAAACATATATGCAAAGCATCCAAACAGTACAATTCGCCAATTTTTTGTTCTTCAAGTTTAAGTGAACTACGAGCCCCATTGTTAATCCTTAAAGGAAATTATTTGTAAATTTCGACAAATAGAACAATGAATGGAACAAGTAGACGGTTGAAATCATTGTATATATTGCTTCTATATAGTCTAAGAAACATATATGGAAAGCATCCAAACAGTACCAATTGCCAATTTTTTGGTCTTCAAGTTTAAGTGAACACTGAGCCCCAATGGTTAATCCTTTATCGGTAATTATTTGTAACTTTCGACAAGTAGAACAATGAATGGAACATGTAGACGGTTGAAATCCTTGTATATATTGCTTCTATATAATATAAGAAACATATATTCAAAGCATCCAAACAGTACGATTCGCCAATTTTTTGTTCTTCAAGTTTAAGTGAAATACGAGCCCCATTATTAATTCTTTAACGGAAATTATTTGTAAATTTCGGCAAGTAGAACAATGAATGGAATAGGTAGACGGTTGAAATCATTGTATGTATTGCTTCTATTTAGACTAAAAAACCTATATGCAAAGCATCCAAACAGTACAATTCGCCAATTTCTGGTTCTTCAAGTTTAAGTAAACTACGATCCCCATTGTTAATCCCTTAACGGAAATTATTTGTAACTTTCGACAAGTAGAACAATGAATGGAACAGGTAGACGGTTGAAATCATTGTATATATTGCTTCTATATAATCTAAGAGACACATATGCAAAGCATCCAAACAGTACAATTCGCCAATTATTTCATATTCATGTTGAAGTGAACTACGAGCCCCATTGTTAATCCTCTAAAGGAAATTATTTGTAAATTTCGACAAGTAGAACAATGATTGGAACACGTAGACGGTTGAAATCTTTGTATATATTGCTTCCATATAGTCTAAGAAACATATATGCAAAGCATCCAAACAGTAAAATTCGCCAATTTTTTGTTCTTCAAGTTTAAGTGAACAATGAGCCCCAATGGTTAATCCTTTATCGGTAATTATTTGTAACTTTCGACAAGTAGAACAATGAATGGAACAGGTAGACGGTTGAAATCCTTGTATATATTGCGTCTATATAGTCTTAGAAACATATATGCAAAGCATCCAAACAGTACAATTCGCCAATATATTGTTCTTCAAGTTCAAGTGAACAACGAGCCCCATTGTGAATCCTTTAAAGGAAATTATTTGTAAATTTCGACAAGTAGAACAATGATTGGAACACGTAGACGGTTGAAATCTTTGTATATATTGCTTCTATATAGTCTAAGAAACATATATGCAAAGCATCCAAACAGTACAATTCGCCAATTTATTGTTCTTCAAGTTTAAGTGAACAGCGAGCCCCATTGATAATCATGAAATGGAAATTATTTGTAACTTTCTACAAGTAGAACAATGAATAGTACAGGTAGACGGGTGAAATCTTTCTATATATTGCTTCTAAATAGTCTAAGAAACATATATGCAAAGCATCCAAACAGTACAATTCGCCAATTTTTTGTTCTTCAAGTTTAAGTGAACTACGAGCCACATTGTTAATCCTTTAAAGGAAATTATTTGTAAATTTCGACAAGTAGATCAATGAATGGATCAGGTAGACGGTTGAAATAATTGTATATATTGCTTCTATATAGTCTACGAAACCTATATGCAAAGCCTCTAAACAGTAACAATCGCCAATTTTTTGATCTTCAAATTTAAGTGAACAGCGAGCCCCATTGATAATCATGAAATGGAAATTATTTGTAACTTTCTACAAGTAGAACAGTGAATAGTACAGGTAGACGGGTGAAATCTTTCTATATATTGCTTCTAAATAGTCTAAGAAACATATATGCAAAGCATCCAAACAGTACAATTCGCCAATTGTTTGTTATCAAGTTTAAGTGAACTACGAGCCCCATTGTTAATCCTTTAAAGGAAATTATTTGTAAATTTCGACAAGTAGAACAATGAATGGAACAGGTAGACGGTTGAAATCTTTGTATATATTGCTTCTATATAGTCTAAGAAACATATATGCAAAGCATCCAAACAGTACAATTCGCCAATTTTTTGTTCTTCAAGTTTAAGTGAACAATGAGCCCAATGGTTAATCCTTTATCGGAAATTATTTGTAACTTTCGACAAGTAGAACAATGAATAGTACAGGTAGACGGGTGAAATCTTTCTATATATTGCTTCTAAATAGTCTAAGAAACATATATGCAAAGCATCTAAACAGTAACAATCGCCAATTTTTTGATCTTCAAGTTTAAGTGAACAGCGAGCCCCATTGATAATCATGAAATGGAAATTATTTGTAATTTTCGACAAGTAGAACAATGAATGGAACAGGTAGACGGTTGAAATCTTTGTATATATTGCTTCTATATAATCTAAGAGACACATATGCAAAGCATCCAAACAGTACAATTCGCCAATTATTTCATCTTCATGATTAAGTGAACTACGAGCCCCATTGTTAATCCTTTAAAGGAAATTATTTGTAAATTTCGACAAGTAGAACAATGAATGGATCATGTAGACGGTTGAAATCATTGTATATATTGCTTCTATATAGTCTACGAAACAAATATGCAAAGCATCCAAACAGTACAATTCGCCAATTTTTGGTTCTTCAAGTTTAAGTGAACTACGAGCCCCATTGTTAATCCTTTAACGGAAATTAATTGTAACTTTCTACAAGTAGAAGAATGATTGGAACACGTAGACGGTTGAAATCTTTGTATATATTCCTTCCATAAAGTCTAAGAAACATATATGCAAAGCATCCAAACAGTACCATTCGCCAATTTTTTGTCCTTCAAGTTTAAGTGAACAATGAGCCCCAATGGTTAATCCTTTATCGGTAATTATTTGTAACTTTCGACAAGTAGAACAATGAATGGAACAGGTAGACGGTTGAATTCTTTGTATATATTGATTCTATATAGTCTAAGAAACATATATGCAAAGCATCCAAACAGTACAATTCGCCAATTTATTGTTCTTCAAGTTTAAGTGAACAGCGAGCCCCATTGATAATCATGAAATGGAAATTATTTGTAACTTTCTACAAGTAGAACAATGAATAGTACAGGTAGACGGGTGAAATCTTTCTATATATTGCTTCTAAATAGTCTAAGAAACATATATGCAAAGCATCCAAACAGTACAATTCGCCAATTTTTTGTTCTTCAAGTTTAAGTGAACTACGAGCCCCATTGTTAATCCTTAAAGGAAATTATTTGTAAATTTCGACAAATAGAACAATGAATGGAACAAGTAGACGGTTGAAATCATTGTATATATTGCTTCTATATAGTCTAAGAAACATATATGGAAAGTATCCAAACAGTACCAATTTCCAATTTTTTGGTCTTCAAGTTTAAGTGAACAATGAGCCCCAATGGTTAATCCTTTATCGGAAATTATTTGTAATTTTCGACAAGTAGAACAATGAATAGAACAAGTAGACGGTTGAAATCATTGTATATATTGCTTCTATATAGTCTAAGAAACATATATGCAAAGCATCCAAATAGTACAATTCGCCAATTTATTGTTCTTCAAGTTTAAGTGTACAACGAGCCCCATTGTTAATCCTTTAAAGGAAATTATTTGTAAATTTCGACAAGTAGAACAATGAATGGAATAGGTAGACGGTTGAAATCATTGTATATATTGCTTCCATATATCTAAGAAACATATATGCAAAGCATCCAAACAGTACAATTCGCCAATTTTTTGTTTTTCAAGTTTAAGTGAACAATGAGCCGCAATGGTTAATCCTTTATCGGAAATTATTTGTACCTTTCGACAAGTAGAACAATGATTGGAACACGTAGACTGTTGAAATCTTTGTATATATTGTTTCCATATAGTCTATGAAATATGTACGCAAAGCATCCAAACAATACCATTTGCCAATTTTTTGGTCTTCAAGTTTAAGTGAACAATGAGACCCAATGGTTAATCCTTTATCGGAAATTATTTGTAATTTTCGACAAGTAGAACAATGAATAGAACAGGTAGACGGTTGAAATCTTTGTATATGTTGCTTCTATATAGTCTACGAAACCTATATGCAAAGCATCTAAACAGTAACAATCGCCAATTTTTTGATCTTCAAGTTTAAGTGAACAGCGAGCCCCATTGATAATCATGAACTGGAAATTATTTGTAACTTTCTACAAGTAGAACAATGAATAGTACAGGTAGACGGGTGAAATCTTTCTATATATTGCTTCTAAAAAGTCTAAGAAACATATATGCAAAGCATCCAAACAGTACAATTTGCCAATTTTTTGTTCTTCAAGTTTAAGTGAACTACGAGCCCCATTATTAATCCTTTAACGGAAATTATTTGTAAATTTCGGCAAGTAGAACAATGAATGGAATAGGTAGACGGTTGAAATCATTGTATGTATTGCTTCTATTTAGACTAAGAAACCTATATGCAAAGCATCCAAACAGTACAATTCGCCAATTTCTGGTTCTTCAAGTTTAAGTAAACTACGATCCCCATTGTTAATCCCTTAACGGAAATTATTTGTAACTTTCGACAAGTAGAACAATGAATGGAACAGGTAGACGGTTGAAATCATTGTATATATTGCTTCTATATAATCTAAGAGACACATATGCAAAGCATCCAAACAGTACAATACGCCAATTATTTCATATTCATGTTTAAGTGAACTACGAGCCCCATTGTTAATCCTCTAAAGGAAATTATTTGTAAATTTCGACAAGTAGAACAATGATTGGAACACGTAGACGGTTGAAATCTTTGTATATATTGCTTCCATATAGTCTAAGAAACATATATGCAAAGCATCCAAACAGTAAAATTCGCCAATTTTTTGTTCTTCAAGTTTAAGTGAACAATGAGCCCCAATGGTTAATCCTTTATCGGTAATTATTTGTAACTTTCGACAAGTAGAACAATGAATGGAACAGGTAGACGGTTGAAATCCTTGTATATATTGCGTCTATATAGTCTTAGAAACATATATGCAAAGCATCCAAACAGTACCATTCGCCAATTTTTTGTTCTTCAAGTTTAAGTGAACATTGAGACCCATTGTTAATCCTTTATCGGCAATTATTTGTAACTTTCGACAAGTAGAACAATGAATGGAACATGTAGACGGTAGAAATCTTTGTATATATTGCTTCTATATAGTCTAAGAAACATATATGCAAAGCATCCAAACAGTACAATTCGCCAATTTCTTGTTCCTCAAGTTTAAGTAAACTACGATCCCCATTGTTAATGCCTTAACGGAAATTATTTGTAACTTTCTACAAGTAGAACAATGAATGGAACAGGTAGACGGTTGAAATCTTTTTATATATTGCTTCTATAAAGTCTAAGAAACATATATGCAAATCATCCAAGCAGTACAATTCGCCAATTATTTGATCTTCAAGTTTAAGTGAACTACGAGCCCCATTGTTAATACTTTAACGGAAATTATTTGTAACTTGCGACAAGTAGAACAATGAATGGAACATGTAGACGGTTGAAATCTTTGTATATATTGCTCCTATATAGTCTAAGAAACATATATGCAAAGCATCCAAAGAGTACAATTCGCCAATTTGTTGTTCCTCAAGTTTAAGTGAACAATGAGCCCCAATGGTTAATCCTTTATCGGTAATTATTTGTAACTTTCGACAAGTAGAACAATGAATGGAACATGTAGACGGTTGAAATCCTTGTATATATTGCTTCTATATAATATAAGAAACATATATTCAAAGCATCCAAACAGTACGATTCGCCAATTTTTTGTTCTTCAAGTTTAAGTGAACTACGAGCCCCATTGTTAATCCTTTAAAGGAAATTATTTGTAAATTTCGGCAAGTAGAACAATGAATGGAATAGGTAGACGGTTTAAATCTTTTTATATATTGCTTCTATAAAGTCTAAGAAACATATATGCAAATCATCCAAACAGTACAATTCGCCAATTATTTGATCTTCAAGTTTAAGTGAACTACGAGCCCCATTGTTAATACTTTAACGGAAATTGTTTGTAACTTGCGACATGTAGAACAATGAATGGAACAGGTAGGCCGGTTGAAATCAATGTATATATTGTTTCTATATAGTCCAGGAAACATATATGCAAAGCGTCCAAACAGTACAATTCGCCAATTATTTGATCTTCAAGTTTAAGTGAACTACGAGCCCCATTGTTAATACTTTAACGGAAATTATTTGTAACTTGCGACAAGTAGAACAATGAATGGAACAGGTAGCCGGTTGAAATCAATGTATATATTGCTTCTATATAGTCTAAGAAACATGTACGCAAAGCATCCAAACAGTACCATTCGCCAATTTTTTGTTCTTCAAGTTTAAGTGAACAACGAGCCCCATTGTTAATCCTTTAAAGGAAATTATTTGTAAATTTCGACAAGTAGAACAATGATTGGAACACGTAGACGGTTGAAATCTTTGTATATATTGCTTCCATATAGTCTAAGAAACATGTACGCAAAGCATCCAAACAGTACCATTCGCCAATTTTTTGTTCTTCAAGTTTAAGTGAACAATGAGCCCCATTGTTAATCCTTTATAGGAAATTATTTGTAACTTTCGACAAGTAGAACAATGAATGGAACAGGTAGACGGTTGAAATCTTTGTATATATTGCTTCTATATAGTCTAAGCAACATATATGCAAAGCATCCAAACAGTACAATTCGCCAATTTTTTGTTCTTCAAGTTTAAGTGAACAATGAGCCCCATTGTTAATACTTTAACGGAAATTATTTGTAACTTGCGACAAGTAGAACAATGAATGGAACAGGTAGCCGGTTGAAATCAATGTATATATTGCTTCTATATAGTCTAAGAAACATATATGCAAAGCATCCAAACAGTACCATTCGCCAATTTTTTGTTCTTCAAGTTTAAGTGAACAACGAGCCCCATTGTTAATCCTTTAAAGGAAATTATTTGTAAATTTCGACAAGTAGAACAATGATTGGAACACGTAGACGGTTGAAATCTTTGTATATATTGCTTCCATATAGTCTAAGAAACATGTACGCAAAGCATCCAAACAGTACCATTCGCCAATTTTTTGTTCTTCAAGTTTAAGTGAACAATGAGCCGCAATGGTTAATCCTTTATCGGAAATTATTTGTAACTTTCGACAAGTAGAACAATGAATGGAACAGGTAGACGGTTGAAATCTTTGTATATATTGCTTCTACATAATCTAAGAAACATATATGCAAAGCATCCAAACAGTACCATTCGCCAATTTTTTGTTCTTCAAGTTTAAGTAGACAACGAGCCCCATTGATAATCATGAAACGGAAATTATTTGTAACTTTTTACAAGTAGAACAATGAATAGAACACGTAGACGGTTGAAATCTTTGTATATGTTGCTTCTATATAGTCTAAGAAACCTATATGCAAAGCATCCAAACAGTACCATTCGCCAATTTTTTGGTCTTCCAGTTTAAGTGAACAATGAGCCCCTATGGTTAATCCTTTATCGGTAATTATTTGTAACTTTCGACAAGTAGAACAATGAATGGAACAGGTAGACGGTTGAAGTCCTTGTATATATTGCGTCTATATAATCTAAGAAACATATATGCAAAGCATCCAAACAGTACCATTCGCCAATTTTTTGTTCTTCAAGTTTAAGTGAACTACGAGCCCCATTGTTAATCCTTTAAAGGAAATTATTTGTAAATTTCGACAAGTAGAACAATGAATGGAACAGGTAGCCGGTTGAAATCAATGTATATATTGCTTCTATATAGTCTAAGAAACATATATGCAAAGCATCCAAACAGTACAATTCGCCAATTTTTTGTTCTTCAAGTTTAAGTGAACAATGAGCCCCATTGTTAATCCTTTAAAGGAAATTATTTGTAACTTTCGACAAGTAGAACAATGAATGGAACAGGTAGACGGTTGAAATCTTTGTATATATTGCTTCTATATAGTCTAAGAAACATATATGCAAAGCATCCAAACAGTACAATTCGCCAATTTTTTGTTCTTCAAGTTTAAGTGAACAATGAGCCCCATTGTTAATCCTTTAAAGGAAATTATTTGTAACTTTCGACAAGTAGAACAATGAATGGAACAGGTAGAGGGTTGAAATCTTTGTATATATTGCTTCTATATAGTCTAAGAAACATATATGCAAAGCATCCAAACAGTACAATTCGCCAATTTTTTGTTCTTCAAGTTTAAGTGAACTACGAGTCCCATTGTTAATCCTTTAAAGGAAATTATTTGTAAATTTCGACAAGTAGAACAATGATTGGAACACGTAGACGGTTGAAATCTTTGTATATATTGCTTCCATATAGTCTAAGAAACATATATGCAAAGCATCCAAACCGTACAATTCGCCAATTTTTTGTTCTTCAAGTTTAAGTGAACAATGAGCCCCAATGGTTAATCCTTTATCGGAAATTATTTGTAATTTTCGACAAGTAGAACAATGAATAGAACAAGTAGACGGTTGAAATCATTGTATATATTGCTTCTATATAGTCTAAGAAACATATATGCAAAGCATCCAAATAGTACAATTCGCCAATTTATTGTTCTTCAAGTTTAAGAGTACAACGAGCCCCATTGTTAATCCTTTAAAGGAAATTATTTGTAAATTTCGACAAGTAGAACAATGAATGGAATAGGTAGACGGTTGAAATCATTGTATATATTGCTTCCATATATCTAAGAAACATATATGCAAAGCATCCAAACAGTACAATTCGCCAATTTTTTGTTCTTCAAGTTTAAGTGAACAATGAGACCCAATGGTTAATCCTTTATCGGAAATTATTTGTAATTTTCGACAAGTAGAACAATGAATAGAACAGGTAGACGGTTGAAATCTTTGTATATATTGCTTCCATATAGTCTAAGAAACATATATGCAAAGCATCCAAACAGTACAATTCGCCAATTTTTTGTTCTTCAAGTTTAAGTGAACAATGAGCCCCAATGGTTAATCCTTTATCGGTAATTATTTGTAACTTTCGACAAGTAGAACAATGAATGGAACAGGTAGACGGTTGAAATCCTTGTATATATTGCGTCTATATAGTCTTAGAAACATATATGCAAATCATCCAAACAGTACAATTCGCCAATTATTTGATCTTCAAGTTTAAGTGAACTACGAGCCCCATTGTTAATACTTTATAGGAAATTATTTGTAACTTTCGACAAGTAGAAGAGTGAATGGAACAGGTAGACGGTTGAAATCTTTGTATATATTGCTTCTATATAGTATAAGAAACATCTGTGCAAATCATCCAAACAGTACCATTCGCCAATTTTTTGTTCTTCAAGTTTAAGTGAACAACGAGCCCCATTGTTAATCCTTTAAAGGAAATTATTTGTAAATTTCGACAAGTAGAACAATGATTGGAACACGTAGACGGTTGAAATCTTTGTATATATTGCTTCCATATAGTCTAAGAAACATGTACGCAAAGCATCCAAACAGTACCATTCGCCAATTTTTTGTTCTTCAAGTTTAAGTGAACAATGAGCCGCAATGGTTAATCCTTTATCGGAAATTATTTGTAACTTTCGACAAGTAGAACAATGAATGGAACAGGTAGACGGTTGAAGTCCTTGTATATATTGCGTCTATATAATCTAAGAAACATATATGCAAAGCATCCAAACAGTACCATTCGCCAATTTTTTGTTCTTCAAGTTTAAGTGAACTACGAGCCCCATTGTTAATCCTTTAAAGGAAATTATTTGTAAATTTCGACAAGTAGAACAATGAATGGAACAGGTAGCCGGTTGAAATCAATGTATATATTGCTTCTATATAGTCTAAGAAACATATATGCAAAGCATCCAAACAGTACAATTCGCCAATTTTTTGTTCTTCAAGTTTAAGTGAACAATGAGCCCCATTGTTAATCCTTTAAAGGAAATTATTTGTAACTTTCGACAAGTAGAACAATGAATGGAACAGGTAGACGGTTGAAATCTTTGTATATATTGCTTCTATATAGTCTAAGAAACATATATGCAAAGCATCCAAACAGTACAATTCGCCAATTTTTTGTTCTTCAAGTTTAAGTGAACAATGAGCCCCATTGTTAATCCTTTAAAGGAAATTATTTGTAACTTTCGACAAGTAGAACAATGAATGGAACAGGTAGACGGTTGAAATCTTTGTATATATTGCTTCTATATAGTCTAAGAAACATATATGCAAAGCATCCAAACAGTACAATTCGCCAATTTTTTGTTCTTCAAGTTTAAGTGAACTACGAGTCCCATTGTTAATCCTTTAAAGGAAATTATTTGTAAATTTCGACAAGTAGAACAATGATTGGAACACGTAGACGGTTGAAATCTTTGTATATATTGCTTCCATATAGTCTAAGAAACATATATGCAAAGCATCCAAACAGTACAATTCGCCAATTTTTTGTTCTTCAAGTTTAAGTGAACAATGAGCCCCAATGGTTAATCCTTTATCGGAAATTATTTGTAATTTTCGACAAGTAGAACAATGAATAGAACAAGTAGACGGTTGAAATCATTGTATATATTGCTTCTATATAGTCTAAGAAACATATATGCAAAGCATCCAAATAGTACAATTCGCCAATTTATTGTTCTTCAAGTTTAAGAGTACAACGAGCCCCATTGTTAATCCTTTAAAGGAAATTATTTGTAAATTTCGACAAGTAGAACAATGAATGGAATAGGTAGACGGTTGAAATCATTGTATATATTGCTTCCATATATCTAAGAAACATATATGCAAAGCATCCAAACAGTACAATTCGCCAATTTTTTGTTCTTCAAGTTTAAGTGAACAATGAGACCCAATGGTTAATCCTTTATCGGAAATTATTTGTAATTTTCGACAAGTAGAACAATGATTGGAACACGTAGGCTGTTGAAATCTTTGTATATATTGCTTCCATATAATCTAAGAAACTTATATGCAAAGCATCCAAACAGTACAATTCGCCAATTTTTTGTTCTTCAAGTTTAAGTGAACAATGAGCCCCAATGGTTAATCCTTTATCGGTAATTATTTGTAACTTTCGACAAGTAGAACAATGAATGGAACAGGTAGACGGTTGAAATCCTTGTATATATTGCCTCTGTATAATCTAAGAAACATATGTGCAAAGCATCCAAACAGGACCATTCGCCAATTTTTTGTTCTTCAAGTTTAAGTGAACTACGAGCCCCATTGTTAATCCTTTAAAGGAAATTATTTGTAACTTTCGACAAGTAGAACAATGAATGGAACAGGTAGACGGTTGAAATCTTTGTATATATTGCTTCTATATAGTCTAAAAAACATATATGCAAAGCATCCAAACAATACAATTCGCCAATTTCTTGTTCCTCAAGTTTAAGTAAACTACGATCCCCATTGTTAATGCCTTAACGGAAATTATTTGTAACTTTCGACAAGTAGAACAATGAATGGAACAGGTAGCCGGTTGAAATCAATGTATATATTGCTTCTATATAGTCTAAGAAACATATATGCAAAGCATCCAAACAGTACAATTCGCCAATTTTTTGTTCTTCAAGTTTAAGTGAACAATGAGCCCCATTGTTAATCCTTTAAAGGAAATTATTTGTAACTTTCGACAAGTAGAACAATGAATGGAACAGGTAGACGGTTGAAATCTTTGTATATATTGCTTCTATATAGTCTAAGAAACATATATGCAAAGCATCCAAACAGTACAATTCGCCAATTTTTTGTTCTTCAAGTTTAAGTGAACAATGAGCCCCATTGTTAATCCTTTAAAGGAAATTATTTGTAACTTTCGACAAGTAGAACAATGAATGGAACAGGTAGACGGTTGAAATCTTTGTATATATTGCTTCTATATAGTCTAAGAAACATATATGCAAAGCATCCAAACAGTACAATTCGCCAATTTTTTGTTCTTCAAGTTTAAGTGAACTACGAGTCCCATTGTTAATCCTTTAAAGGAAATTATTTGTAAATTTCGACAAGTAGAACAATGATTGGAACACGTAGACGGTTGAAATCTTTGTATATATTGCTTCCATATAGTCTAAGAAACATATATGCAAAGCATCCAAACAGTACAATTCGCCAATTTTTTGTTCTTCAAGTTTAAGTGAACAATGAGCCCCAATGGTTAATCCTTTATCGGAAATTATTTGTAATTTTCGACAAGTAGAACAATGAATAGAACAAGTAGACGGTTGAAATCATTGTATATATTGCTTCTATATAGTCTAAGAAACATATATGCAAAGCATCCAAATAGTACAATTCGCCAATTTATTGTTCTTCAAGTTTAAGAGTACAACGAGCCCCATTGTTAATCCTTTAAAGGAAATTATTTGTAAATTTCGACAAGTAGAACAATGAATGGAATAGGTAGACGGTTGAAATCATTGTATATATTGCTTCCATATATCTAAGAAACATATATGCAAAGCATCCAAACAGTACAATTCGCCAATTTTTTGTTCTTCAAGTTTAAGTGAACAATGAGACCCAATGGTTAATCCTTTATCGGAAATTATTTGTAATTTTCGACAAGTAGAACAATGATTGGAACACGTAGGCTGTTGAAATCTTTGTATATATTGCTTCTATATAGTCTAAGAAACATATATGCAAAGCATCCAAACAGTACAATTCGCCAATTTTTTGTTCTTCAAGTTTAAGTGAACAATGAGCCCCATTGTTAATCCTTTAAAGGAAATTATTTGTAACTTTCGACAAGTAGAACAATGAATGGAACAGGTAGACGGTTGAAATCTTTGTATATATTGCTTCTATATAGTCTAAGAAACATATATGCAAAGCATCCAAACAGTACAATTCGCCAATTTTTTGTTCTTCAAGTTTAAGTGAACAATGAGCCCCATTGTTAATCCTTTAAAGGAAATTATTTGTAACTTTCGACAAGTAGAACAATGAATGGAACAGGTAGAGGGTTGAAATCTTTGTATATATTGCTTCTATATAGTCTAAGAAACATATATGCAAAGCATCCAAACAGTACAATTCGCCAATTTTTTGTTCTTCAAGTTTAAGTGAACTACGAGTCCCATTGTTAATCCTTTAAAGGAAATTATTTGTAAATTTCGACAAGTAGAACAATGATTGGAACACGTAGACGGTTGAAATCTTTGTATATATTGCTTCCATATAGTCTAAGAAACATATATGCAAAGCATCCAAACCGTACAATTCGCCAATTTTTTGTTCTTCAAGTTTAAGTGAACAATGAGCCCCAATGGTTAATCCTTTATCGGAAATTATTTGTAATTTTCGACAAGTAGAACAATGAATAGAACAAGTAGACGGTTGAAATCATTGTATATATTGCTTCTATATAGTCTAAGAAACATATATGCAAAGCATCCAAATAGTACAATTCGCCAATTTATTGTTCTTCAAGTTTAAGAGTACAACGAGCCCCATTGTTAATCCTTTAAAGGAAATTATTTGTAAATTTCGACAAGTAGAACAATGAATGGAATAGGTAGACGGTTGAAATCATTGTATATATTGCTTCCATATATCTAAGAAACATATATGCAAAGCATCCAAACAGTACAATTCGCCAATTTTTTGTTCTTCAAGTTTAAGTGAACAATGAGACCCAATGGTTAATCCTTTATCGGAAATTATTTGTAATTTTCGACAAGTAGAACAATGAATAGAACAGGTAGACGGTTGAAATCTTTGTATATATTGCTTCCATATAGTCTAAGAAACATATATGCAAAGCATCCAAACAGTACAATTCGCCAATTTTTTGTTCTTCAAGTTTAAGTGAACAATGAGCCCCAATGGTTAATCCTTTATCGGTAATTATTTGTAACTTTCGACAAGTAGAACAATGAATGGAACAGGTAGACGGTTGAAATCCTTGTATATATTGCGTCTATATAGTCTTAGAAACATATATGCAAATCATCCAAACAGTACAATTCGCCAATTATTTGATCTTCAAGTTTAAGTGAACTACGAGCCCCATTGTTAATACTTTATAGGAAATTATTTGTAACTTTCGACAAGTAGAAGAGTGAATGGAACAGGTAGACGGTTGAAATCTTTGTATATATTGCTTCTATATAGTATAAGAAACATCTGTGCAAATCATCCAAACAGTACCATTCGCCAATTTTTTGTTCTTCAAGTTTAAGTGAACAACGAGCCCCATTGTTAATCCTTTAAAGGAAATTATTTGTAAATTTCGACAAGTAGAACAATGATTGGAACACGTAGACGGTTGAAATCTTTGTATATATTGCTTCCATATAGTCTAAGAAACATGTACGCAAAGCATCCAAACAGTACCATTCGCCAATTTTTTGTTCTTCAAGTTTAAGTGAACAATGAGCCGCAATGGTTAATCCTTTATCGGAAATTATTTGTAACTTTCGACAAGTAGAACAATGAATGGAACAGGTAGACGGTTGAAGTCCTTGTATATATTGCGTCTATATAATCTAAGAAACATATATGCAAAGCATCCAAACAGTACCATTCGCCAATTTTTTGTTCTTCAAGTTTAAGTGAACTACGAGCCCCATTGTTAATCCTTTAAAGGAAATTATTTGTAAATTTCGACAAGTAGAACAATGAATGGAACAGGTAGCCGGTTGAAATCAATGTATATATTGCTTCTATATAGTCTAAGAAACATATATGCAAAGCATCCAAACAGTACAATTCGCCAATTTTTTGTTCTTCAAGTTTAAGTGAACAATGAGCCCCATTGTTAATCCTTTAAAGGAAATTATTTGTAACTTTCGACAAGTAGAACAATGAATGGAACAGGTAGACGGTTGAAATCTTTGTATATATTGCTTCTATATAGTCTAAGAAACATATATGCAAAGCATCCAAACAGTACAATTCGCCAATTTTTTGTTCTTCAAGTTTAAGTGAACAATGAGCCCCATTGTTAATCCTTTAAAGGAAATTATTTGTAACTTTCGACAAGTAGAACAATGAATGGAACAGGTAGACGGTTGAAATCTTTGTATATATTGCTTCTATATAGTCTAAGAAACATATATGCAAAGCATCCAAACAGTACAATTCGCCAATTTTTTGTTCTTCAAGTTTAAGTGAACTACGAGTCCCATTGTTAATCCTTTAAAGGAAATTATTTGTAAATTTCGACAAGTAGAACAATGATTGGAACACGTAGACGGTTGAAATCTTTGTATATATTGCTTCCATATAGTCTAAGAAACATATATGCAAAGCATCCAAACAGTACAATTCGCCAATTTTTTGTTCTTCAAGTTTAAGTGAACAATGAGCCCCAATGGTTAATCCTTTATCGGAAATTATTTGTAATTTTCGACAAGTAGAACAATGAATAGAACAAGTAGACGGTTGAAATCATTGTATATATTGCTTCTATATAGTCTAAGAAACATATATGCAAAGCATCCAAATAGTACAATTCGCCAATTTATTGTTCTTCAAGTTTAAGAGTACAACGAGCCCCATTGTTAATCCTTTAAAGGAAATTATTTGTAAATTTCGACAAGTAGAACAATGAATGGAATAGGTAGACGGTTGAAATCATTGTATATATTGCTTCCATATATCTAAGAAACATATATGCAAAGCATCCAAACAGTACAATTCGCCAATTTTTTGTTCTTCAAGTTTAAGTGAACAATGAGACCCAATGGTTAATCCTTTATCGGAAATTATTTGTAATTTTCGACAAGTAGAACAATGATTGGAACACGTAGGCTGTTGAAATCTTTGTATATATTGCTTCCATATAATCTAAGAAACTTATATGCAAAGCATCCAAACAGTACAATTCGCCAATTTTTTGTTCTTCAAGTTTAAGTGAACAATGAGCCCCAATGGTTAATCCTTTATCGGTAATTATTTGTAACTTTCGACAAGTAGAACAATGAATGGAACAGGTAGACGGTTGAAATCCTTGTATATATTGCCTCTGTATAATCTAAGAAACATATGTGCAAAGCATCCAAACAGGACCATTCGCCAATTTTTTGTTCTTCAAGTTTAAGTGAACTACGAGCCCCATTGTTAATCCTTTAAAGGAAATTATTTGTAACTTTCGACAAGTAGAACAATGAATGGAACAGGTAGACGGTTGAAATCTTTGTATATATTGCTTCTATATAGTCTAAAAAACATATATGCAAAGCATCCAAACAATACAATTCGCCAATTTCTTGTTCCTCAAGTTTAAGTAAACTACGATCCCCATTGTTAATGCCTTAACGGAAATTATTTGTAACTTTCGACAAGTAGAACAATGAATGGAACAGGTAGCCGGTTGAAATCAATGTATATATTGCTTCTATATAGTCTAAGAAACATATATGCAAAGCATCCAAACAGTACAATTCGCCAATTTTTTGTTCTTCAAGTTTAAGTGAACAATGAGCCCCATTGTTAATCCTTTAAAGGAAATTATTTGTAACTTTCGACAAGTAGAACAATGAATGGAACAGGTAGACGGTTGAAATCTTTGTATATATTGCTTCTATATAGTCTAAGAAACATATATGCAAAGCATCCAAACAGTACAATTCGCCAATTTTTTGTTCTTCAAGTTTAAGTGAACAATGAGCCCCATTGTTAATCCTTTAAAGGAAATTATTTGTAACTTTCGACAAGTAGAACAATGAATGGAACAGGTAGACGGTTGAAATCTTTGTATATATTGCTTCTATATAGTCTAAGAAACATATATGCAAAGCATCCAAACAGTACAATTCGCCAATTTTTTGTTCTTCAAGTTTAAGTGAACTACGAGTCCCATTGTTAATCCTTTAAAGGAAATTATTTGTAAATTTCGACAAGTAGAACAATGATTGGAACACGTAGACGGTTGAAATCTTTGTATATATTGCTTCCATATAGTCTAAGAAACATATATGCAAAGCATCCAAACAGTACAATTCGCCAATTTTTTGTTCTTCAAGTTTAAGTGAACAATGAGCCCCAATGGTTAATCCTTTATCGGAAATTATTTGTAATTTTCGACAAGTAGAACAATGAATAGAACAAGTAGACGGTTGAAATCATTGTATATATTGCTTCTATATAGTCTAAGAAACATATATGCAAAGCATCCAAATAGTACAATTCGCCAATTTATTGTTCTTCAAGTTTAAGAGTACAACGAGCCCCATTGTTAATCCTTTAAAGGAAATTATTTGTAAATTTCGACAAGTAGAACAATGAATGGAATAGGTAGACGGTTGAAATCATTGTATATATTGCTTCCATATATCTAAGAAACATATATGCAAAGCATCCAAACAGTACAATTCGCCAATTTTTTGTTCTTCAAGTTTAAGTGAACAATGAGACCCAATGGTTAATCCTTTATCGGAAATTATTTGTAATTTTCGACAAGTAGAACAATGATTGGAACACGTAGGCTGTTGAAATCTTTGTATATATTGCTTCCATATAATCTAAGAAACTTATATGCAAAGCATCCAAACAGTACAATTCGCCAATTTTTTGTTCTTCAAGTTTAAGTGAACAATGAGCCCCAATGGTTAATCCTTTATCGGTAATTATTTGTAACTTTCGACAAGTAGAACAATGAATGGAACAGGTAGACGGTTGAAATCCTTGTATATATTGCCTCTGTATAATCTAAGAAACATATGTGCAAAGCATCCAAACAGGACCATTCGCCAATTTTTTGTTCTTCAAGTTTAAGTGAACTACGAGCCCCATTGTTAATCCTTTAAAGGAAATTATTTGTAAATTTCGACAAGTAGAACAATGAATGGAACAGGTAGACTGTTGAAATCATTGTATATATTGCTTCTAAATAGTATAAGAAACATATATGCAAAGCGTCCAAACAGTACAATTCGCCAATTATTTGATCTTCAAGTTTAAGTGAACTACGAGCCCCATTGTTAATACTTTAACGGAAATTATTTGTAACTTGCGACAAGTAGAACAATGAATGGAACAGGTAGCCGGTTGAAATCAATGTATATATTGCTTCTATATAGTCTAAGAAACATATATGCAAAGCATCCAAACAGTACCATTCGCCAATTTTTTGTTCTTCAAGTTTAAGTGAACAACGAGCCCCATTGTTAATCCTTTAAAGGAAATTATTTGTAAATTTCGACAAGTAGAACAATGATTGGAACACGTAGACGGTTGAAATCTTTGTAAATATTGCTTCCATATAGTCTAAGAAACATGTACGCAAAGCATCCAAACAGTACCATTCGCCAATTTTTTGTTCTTCAAGTTTAAGTGAACAACTAGCCCCATTGTTAATCCTTTAAAGGAAATTATTTGTAAATTTCGACAAGTAGAACAATGAATGGAATAGGTAGACGGTTGAAATCATTGTATATATTGCTTCCATATATCTAAGAAACATATATGCAAAGCATCCAAACAGTACAATTCGCCAATTTATTGTTCTTCAAGTTTAAGAGTACAACGAGCCCCATTGTTAATCCTTTAAAGGAAATTATTTGTAAATTTCGACAAGTAGAACAATGAATGGAATAGGTAGACGGTTGAAATCATTGTATATATTGCTTCCATATATCTAAGAAACATATATGCAAAGCATCCAAACAGTACAATTCGCCAATTTTTTGTTTTTCAAGTTTAAGTGAACAATGAGCCCCAATGGTTAATGCTTTATCGGAAATTATTTGTAACTTTCGACAAGTAGAACAATGATTGTAACACGTAGACTGTTGAAATCTTTGTATATATTGCTTCCATATAGTCTATGAAATATGTACGCAAAGCATCCAAACAATACCATTTGCCAATTTTTTGGTCTTCAAGTTTAAGTGAACAATGAGACCCAATGGTTAATCCTTTATCGGAAATTATTTGTAATTTTCGACAAGTAGAACAATGAATAGAACAGGTAGACGGTTGAAATCTTTGTATATGTTGCTTCTATATAGTCTACGAAACCTATATGCAAAGCATCTAAACAGTAACAATCGCCAATTTTTTGATCTTCAAGTTTAAGAGAACAGCGAGCCCCATTGATAATCATGAAATGGAAATTATTTGTAACTTTCTACAAGTAGAACAATGAATAGTACAGGTAGACGGGTGAAATCTTTCTATATATTGCTTCTAAAAAGTCTAAGAAACATATATGCAAAGCATCCAAACAGTACAATTTGCCAATTTTTTGTTCTTCAAGTTTAAGTGAACTACGAGCCCCATTGTTAATCCTTTAACGGAAATTAATTGTAACTTTCTACAAGTAGAACAATGATTGGTACACGTAGATGGTTGAAATCTTTGTATATATTGCTTCCATATAGTCTAAGAAACATATATGGAAAGCATCCAAACAGTACCAATTGCCAATTTTTTGGTCTTCAAGTTTAAGTGAACAATGAGCCCCAATGGTTAATCCTTTATTGGAAATTATTTGTAATTTTCGACAAGTAGAACAATGAATAGAACAGGTAGACGGTTGAAATCATTGTATATATTGCTTCTATATAGTCTAAGAAACATATATGCAAAGCATCCAAATAGTACAATTCGCCAATTTATTGTTCTTCAAGTTTAAGAGTACAACGAGCCCCATTGTTAATCCTTTAAAGGAAATTATTTGTAAATTTCGACAAGTAGAACAATGAATGGAATAGGTAGACGGTTGAAATCATTGTATATATTGCTTCCATATATCTAAGAAACATATATGCAAAGCATCCAAACAGTACAATTCGCCAATTTTTTGTTTTTCAAGTTTAAGTGAACAATGAGCCCCAATGGTTAATCCTTTATCGGAACTTATTTGTAACTTTCGACAAGTAGAACAATGATTGTAACACGTAGACTGTTGAAATCTTTGTATATATTGCTTCCATATAGTCTATGAAATATGTACGCAAAGCATCCAAACAATACCATTTGCCAATTTTTTGGTCTTCAAGTTTAAGTGAACAATGAGACCCAATGGTTAATCCTTTATCGGAAATTATTTGTAATTTTCGACAAGTAGAACAATGAATAGAACAGGTAGACGGTTGAAATCTTTGTATATGTTGCTTCTATATAGTCTACGAAACCTATATGCAAAGCATCTAAACAGTAACAATCGCCAATTTTTTGATCTTCAAGTTTAAGTGAACAGCGAGCCCCATTGATAATCATGAAATGGAAATTATTTATAACTTTCTACAAGTAGAACAATGAATAGTACAGGTAGACGGGTGAAATCTTTCTATATATTGCTTCTAATTAGTCTAAGAAACATATATGCAAAGCATCCAAACAGTACAATTTGCCAATTTTTTGTTCTTCAAGTTTAAGTGAACTACGAGCCCCATTGTTAATCCTTTAAAGGAAATTATTTGTAAATTTCGACAAGTAGAACAATGAATGGAACAGGTAGCCGGTTGAAATCAATGTATATATTGCTTCTATATAGTCTAAGAAACATATATGCAAAGCATCCAAACAGTACAATTCGCCAATTTTTTGTTCTTCAAGTTTAAGTGAACAATGAGCCCCATTGTTAATCCTTTAAAGGAAATTATTTGTAACTTTCGACAAGTAGAACAATGAATGGAACAGGTAGACGGTTGAAATCTTTGTATATATTGCTTCTATATAGTCTAAGAAACATATATGCAAAGCATCCAAACAGTACAATTCGCCAATTTCTTGTTCCTCAAGTTTAAGTAAACTACGATCCCCATTGTTAATGCCTTAACGGAAATTATTTGTAACTTTCTACAAGTAGAACAATGAATGGAACAGGTAGACGGTTTAAATCTTTTTATATATTGCTTCTATAAAGTCTAAGAAACATATATGCAAATCATCCAAACAGTACAATTCGCCAATTATTTGATCTTCAAGTTTAAGTGAACTACGAGCCCCATTGTTAATACTTTAACGGAAATTGTTTGTAACTTGCGACAAGTAGAACAATGAATGGAACAGGTAGACGGTTGAATTCTTTGTATATATTGCTTCTATATAGTCTAAGAAACATATATGCAAAGCATCCAAACAGTACAATTCGCCAATTTATTGTTCTTCAAGTTTAAGTGAACAACGAGCCCCATTGTTAATCCTTTAAAGGAAATTATTTGTAAATTTCGACAAGTAGAACAATGATTGGAACACGTAGGCTGTTGAAATCTTTGTATATATTGCTTCCATATAATCTAAGAAACTTATATGCAAAGCATCCAAACAGTACAATTCGCCAATTTTTTGTTCTTCAAGTTTAAGTGAACAATGAGCCCCAATGGTTAATCCTTTATCGGTAATTATTTGTAACTTTCGACAAGTAGAACAATGAATGGAACAGGTAGACGGTTGAAATCCTTGTATATATTGCCTCTGTATAATCTAAGAAACATATGTGCAAAGCATCCAAACAGGACCATACGCCAATTTTTTGTTCTTCAAGTTTAAGTGAACTACGAGCCCCATTGTTAGTCCTTTAAAGGAAATTATTTGTAAATTTCGACAAGTAGAACAATGAATGGAACAGGTAGACTGTTGAAATCATTGTATATATTGCTTCTAAATAGTCTAAGAAACATATATGCAAAGCGTCCAAACAGTACAATTCGCCAATTATTTGATCTTCAAGTTTAAGTGAACTACGAGCCCCATTGTTAATACTTTAACGGAAATTATTTGTAACTTGCGACAAGTAGAACAATGAATGGAACAGGTAGCCGGTTGAAATCAATGTATATATTGCTTCTATATAGTCTAAGAAACATATATGCAAAGCATCCAAACAGTACCATTCGCCAATTTTTTGTTCTTCAAGTTTAAGTGAACAACGAGCCCCATTGTTAATCCTTTAAAGGAAATTATTTGTAAATTTCGACAAGTAGAACAATGATTGGAACACGTAGACGGTTGAAATCTTTGTAAATATTGCTTCCATATAGTCTAAGAAACATGTACGCAAAGCATCCAAACAGTACCATTCGCCAATTTTTTGTTCTTCAAGTTTAAGTGAACAACTAGCCCCATTGTTAATCCTTTAAAGGAAATTATTTGTAAATTTCGACAAGTAGAACAATGAATGGAATAGGTAGACGGTTGAAATCATTGTATATATTGCTTCCATATATCTAAGAAACATATATGCAAAGCATCCAAACAGTACAATTCGCCAATTTATTGTTCTTCAAGTTTAAGAGTACAACGAGCCCCATTGTTAATCCTTTAAAGGAAATTATTTGTAAATTTCGACAAGTAGAACAATGAATGGAATAGGTAGACGGTTGAAATCATTGTATATATTGCTTCCATATATCTAAGAAACATATATGCAAAGCATCCAAACAGTACAATTCGCCAATTTTTTGTTTTTCAAGTTTAAGTGAACAATGAGCCCCAATGGTTAATCCTTTATCGGAAATTATTTGTAACTTTCGACAAGTAGAACAATGATTGTAACACGTAGACTGTTGAAATCTTTGTATATATTGCTTCCATATAGTCTGTGAAATATGTACGCAAAGCATCCAAACAATACCATTTGCCAATTTTTTGGTCTTCAAGTTTAAGTGAACAATGAGACCCAATGGTTAATCCTTTATCGGAAATTATTTGTAATTTTCGACAAGTAGAACAATGAATAGAACAGGTAGACGGTTGAAATCTTTGTATATGTTGCTTCTATATAGTCTACGAAACCTATATGCAAAGCATCTAAACAGTAACAATCGCCAATTTTTTGATCTTCAAGTTTAAGAGAACAGCGAGCCCCATTGATAATCATGAAATGGAAATTATTTGTAACTTTCTACAAGTAGAACAATGAATAGTACAGGTAGACGGGTGAAATCTTTCTATATATTGCTTCTAAAAAGTCTAAGAAACATATATGCAAAGCATCCAAACAGTACAATTTGCCAATTTTTTGTTCTTCAAGTTTAAGTGAACTACGAGCCCCATTGTTAATCCTTTAACGGAAATTAATTGTAACTTTCTACAAGTAGAACAATGATTGGTACACGTAGACGGTTGAAATCTTTGTATATATTGCTTCCATATAGTCTAAGAAACATATATGGAAAGCATCCAAACAGTACCAATTGCCAATTTTTTGGTCTTCAAGTTTAAGTGAACAATGAGCCCCAATGGTTAATCCTTTATTGGAAATTATTTGTAATTTTCGACAAGTAGAACAATGAATAGAACAGGTAGACGGTTGAAATCATTGTATATATTGCTTCTATATAGTCTAAGAAACATATATGCAAAGCATCCAAATAGTACAATTCGCCAATTTATTGTTCTTCAAGTTTAAGAGTACAACGAGCCCCATTGTTAATCCTTTAAAGGAAATTATTTGTAAATTTCGACAAGTAGAACAATGAATGGAATAGGTAGACGGTTGAAATCATTGTATATATTGCTTCCATATATCTAAGAAACATATATGCAAAGCATCCAAACAGTACAATTCGCCAATTTTTTGTTTTTCAAGTTTAAGTGAACAATGAGCCCCAATGGTTAATCCTTTATCGGAACTTATTTGTAACTTTCGACAAGTAGAACAATGATTGTAACACGTAGACTGTTGAAATCTTTGTATATATTGCTTCCATATAGTCTATGAAATATGTACGCAAAGCATCCAAACAATACCATTTGCCAATTTTTTGGTCTTCAAGTTTAAGTGAACAATGAGACCCAATGGTTAATCCTTTATCGGAAATTATTTGTAATTTTCGACAAGTAGAACAATGAATAGAACAGGTAGACGGTTGAAATCTTTGTATATGTTGCTTCTATATAGTCTACGAAACCTATATGCAAAGCATCTAAACAGTAACAATCGCCAATTTTTTGATCTTCAAGTTTAAGTGAACAGCGAGCCCCATTGATAATCATGAAATGGAAATTATTTATAACTTTCTACAAGTAGAACAATGAATAGTACAGGTAGACGGGTGAAATCTTTCTATATATTGCTTCTAATTAGTCTAAGAAACATATATGCAAAGCATCCAAACAGTACAATTTGCCAATTTTTTGTTCTTCAAGTTTAAGTGAACTACGAGCCCCATTGTTAATCCTTTAACGGAAATTAATTGTAACTTTCTACAAGTAGAACAATGATTGGTACACGTAGACGGTTGAAATCTTTGTATATATTGCTTCCATATAGTCTAAGAAACATATATGGAAAGCATCCAAACAGTACAATTCGCCAATTTTTTGTTCTTCAAGTTTAAGTGAACAATGAGCCCCAATGGTTAATCCTTTATCGGTAATTATTTGTAACTTTCGACAAGTAGAACAATGAATGGAACAGGTAGACGGTTGAATTCTTTGTATATATTGCTTCTATATAGTCTAAGAAACATATATGCAAAGCATCCAAACAGTACAATTCGCCAATTTTTTGTTCTTCAAGTTTAAGTGAACTACGAGCCCCATTGTTAATCCTTTAACGGAAATTAATTCTAAATTTCTACAAGTAGAACAATGATTGGAACACGTAGACGGTTGAAATCTTTGTATATATTGCTTCCATATAGTCTAAGAAACATAAATGCAAAGCATCCAAACAGTACAATTCGCCAATTTTTTGTTCTTCAAGTTTAAGTAAACTACGATCCCCATTGTTAATCACTTAACGGAAATTATTTGTAACTTTCGACAAGTAGAACAATGAATGGAACAGGTAGACGGTTGAAATCATTGTATATATTGCTTCTATATAATCTAAGAGACACATATGCAAAGCATCCAAACAGTACAATTCGCCAATTATTTCATCTTCATGATTAAGTGAACTACGAGCCCCATTGTTAATCCTTTAAAGGAAATTATTTGTAACTTTCGACATGTAGAACAATGAATGGAACAGGTAGACGGTTGAAATCTTTGTATATATTGCTTCTATATAGTCTAAGAAACATATATGCAAAGCATCCAAACAGTACAATTCGCCAATTTTTTGTTCTTCAAGTTTAAGTAAACTACGATCCCCATTGTTAATCACTTAACGGAAATTATTTGTAACTTTCGACATGTAGAACAATGAATGGAACAGGTAGACGGTTGAAATCTTTGTATATATTGCTTCTATATAGTCTAAGAAACATATATGCAAAGCATCCAAACAGTACAATTCGCCAATTTATTGTTCTTCAAGTTTAAGTGAACAACGAGCCCCATTGTTAATCCTTTAAAGGAAATTATTTGTAAATTTCGACAAGTAGAACAATGAATGGAACAGGTAGACGGTTGAAATCTTTGTATATATTGCTACTATATAATCTAAGAAACATATATGCAAAGCATCCAAACAGCACCATTCGCCAATTTTTTGATCTTCAAGTTTAAGTGAACTACGAGCCCCATTGTTAATCCTATAAAGGAAATTATTTGTAAATTTCAACAAGTAGAACAATGAATGGAACAGGTAGCCGGTTGAAATCAATGTATATATTGCTTCTATATAGTCTAAGAAACATATATGCAAAGCATCCAAACAGTACAATTCGCGAATTTATTGTTCTTCAAGTTTAACTGAACAACGAGCCCCATTGTTAATCCTTTAACGGAAATTAATTGTAATTTTCTACAAGTAGAACAATGATTGGTACACGTAGACGGTTGAAATCTTTGTATATATTGCTTCTATATAGTCTAAGAAACATAGATGCAAAGCATCCAAACAGTACAATTCGCCAATTTATTGTTCTTCAAGTTTAAGTGAACAACGAGCCCCATTGTTAATCCTTTAACGGAAATTAATTGTAACTTTCTACAAGTAGAACAATGATTGGAACACGTAGACGGTTGAAATCTTTGTATATATAGCTTCCATATAGTCTAAGAAACATATATGCAAAGCATCCAAACAGTACCATTCGCCAATTTTTTGTCCTTCAAGTTTAAGTAAACTACGATCCCCATTGTTAATCCCTTAACGGAAATTATTTCTAACTTTCGACAAGTAGAACAATGAATGGAACAGGTAGACGGTTGAAATATTTGTATATATTGCTACTGTATAATATAAGAAACATATATTCAAAGCATCCAAACAGTACCATCCGCCAATTTTTTGTTCTTCAAGTTTAAGTGAACTACGAGCCCCATTGTTAATCCTTTAAAGGAAATTATTTGTAAATTTCGGCAAGTAGAACAATGAATGGAATAAGTAGTCGGTTGAAATCATTGTATATATTGCTTCTATATAGTCTACGAAACAAATATGCAAAGCATCCAAACAGTACAATTCGCCAATTTTTTGTCCTTCAAGTTTAAGTGAACAATGAGCCCCATTGTTAATCCTTTATCGGAAATTATTTGTAACTTTCGACAAGTAGAACAATGAATGGAACAGGTAGACGGTTGAAATCTTTGTATATATTGCTTCTATATAGTCTACGAAACAAATATGCAAAGCATCCAAACAGTATCATTCGCCAATTTTTTGTCCTTCAAGTTTAAGTGAACAATGAGCCCCATTGTTAATCCTTTATCGGAAATTATTTGTAACTTTCGACAAGTAGAACAATGAATGGAACAGGTAGACGGTTGAAATCAATGTATATATTGCTTCTATATAGTCTAAGAAACATATATGCAAAGCTTGCAAACAGTACCATTCGCCAATTTTTTGTTCTTCAAGTGTAAGTGAACAATGAGCCCCAATGGTTAATCGTTTATCGGAAATTATTTGTAACTTGCGACAAGTAGAACAATGAATGGAACAGGTAGACGGTTGAATTCTTTGTATATATTGCTTCTATATAGTCTAAGAAACATATATGCAAAGCATCCAAACAGTACAATTCGCCAATTTATTGTTCTTCAAGTTTAAGTGAACAACGAGCCCCATTGTTAATCCTTTAAAGGAATTTATTTGTAAATTTCGACAAGTAGAACAATGATTGGAATACGTAGGCTGTTGAAATCTTTGTATATATTGCTTCCATATAATCTAACAAACATATATGCAAAGCATCCAAACAGTACAATTCGCCAATTTTTTGTTCTTCAAGTTTAAGTGAACAATGAGCCCCAATGGTTAATCCTTTATCGGTAATTATTTGTAACCTTCGACAAGTAGAACAATGAATGGAACAGGTAGACGGTTGAATTCTTTGTATATATTGATTCTATATAGTCTATGAAACATATATGCAAAGCATCCAAACAGTACAATTCGCCAATTTATTGTTCTTCAAGTTTAAGTGAACAGCGAGCCCCATTGATAATCATGAAATGGAAATTATTTGTAACTTTCTACAAGTAAAACAATGAATAGTACAGGTAGACGGGTGAAATCTTTCTATATATTGCTTCTAATTAGTCTAAGAAACATATATGCAAAGCATCCAAACAGTACAATTCGCCAATTTTTTGTTCTTCAAGTTTAAGTGAACTACGAGCCCCATTGTTAATCCTTTAAAGGAAATTATTTGTAAATTTCGACAAGTAGGACAATGAATGGAACAGGTAGACGGTTGAAATCTTTGTATATATTGTTTCTATATAATCTAAGAGACACATATGCAAAGCATCCAAACAGTACAATTCCCCAATTATTTCATCTTCATGATTAAGTGAACTACGAGCCCCATTGTTAATCCTTTAAAGGAAATTATTTGTAAATTTCGACAAGTAGAACAATGAATGGATCATGTAGACGGTTGAAATCATTGTATATATTGCTTCTATATAGTCTACGAAACAAATATGCAAAGCATCCAAACAGTACAATTCGCCAATTTTTTGTTCTTCAAGTTTAAGTGAACTACGAGCCCCATTGTTAATCCTTTAACGGAAATTAATTGTAACTTTCTACAAGTAGAACAATGATTGGAACACGTAGACGGTTGAAATCTTTGTATATATTGCTTCCATATAGTCTAAGAAACATATATGCAAAGCATCCAAACAGTACCATTCTCCAATTTTTTGTTCTTCAAGTTTAAGTGAACAATGAGCCCCAATGGTTAATCCTTTATCGGTAATTATTTGTAACTTTCGACAAGTAGAACAATGAATGGAACAGGTAGACGGTTGAAATCTTTGTATATATTGCTTCTATATAGTCTAAGAAACATATATGCAAAGCATCCAAACAGTACAATTCGCCAATTTTTTGTTCTTCAAGTTTAAGTGAACTACGAGCCCCATTGTTAATCCTTTAACGGAAATTAATTCTAAATTTCTACAAGTAGAACAATGATTGGAACACGTAGACGGTTGAAATCTTTGTATATATTGCTTCCATATAGTCTAAGAAACATAAATGCAAAGCATCCAAACAGTACAATTCGCCAATTTTTTGTTCTTCAAGTTTAAGTAAACTACGATCCCCATTGTTAATCACGTAACGGAAATTATTTGTAACTTTCGACAAGTAGAACAATGAATGGAACAGGTAGACGGTTGAAATCATTGTATATATTGCTTCTATATAATCTAAGAGACACATATGCAAAGCATCCAAACAGTACAATTCGCCAATTATTTCATCTTCATGATTAAGTGAACTACGAGCCCCATTGTTAATCCTTTAAAGGAAATTATTTGTAAATTTCGACAAGTAGAACAATGAATGGATCATGTAGACGGTTGAAATCATTTTATATATTGCTTCTATATAGTCTACGAAACGAATATGCAAAGCATCCAAACAGTACAATTCGCCAATTTTTTGTTCTTCAAGTTTAAGTGAACTACGAGCCCCATTGTTAGTCCTTTAACGGAAATTAATTGTAACTTTCTACAAGTAGAACAATGATTGGAACACGTAGACGGTTGAAATCTTTGTATATATTGCTTCCATATAGTCTAAGAAACATATATGCAAAGCATCCAAACAGTACCATTCTCCAATTTTTTATCCTTCAAGCTTAAGTGAACAATGAGGCCCAATGGTTAATCCTTTATCGGAAATTATTTGTAATTTTCGGCAAGTAGAACAATGAATGGAATAGGTAGACGGTTGAAATCATTGTATATATTGCTTCTATATAGTCTACGAAACAAATATGCAAAGCATCCAAACAGAACAATTCGCCAATTTTTTGTTCTTCAAGTTTAAGTGAACTACGAGCCCCATTGTTAATCCTTTAACGGAAATTAATTGTAACTTTCTACAAGTAGAACAATGATTGGAACACGTAGACGGTTGAAATCTTTGTATATATAGCTGCCATATAGTCTAAGAAACATATATGCAAAGCATCCAAACAGTACCATTCGCCAATTTTTTGTCCTTCAAGTTTAAGTAAACTACGATCCCCATTGTTAATCCCTTAACGGAAATTATTTCTAACTTTCGACAAGTAGAACAATGAATGGAACAGGTAGACGGTTGAAATATTTGTATATATTGCTTCTGTATAATATAAGAAACATATATTCAAAGCATCCAAACAGTACCATCCGCCAATTTTTTGTTCTTCAAGTTTAAGTGAACTACGAGCCCCATTGTTAATCCTTTAAAGGAAATTATTTGTAAATTTCGGCAAGTAGAACAATGAATGGAATAAGTAGACGGTTGAAATCATTGTATATATTGCTTCTATATAGTCTACGAAACAAATATGCAAAGCATCCAAACAGTACAATTCGCCAATTTATTGTTCTTCAAGTTTAAGTGAACAACGAGCCCCATTGTTAATCCTTTAAAGGAATTTATTTGTAAATTTCGACAAGTAGAACAATGATTGGAACACGTAGGCTGTTGAAATCTTTGTATATATTGCTTCCATATAATCTAACAAACATATATGCAAAGCATGCAAACAGTACAATTCGCCAATTTTTTGTTCTTCAAGTTTAAGTGAACAATGAGCCCTAATGGTTAATCCTTTATCGGTAATTATTTGTAACCTTGGACAAGTAGAACAATGAATGGAACAGGTAGACGGTTGAATTCTTTGTATATATTGATTCTATATAGTCTATGAAACATATATGCAAAGCATCCAAACAGTACAATTCGCCAATTTATTGTTCTTCAAGTTTAAGTGAACAGCGAGCCCCATTGATAATCATGAAATGGAAATTATTTGTAACTTTCTACAAGTAAAACAATGAATAGTACAGGTAGACGGGTGAAATCTTTCTATATATTGCTTCTAATTAGTCTAAGAAACATATATGCAAAGCATCCAAACAGTACAATTCGCCAATTTTTTGTTCTTCAAGTTTAAGTGAACTACGAGCCCCATTGTTAATCCTTTAAAGGAAATTATTTGTAAATTTCGACAAGTAGGACAATGAATGGAACAGGTAGACGGTTGAAATCTTTGTATATATTGTTTCTATATAATCTAAGAGACACATATGCAAAGCATCCAAACAATACAATTCCCCAATTATTTCATCTTCATGATTAAGTGAACTACGAGCCCCATTGTTAATCCTTTAAAGGAAATTATTTGTAAATTTCGACAAGTGGAACAATGAATGGATCATGTAGACGGTTGAAATCATTGTATATATTGCTTCTATATAGTCTACGAAACAAATATGCAAAGCATCCAAACAGTACAATTCGCCAATTTATTGTTCTTCAAGTTTAAGTGAACAACGAGCCCCATTGTTAATCCTTTAAAGGAATTTATTTGTAAATTTCGACAAGTAGAACAATGATTGGAACACGTAGGCTGTTGAAATCTTTGTATATATTGCTTCCATATAATCTAACAAACATATATGCAAAGCATCCAAACAGTACAATTCGCCAATTTTTTGTTCTTCAAGTTTAAGTGAACAATGAGCCCTAATGGTTAATCCTTTATCGGTAATTATTTGTAACCTTGGACAAGTAGAACAATGAATGGAACAGGTAGACGGTTGAATTCTTTGTATATATTGATTCTATATAGTCTATGAAACATATATGCAAAGCATCCAAACAGTACAATTCGCCAATTTATTGTTCTTCAAGTTTAAGTGAACAGCGAGCCCCATTGATAATCATGAAATGGAAATTATTTGTAACTTTCTACAAGTAAAACAATGAATAGTACAGGTAGACGGGTGAAATCTTTCTATATATTGCTTCTAATTAGTCTAAGAAACATATATGCAAAGCATCCAAACAGTACAATTCGCCAATTTTTTGTTCTTCAAGTTTAAGTGAACTACGAGCCCCATTGTTAATCCTTTAAAGGAAATTATTTGTAAATTTCGACAAGTAGGACAATGAATGGAACAGGTAGACGGTTGAAATCTTTGTATATATTGTTTCTATATAATCTAAGAGACACATATGCAAAGCATCCAAACAATACAATTCCCCAATTATTTCATCTTCATGATTAAGTGAACTACGAGCCCCATTGTTAATCCTTTAAAGGAAATTATTTGTAAATTTCGACAAGTGGAACAATGAATGGATCATGTAGACGGTTGAAATCATTGTATATATTGCTTCTATATAGTCTACGAAACAAATATGCAAAGCATCCAAACAGTACAATTCGCCAATTTTTTGTTCTTCAAGTTTAAGTGAACTACGAGCCCCATTGTTAATCCTTTAACGGAAATTAATTGTAACTTTCTACAAGTAGAACAATGATTGGAACACGTAGACGGTTGAAATCTTTGTATATATTGCTTCCATATAGTCTAAGAAACATATATGCAAAGCATCCAAACAGTACCATTCTCCAATTTTTTGTTCTTCAAGTTTAAGTGAACAATGAGCCCCAATGGTTAATCCTTTATCGGTAATTATTTGTAACTTTCGACAAGTAGAACAATGAATGGAACAGGTAGACGGTTGAAATCTTTGTATATATTGCTTCTATATAGTCCAGGAAACATAAATGCAAAGCATCCAAACAGTACAATTCGCCAATTTTTTGTTCTTCAAGTTTAAGTAAACTACGATCCCCATTGTTAATCACTTAACGGAAATTATTTGTAACTTTCGACAAGTAGAACAATGAATGGAACAGGTAGACGGTTGAAATCATTGTATATATTGCTTCTATATAATCTAAGAGACACATATGCAAAGCATCCAAACAGTACAATTCGCCAATTATTTCATCTTCATGATTAAGTGAACTACGAGCCCCATTGTTAATCCTTTAAAGGAAATTATTTGTAAATTTCGACAAGTAGAACAATGAATGGATCATGTAGACGGTTGAAATCATTTTATATATTGCTTCTATATAGTCTACGAAACAAATATGCAAAGCATCCAAACAGTACAATTCGCCAATTTTTTGTTCATCAAGTTTAAGTGAACTACGAGCCCCATTGTTAATCCTTTAACGGAAATTAATTGTAACTTTCTACAAGTAGAACAATGATTGGAACACGTAGACGGTTGAAATCTTTGTATATATTGCTTCCATATAGTCTAAGAAACATATATGCAAAGCATCCAAACAGTACCATTCTCCAATTTTTTGTCCTTCAAGCTTAAGTGAACAATGAGGCCCAATGGTTAATCCATTATCGGAAATTATTTGTAATTTTCGGCAAGTAGAACAATGAATGGAATAGGTAGACGGTTGAAATCATTGTATATATTGCTTCTATATAGTCTACGAAACAAATATGCAAAGCATCCAAACAGAACAATTCGCCAATTTTTTGTTCTTCAAGTTTAAGTGAACTACGAGCCCCATTGTTAATCCTTTAACGGAAATTAATTGTAACTTTCTACAAGTAGAACAATGATTGGAACACGTAGACGGTTGAAATCTTTGTATATATAGCTTCCATATAGTCTAAGAAACATATATGCAAAGCATCCAAACAGTACCATTCGCCAATTTTTTGTCCTTCAAGTTTAAGTAAACTACGATCCCCATTGTTAATCCCTTAACGGAAATTATTTCTAACTTTCGACAAGTAGAACAATGAATGGAACAGGTAGACGGTTGAAATATTTGTATATATTGCTTCTGTATAATATAAGAAACATATATTCAAAGCATCCAAACAGTACCATCCGCCAATTTTTTGTTCTTCAAGTTTAAGTGAACTACGAGCCCCATTGTTAATCCCTTAAAGGAAATTATTTGTAAATTTCGGCAAGTAGAACAATGAATGGAATAAGTAGACGGTTGAAATCATTGTATATATTGCTTCTATATAGTCTACGAAACAAATATGCAAAGCATCCAAACAGTACAATTCGCCAATTTTTTGTCCTTCAAGTTTAAGTGAACAATGAGCCCCATTGTTAATCCTTTATCGGAAATTATTTGTAACTTTCGACAAGTAGAACAATGAATGGAACAGGTAGACGGCTGAAATCTTTGTATATATTGCTTCTATATAGTCTACGAAACAAATATGCAAAGCATCCAAACAGTATCATTCGCCAATTTTTTGTCCTTCAAGTTTAAGTGAACAATGAGCCCCATTGTTAATCCTTTATCGGAAATTATTTGTAACTTTCGACAAGTAGAACAATGAATGGAACAGGTAGACGGTTGAAATCAATGTATATATTGCTTCTATATAGTCTAAGAAACATATATGCAAAGCTTCCAAACAGTACCATTCGCCAATTTTTTGTTCTTCAAGTGTAAGTGAACAATGAGCCCCAATGGTTAATCGTTTATCGGAAATTATTTGTAACTTGCGACAAGTAGAACAATGAATGGAACAGGTAGACGGTTGAATTCTTTGTATATATTGCTTCTATATAGTCTAAGAAACATATATGCAAAACATCCAAACAGTACAATTCGCCAGTTTATTGTTCTTCAAGTTTAAGTGAACAACGAGCCCCATTGTTAATCCTTTAAAGGAAATTATTTGTAAATTTCGACAAGTAGAACAATGATTGGAACACGTAGACTGTTAAAATCTTTGTATGTATTGCTTCCATATAGTCTAAGAAACATGTACGCAAAGCATCCAAACAATACCATTTGCCAATTTTTTGGTCTTCAAGTTTAAGTGAACAATGAGACCCAATGGTTAATCCTTTATCGGAAATTATTTGTAATTTTCGACAAGTAGAACAATGAATAGAAAAGGTAGACGGTTGAAATCTTTGTATATGTTGCTTCTATATAGTCTACGAAACGTTTATGCAAAGCGTCTAAACAGTAACAATCGCCAATTTTTTGATCTTCAAGTTTAAGTGAACAGCGAGCCCCATTGATAATCATGAAATGGAAATTATTTGTAACTTTCTACAAGTAGAACAATGAATAGTACAGGTAGACGGGTGAAATCTTTCTATATATTGCTTATCAATAGTCTAAGAAACATATATGCAAAGCATCCAAGCAGTACAATTCGCCAATTTTTTGTTCTTCAAGTTTAAGTGAACTACGAGCCCCGTTGTTAATCCTTTAAAGGAAATTATTTGTAAATTTCGACAAGTAGAACATTGAATGGAACAGGTAGACGGTTGAAATCTTTGTATATATTTCTTCTATATAGTATAAGAAACATATATGCAAAGCATCCAAACAGTACCATTCGCCAATTTTTTGTTCTTCAAGTTTAAGTGAACTACGAGCCCCATTGTTAATCCTTTAAAGGAAATTATTTGTAAATTTCGACAAGTAGAACAATGAATGGAACAGGTAGACTGTTGAAATCATTGTATATATTGCTTCTATATAGTCTAAGAAACATATATGCAAAGCATCCAAACAGTACAATTCGCCAATTTTTTGTTCTTCAAGTTTAAGTAAACTACGATCCCCATTGTTAATCCCTTAACTGAAATTATTTGTAACTTTCGACAAGTAGAACAATGAATGGAACAGGTAGACGGTTGAAATCCTTGTATATATTGCGTCTATATAGCCTTAGAAACATATATGCAAAGCATCCAAACAGTACCATTCGCCAATTTTTTGTTCTTCAAGTTTAAGTGAACAATGAGACCCATTGTTAATCCTTTATCGGAAATTATTTGTAACTTTCGACAAGTAGAACAATGAATGGAACATGTAGACGGTTGAAATCTTTGTATATATTGCTTCTATATAGTCTAAGAAACATATATGCAAAGCATCCAAACAGTACAATTCGCCAATTTGTTGTTCCTCAAGTTTAAGTGAACAATGAGCCCCAATGGTTAATCCTTTATCGGTAATTATTTGTAACTTTCGACAAGTAGAACAATGAATGGAACATGTAGACGGTTGAAATCCTTGTATATATTGCTTCTATATAATATAAGAAACATATATTCAAAGCATCCAAACAGTACGATTCGCCAATTTTTTGTTCTTCAAGTTTAAGTGAACTACGAGTCCCATTGTTAATCCTTTAAAGGAAATTATTTGTAAATTTCGGCAAGTAGAACAATGAATGGAATTGGTAGACGGTTGAAATCATTGTATGTATTGCTTCTATATAGACTAAGAAACCTATATGCAAAGCATCCAAACAGTACAATTCGCCAATTTCTGGTTCTTCAAGTTTAAGTAAACTACGATCCCCATTGTTAATCCCTTAACGGAAATTATTTGTAACTTTCGACAAGTAGAACAATGTATGGAACAGGTAGACGGTTGAAATCATTGTATATATTGCTTCTATATAGACTAAGAAACATATACGCAAATCATCCAAACAGTACCATTAGCCAATTTTTTGTTCTTCAAGTTTAAGTGAACGACGAGCCCCATTGATAATCATGAAACGGAAATTATTTGTAACTTTCGACAAGTAGAACAATGATTGTAACACGTAGACTGTTGAAATCTTTGTATATATTGCTTCCATATAGTCTATGAAATATGTACGCAAAGCATCCAAACAATACCATTTGCCAATTTTTTGGTCTTCAAGTTTAAGTGAACAATGAGACCCAATGGTTAATCCTTTATCGGAAATTATTTGTAATTTTCGACAAGTAGAACAATGAATAGAACAGGTAGACGGTTGAAATCTTTGTATATGTTGCTTCTATATAGTCTACGAAACCTATATGCAAAGCATCTAAACAGTAACAATCGCCAATTTTTTGATCTTCAAGTTTAAGAGAACAGCGAGCCCCATTGATAATCATGAAATGGAAATTATTTGTAACTTTCTACAAGTAGAACAATGAATAGTACAGGTAGACGGGTGAAATCTTTCTATATATTGCTCCCATATAGTCTAAGAAACATATATGCAAAGCATCCAAACAGTACAATTCGCCAATTTTTTGTTCTTCATGTTTAAGTGAACAACGAACCCCATTGTTAATCCTTTAAAGGAAATTATTTCTAACTTTCGACAAGTAGAACATTGAATGGAACAGGTAGACGGTTGAAATCTTTGTATATATTTCTTCTATATAGTATAAGAAACATATATGCAAAGCATCCAAACAGTACAATTCGCCAATTTTATGTTCTTCAAGTTTAAGTGAACAATGAGCCCCAATGGTTAATCGTTTATCGGAAATTATTTGTAACTTTCGACAAGTAGAACAATGAATGGAACAGGTAGACGGTTGAAATCTTTGTATATATTGCTTCTATATAGTCTATGAAACATATATGCAAGGCATCCAAACAGTACAATTCGCCAATTTTTTGTCCTTCAAGTTTAAGTGAACAATGAGCCCCATTGTTAATCCTTTATCGGAAATTATTTGTAACTTTCGACAAGTAGAACAATGAATGGAACAGGTAGACGGTTGAAATCAATGTATATATTGCTTCTATATAGTCTAACAAACATATATGCAAAGCTTCCAAACAGTACCATTCGCCAATTTTTTGTTCTTCAAGTGTAAGTGAACAATGAGCCCCAATGGTTAATCGTTTATCGGAAATTATTTGTAACTTGCGACAAGTAGAACAATGAATGGAACAGGTAGACGGTTGAATTCTTTGTATATATTGCTTCTATATAGTCTAAGAAACATATATGCAAAACATCCAAACAGTACAATTCGCCAGTTTATTGTTCTTCAAGTTTAAGTGAACAACGAGCCCCATTGTTAATCCTTTAAAGGAAATTATTTGTAAATTTCGACAAGTAGAACAATGATTGGAACACGTAGACTGTTAAAATCTTTGTATGTATTGCTTCCATATAGTCTAAGAAACATGTACGCAAAGCATCCAAACAATACCATTTGCCAATTTTTTGGTCTTCAAGTTTAAGTGAACAATGAGACCCAATGGTTAATCCTTTATCGGAAATTATTTGTAATTTTCGACAAGTAGAACAATGAATAGAAAAGGTAGACGGTTGAAATCTTTGTATATGTTGCTTCTATATAGTCTACGAAACCTTTATGCAAAGCGTCTAAACAGTAACAATCGCCAATTTTTTGATCTTCAAGTTTAAGTGAACAGCGAGCCCCATTGATAATCATGAAATGGAAATTATTTGTAACTTTCTACAAGTAGAACAATGAATAGTACAGGTAGACGGGTGAAATCTTTCTATATATTGCTTATCAATAGTCTAAGAAACATATATGCAAAGCATCCAAACAGTACAATTCGCCAATTTTTTGTTCTTCAAGTTTAAGTGAACTACGAGCCCCGTTGTTAATCCTTTAAAGGAAATTATTTGTAAATTTCGACAAGTAGAACATTGAATGGAACAGGTAGACGGTTGAAATCTTTGTATATATTTCTTCTATATAGTATAAGAAACATATATGCAAAGCATCCAAACAGTACCATTCGCCAATTTTTTGTTCTTCAAGTTTAAGTGAACTACGAGCCCCATTGTTAATCCTTTAAAGGAAATTATTTGTAAATTTCGACAAGTAGAACAATGAATGGAACAGGTAGACTGTTGAAATCATTGTATATATTGCTTCTATATAGTCTAAGAAACATATATGCAAAGCATCCAAACAGTAAAATTCGCCAATTTTTTGTTCTTCAAGTTTAAGTAAACTACGATCCCCATTGTTAATCCCTTAACGGAAATTATTTGTAACTTTCGACAAGTAGAACAATGAATGGAACAGGTAGACGGTTGAAATCCTTGTATATATTGCGTCTATATAGCCTTAGAAACATATATGCAAAGCATCCAAACAGTACCATTCGCCAATTTTTTGTTCTTCAAGTTTAAGTGAACAATGAGACCCATTGTTAATCCTTTATCGGAAATTATTTGTAACTTTCGACAAGTAGAACAATGAATGGAACATGTAGACGGTTGAAATCTTTGTATATATTGCTTCTATATAGTCTAAGAAACATATATGCAAAGCATCCAAACAGTACAATTCGCCAATTTGTTGTTCCTCAAGTTTAAGTGAACAATGAGCCCCAATGGTTAATCCTTTATCGGTAATTATTTGTAACTTTCGACAAGTAGAACAATGAATGGAACATGTAGACGGTTGAAATCCTTGTATATATTGCTTCTATATAATATAAGAAACATATATTCAAAGCATCCAAACAGTACGATTCGCCAATTTTTTGTTCTTCAAGTTTAAGTGAACTACGAGTCCCATTGTTAATCCTTTAAAGGAAATTATTTGTAAATTTCGGCAAGTAGAACAATGAATGGAATTGGTAGACGGTTGAAATCATTGTATGTATTGCTTCTATATAGACTAAGAAACCTATATGCAAAGCATCCAAACAGTACAATTCGCCAATTTCTGGTTCTTCAAGTTTAAGTAAACTACGATCCCCATTGTTAATCCCTTAACGGAAATTATTTGTAACTTTCGACAAGTAGAACAATGAATGGAACAGGTAGACGGTTGAAATCATTGTATATATTGCTTCTATATAGACTAAGAAACATATACGCAAATCATCCAAACAGTACCATTAGCCAATTTTTTGTTCTTCAAGTTTAAGTGAACGACGAGCCCCATTGATAATCATGAAACGGAAATTATTTGTAACTTTCGACAAGTAGAACAATGATTGTAACACGTAGACTGTTGAAATCTTTGTATATATTGCTTCCATATAGTCTATGAAATATGTACGCAAAGCATCCAAACAATACCATTTGCCAATTTTTTGGTCTTCAAGTTTAAGTGAACAATGAGACCCAATGGTTAATCCTTTATCGGAAATTATTTGTAATTTTCGACAAGTAGAACAATGAATAGAACAGGTAGACGGTTGAAATCTTTGTATATGTTGCTTCTATATAGTCTACGAAACCTATATGCAAAGCATCTAAACAGTAACAATCGCCAATTTTTTGATCTTCAAGTTTAAGAGAACAGCGAGCCCCATTGATAATCATGAAATGGAAATTATTTGTAACTTTCTACAAGTAGAACAATGAATAGTACAGGTAGACGGGTGAAATCTTTCTATATATTGCTCCCATATAGTCTAAGAAACATATATGCAAAGCATCCAAACAGTACAATTCGCCAATTTTTTGTTCTTCATGTTTAAGTGAACAACGAACCCCATTGTTAATCCTTTAAAGGAAATTATTTGTAACTTTCGACAAGTAGAACATTGAATGGAACAGGTAGACGGTTGAAATCTTTGTATATATTTCTTCTATATAGTATAAGAAACATATATGCAAAGCATCCAAACAGTACAATTCGCCAATTTTATGTTCTTCAAGTTTAAGTGAACAATGAGCCCCAATGGTTAATCGTTTATCGGAAATTATTTGTAACTTTCGACAAGTAGAACAATGAATGGAACAGGTAGACGGTTGAAATCTTTCTATATATTGCTCCCATATAGTCTAAGAAACATATATGCAAAGCATCCAAACAGTACAATTCGCCAATTTTTTGTTCTTCAAGTTTAAGTGAACAACTAGCCCCATTGTTAATCCTTTAAAGGAAATTATTTGTAAATTTCGACAAGTAGAACAATGAATGGAATAGGTAGACGGTTGAAATCATTGTATATATTGCTTCCATATATCTAAGAAACATATATGCAAAGCATCCAAACAGTACAATTCGCCAATTTATTGTTCTTCAAGTTTAAGAGTACAACGAGCCCCATTGTTAATCCTTTAAAGGAAATTATTTGTAAATTTCGACAAGTAGAACAATGAATGGAATAGGTAGACGGTTGAAATCATTGTATATATTGCTTCCATATATCTAAGAAACATATATGCAAAGCATCCAAACAGTACAATTCGCCAATTTTTTGTTTTTCAAGTTTAAGTGAACAATGAGCCCCAATGGTTAATCCTTTATCGGAAATTATTTGTAACTTTCGACAAGTAGAACAATGATTGTAACACGTAGACTGTTGAAATCTTTGTATATATTGCTTCCATATAGTCTGTGAAATATGTACGCAAAGCATCCAAACAATACCATTTGCCAATTTTTTGGTCTTCAAGTTTAAGTGAACAATGAGACCCAATGGTTAATCCTTTATCGGAAATTATTTGTAATTTTCGACAAGTAGAACAATGAATAGAACAGGTAGACGGTTGAAATCTTTGTATATGTTGCTTCTATATAGTCTACGAAACCTATATGCAAAGCATCTAAACAGTAACAATCGCCAATTTTTTGATCTTCAAGTTTAAGTGAACAGCGAGCCCCATTGATAATCATGAAATGGAAATTATTTATAACTTTCTACAAGTAGAACAATGAATAGTACAGGTAGACGGGTGAAATCTTTCTATATATTGCTTCTAATTAGTCTAAGAAACATATATGCAAAGCATCCAAACAGTACAATTTGCCAATTTTTTGTTCTTCAAGTTTAAGTGAACTACGAGCCCCATTGTTAATCCTTTAACGGAAATTAATTGTAACTTTCTACAAGTAGAACAATGATTGGTACACGTAGACGGTTGAAATCTTTGTATATATTGCTTCCATATAGTCTAAGAAACATATATGGAAAGCATCCAAACAGTACAATTCGCAAATTTTTTGTTCTTCAAGTTTAAGTGAACAATGAGCCCCAATGGTTAATCCTTTATCGGTAATTATTTGTAACTTTCGACAAGTAGAACAATGAATGGAACAGGCAGACGGTTGAATTCTTTGTATATATTGCTTCTATATAGTCTAAGAAACATATATGCAAAGCATCCAAACAGTACAATTCGCCAATTTATTGTTCTTCAAGTTTAAGTGAACAACGAGCCCCATTGTTAATCCTTTAAAGGAAATTATTTGTAAATTTCGACAAGTAGAACAATGATTGGAACACGTAGGCTGTTGAAATCTTTGTATATATTGCTTCCATATAATCTAAGAAACATATATGCAAAGCATCCAAACAGTACAATTCGCCAATTTTTTGTTCTTCATGTTTAAGTGAACAATGAGCCCCAATGGTTAATCCTTTATCGGTAATTATTTGTAACCTTCGACAAGTAGAACAATGAATGGAACAGGTAGACGGTTGAATTCTTTGTATATATTGATTCTATATAGTCTATGAAACATATATGCAAAGCATCCAAACAGTACAATTCGCCAATTTATTGTTCTTCAAGTTTAAGTGAACAACGAGCCCCATTGTTAATCCTTTAAAGGAAATTATTTGTAAATTTCGACAAGTAGAACAATGATTGGAACACGTAGACGGTTGAAATCTTTGTATATATTGCTTCCATATAGTCTAAGAAACATGTACGCAAAGCATCCAAACAGTACCATTCGCCAATTTTTTGTTCTTCAAGTTTAAGTGAACAATGAGCCGCAATGGTTAATCCTTTATCGGAAATTATTTGTAACTTTCGACAAGTAGAACAATGAATGGAACAGGTAGACGGTTGAAATCTTTGTATATATTGCTTCTATATAATCTAAGAAACATATATGCAAAGCATCCAAACAGTACCATTCGCCAATTTTTTGTTCTTCAAGTTTAAGTAGACAACGAGCCCCATTGATAATCATGAAACGGAAATTATTTGTAACTTTTTACAAGTAGAACAATGAATAGAACAGGTAGACGGTTGAAATCTTTGTATATGTTGCTTCTATATAGTCTATGAAACCTATATGCAAAGCATCCAAACAGTACCATTCGCCAATTTTTTGGTCTTCCAGTTTAAGTGAACAATGAGCCCCTATGGTTAATCCTTTATCGGTAATTATTTGTAACTTTCGACAAGTTGAACAATGAATGGAACAGGTAGACGGTTGAAATCTTTGTATATATTGCTTCTATATAGTCTAAGAAACATATATGCAAAGCATCCAAAGAGTACAATTCGCCAATTTGTTGTTCCTCAAGTTTAAGTGAACAATGAGCCCCAATGGTTAATCCTTTATCGGTAATTATTTGTAACTTTCGACAAGTAGAACAATGAATGGAACATGTAGACGGTTGAAATCCTTGTATATATTGCTTCTATATAGTCTAAGAAACATATATGCAAAGCATCCAAAGAGTACAATTCGCCAATTTGTTGTTCCTCAAGTTTAAGTGAACAATGAGCCCCAATGGTTAATCCTTTATCGGTAATTATTTGTAACTTTCGACAAGTAGAACAATGAATGGAACATGTAGACGGTTGAAATCCTTGTACATATTGCTTCTATATAATATAAGAAACATATATTCAAAGCATCCAAACAGTACGATTCGCCAATTTTTTGTTCTTCAAGTTTAAGTGAACTACGAGCCCCATTGTTAATCCTTTAAAGGAAATTATTTGTAAATTTCGGCAAGTAGAACAATGAATGGAATAGGTAGACGGTTGAAATCATTGTATGTATTGCTTCTATATAGACTAAGAAACCTATATGCAAAGCATCCAAACAGTACAATTCGCCAATTTCTGGTTCTTCAAGTTTAAGTAAACTACGATCCCCAATGTTAATCCCTTAACGGAAATTATTTGTAACTTTCGACAAGTAGAACAATGAATGGAACAGGTAGACGGTTGAAATCATTGTATATATTGCTTCTATATAATCTAAGAGACAGATATGCAAAGCATCCAAACAGTACAATTCGCCAATTATTTCATATTCATGTTTAAGTGAACTACGAGCCCCATTGTTAATCCTCTAAAGGAAATTATTTGTAAATTTCGACAAGTAGAACAATGATTGGAACACGTAGACGGTTGAAATCTTTGTATATATTGCTTCCATATAGTCTAAGAAACATATATGCAAAGCATCCAAAGAGTACAATTCGCCAATTTTTTGTTCTTCAAGTTTAAGTGAACAATGAGCCCCAATGGTTAATCCTTTATCGGAAATTATTTGTAATTTTCGACAAGTAGAACAATGAATAGAACAGGTAGACGGTTGAAATCTTTGTATATGTTGCTTCTATATAGTCTACGAAACCTATATGCAAAGCATCTAAACAGTAACAATCGCCAATTTTTTGATCTTCAAGTTTAAGTGAACAGCGAGCCCCATTGATAATCATGAAATGGAAATTATTTATAACTTTCTACAAGTAGAACAATGAATAGTACAGGTAGACGGGTGAAATCTTTCTATATATTGCTTCTAATTAGTCTAAGAAACATATATGCAAAGCATCCAAACAGTACAATTTGCCAATTTTTTGTTCTTCAAGTTTAAGTGAACTACGAGCCCCATTGTTAATCCTTTAACGGAAATTAATTGTAACTTTCTACAAGTAGAACAATGATTGGTACACGTAGACGGTTGAAATCTTTGTATATATTGCTTCCATATAGTCTAAGAAACATATATGGAAAGCATCCAAACAGTACAATTCGCCAATTTTTTGTTCTTCAAGTTTAAGTGAACAATGAGCCCCAATGGTTAATCCTTTATCGGTAATTATTTGTAACTTTCGACAAGTAGAACAATGAATGGAACAGGTAGACGGTTGAATTCTTTGTATATATTGCTTCTATATAGTCTAAGAAACATATATGCAAAGCATCCAAACAGTACAATTCGCCAATTTATTGTTCTTCAAGTTTAAGTGAACAACGAGCCCCATTGTTAATCCTTTAAAGGAAATTATTTGTAAATTTCGACAAGTAGAACAATGATTGGAACACGTAGGCTGTTGAAATCTTTGTATATATTGCTTCCATATAATCTAAGAAACTTATATGCAAAGCATCCAAACAGTACAATTCGCCAATTTTTTGTTCTTCAAGTTTAAGTGAACAATGAGCCCCAATGGTTAATCCTTTATCGGTAATTATTTGTAACTTTCGACAAGTAGAACAATGAATGGAACAGGTAGACGGTTGAAATCCTTGTATATATTGCCTCTGTATAATCTAAGAAACATATGTGCAAAGCATCCAAACAGGACCATACGCCAATTTTTTGTTCTTCAAGTTTAAGTGAACTACGAGCCCCATTGTTAGTCCTTTAAAGGAAATTATTTGTAAATTTCGACAAGTAGAACAATGAATGGAACAGGTAGACTGTTGAAATCATTGTATATATTGCTTCTAAATAGTCTAAGAAACATATATGCAAAGCGTCCAAACAGTACAATTCGCCAATTATTTGATCTTCAAGTTTAAGTGAACTACGAGCCCCATTGTTAATACTTTAACGGAAATTATTTGTAACTTGCGACAAGTAGAACAATGAATGGAACAGGTAGCCGGTTGAAATCAATGTATATATTGCTTCTATATAGTCTAAGAAACATATATGCAAAGCATCCAAACAGTACCATTCGCCAATTTTTTGTTCTTCAAGTTTAAGTGAACAACGAGCCCCATTGTTAATCCTTTAAAGGAAATTATTTGTAAATTTCGACAAGTAGAACAATGATTGGAACACGTAGACGGTTGAAATCTTTGTAAATATTGCTTCCATATAGTCTAAGAAACATGTACGCAAAGCATCCAAACAGTACCATTCGCCAATTTTATGTTCTTCAAGTTTAAGTGAACAACTAGCCCCATTGTTAATCCTTTAAAGGAAATTATTTGTAAATTTCGACAAGTAGAACAATGAATGGAATAGGTAGACGGTTGAAATCATTGTATATATTGCTTCCATATATCTAAGAAACATATATGCAAAGCATCCAAACAGTACAATTCGCCAATTTATTGTTCTTCAAGTTTAAGAGTACAACGAGCCCCATTGTTAATCCTTTAAAGGAAATTATTTGTAAATTTCGACAAGTAGAACAATGAATGGAATAGGTAGACGGTTGAAATCATTGTATATATTGCTTCCATATATCTAAGAAACATATATGCAAAGCATCCAAACAGTACAATTCGCCAATTTTTTGTTTTTCAAGTTTAAGTGAACAATGAGCCCCAATGGTTAATCCTTTATCGGAAATTATTTGTAACTTTCGACAAGTAGAACAATGATTGTAACACGTAGACTGTTGAAATCTTTGTATATATTGCTTCCATATAGTCTGTGAAATATGTACGCAAAGCATCCAAACAATACCATTTGCCAATTTTTTGGTCTTCAAGTTTAAGTGAACAATGAGACCCAATGGTTAATCCTTTATCGGAAATTATTTGTAATTTTCGACAAGTAGAACAATGAATAGAACAGGTAGACGGTTGAAATCTTTGTATATGTTGCTTCTATATAGTCTACGAAACCTATATGCAAAGCATCTAAACAGTAACAATCGCCAATTTTTTGATCTTCAAGTTTAAGAGAACAGCGAGCCCCATTGATAATCATGAAATGGAAATTATTTGTAACTTTCTACAAGTAGAACAATGAATAGTACAGGTAGACGGGTGAAATCTTTCTATATATTGCTTCTAAAAAGTCTAAGAAACATATATGCAAAGCATCCAAACAGTACAATTTGCCAATTTTTTGTTCTTCAAGTTTAAGTGAACTACGAGCCCCATTGTTAATCCTTTAACGGAAATTAATTGTAACTTTCTACAAGTAGAACAATGATTGGTACACGTAGACGGTTGAAATCTTTGTATATATTGCTTCCATATAGTCTAAGAAACATATATGGAAAGCATCCAAACAGTACCAATTGCCAATTTTTTGGTCTTCAAGTTTAAGTGAACAATGAGCCCCAATGGTTAATCCTTTATTGGAAATTATTTGTAATTTTCGACAAGTAGAACAATGAATAGAACAGGTAGACGGTTGAAATCATTGTATATATTGCTTCTATATAGTCTAAGAAACATATATGCAAAGCATCCAAATAGTACAATTCGCCAATTTATTGTTCTTCAAGTTTAAGAGTACAACGAGCCCCATTGTTAATCCTTTAAAGGAAATTATTTGTAAATTTCGACAAGTAGAACAATGAATGGAATAGGTAGACGGTTGAAATCATTGTATATATTGCTTCCATATATCTAAGAAACATATATGCAAAGCATCCAAACAGTACAATTCGCCAATTTTTTGTTTTTCAAGTTTAAGTGAACAATGAGCCCCAATGGTTAATCCTTTATCGGAACTTATTTGTAACTTTCGACAAGTAGAACAATGATTGTAACACGTAGACTGTTGAAATCTTTGTATATATTGCTTCCATATAGTCTATGAAATATGTACGCAAAGCATCCAAACAATACCATTTGCCAATTTTTTGGTCTTCAAGTTTAAGTGAACAATGAGACCCAATGGTTAATCCTTTATCGGAAATTATTTGTAATTTTCGACAAGTAGAACAATGAATAGAACAGGTAGACGGTTGAAATCTTTGTATATGTTGCTTCTATATAGTCTACGAAACCTATATGCAAAGCATCTAAACAGTAACAATCGCCAATTTTTTGATCTTCAAGTTTAAGTGAACAGCGAGCCCCATTGATAATCATGAAATGGAAATTATTTATAACTTTCTACAAGTAGAACAATGAATAGTACAGGTAGACGGGTGAAATCTTTCTATATATTGCTTCTAATTAGTCTAAGAAACATATATGCAAAGCATCCAAACAGTACAATTTGCCAATTTTTTGTTCTTCAAGTTTAAGTGAACTACGAGCCCCATTGTTAATCCTTTAACGGAAATTAATTGTAACTTTCTACAAGTAGAACAATGATTGGTACACGTAGACGGTTGAAATCTTTGTATATATTGCTTCCATATAGTCTAAGAAACATATATGGAAAGCATCCAAACAGTACAATTCGCCAATTTTTTGTTCTTCAAGTTTAAGTGAACAATGAGCCCCAATGGTTAATCCTTTATCGGTAATTATTTGTAACTTTCGACAAGTAGAACAATGAATGGAACAGGTAGACGGTTGAATTCTTTGTATATATTGCTTCTATATAGTCTAAGAAACATATATGCAAAGCATCCAAACAGTACAATTCGCCAATTTATTGTTCTTCAAGTTTAAGTGAACAACGAGCCCCATTGTTAATCCTTTAAAGGAAATTATTTGTAAATTTCGACAAGTAGAACAATGATTGGAACACGTAGGCTGTTGAAATCTTTGTATATATTGCTTCCATATAATCTAAGAAACATATATGCAAAGCATCCAAACAGTACAATTCGCCAATTTTTTGTTCTTCAAGTTTAAGTGAACAATGAGCCCCAATGGTTAATCCTTTATCGGTAATTATTTGTAACCTTCGACAAGTAGAACAATGAATGGAACAGGTAGACGGTTGAATTCTTTGTATATATTGATTCTATATAGTCTATGAAACATATATGCAAAGCATCCAAACAGTACAATTCGCCAATTTATTGTTCTTCAAGTTTAAGTGAACAGCGAGCCCCATTGATAATCATGAAATGGATATTATTTGTAACTTTCTACAAGTAAAACAATGAATAGTACAGGTAGACGGGTGAAATCTTTCTATATATTGCTTCTAATTAGTCTAAGAAACATATATGCAAAGCATCCAAACAGTACAATTCGCCAATTTTTTGGTCTTCAAGTTTAAGTGAACTACGAGCCCCATTGTTAATCCTTTAAAGGAAATTATTTGTAAATTTCGACAAGTAGGACAATGAATGGAACAGGTAGACGGTTGAAATCTTTGTATATATTGTTTCTATATAATCTAAGAGACACATATGCAAAGCATCCAAACAGTACAATTCCCCAATTATTTCATCTTCATGATTAAGTGAACTACGAGCCCCATTGTTAATCCTTTAAAGGAAATTATTTGTAAATTTCGACAAGTAGAACAATGAATGGATCATGTAGACGGTTGAAATCATTGTATATATTGCTTCTATATAGTCTACGAAACAAATATGCAAAGCATCCAAACAGTACAATTCGCCAATTTTTTGTTCTTCAAGTTTAAGTGAACTACGAGCCCCATTGTTAATCCTTTAACGGAAATTAATTGTAACTTTCTACAAGTAGAACAATGATTGGAACACGTAGACGGTTGAAATCTTTGTATATATTGCTTCCATATAGTCTAAGAAACATATATGCAAAGCATCCAAACAGTAAAATTCTCCAATTTTTTGTTCTTCAAGTTTAAGTGAACAATGAGCCCCAATGGTTAATCCTTTATCGGTAATTATTTGTAACTTTCGACAAGTAGAACAATGAATGGAACAGGTAGACGGTTGAAATCTTTGTATATATTGCTTCCATATAGTCTAAGAAACATATATGCAAAGCATCCAAACAGTAAAATTCTCCAATTTTTTGTTCTTCAAGTTTAAGTGAACAATGAGCCCCAATGGTTAATCCTTTATCGGTAATTATTTGTAACTTTCGACAAGTAGAACAATGAATGGAACATGTAGACGGTTGAAATCCTTGTATATATTGCTTCTATATAGTCTAAGAAACATATATGCAAAGCATCCAAAGAGTACAATTCGCCAATTTGTTGTTCCTCAAGTTTAAGTGAACAATGAGCCCCAATGGTTAATCCTTTATCGGTAATTATTTGTAACTTTCGACAAGTAGAACAATGAATGGAACATGTAGACGGTTGAAATCCTTGTACATATTGCTTCTATATAATATAAGAAACATATATTCAAAGCATCCAAACAGTACGATTCGCCAATTTTTTGTTCTTCAAGTTTAAGTGAACTACGAGCCCCATTGTTAATCCTTTAAAGGAAATTATTTGTAAATTTCGGCAAGTAGAACAATGAATGGAACAGGTAGACGGTTGAAATCTTTGTATATGTTGCTTCTATATAGTCTACGAAACCTATATGCAAAGCATCTAAACAGTAACAATCGCCAATTTTTTGTTCTTCAAGTTTAAGTGAACTACGAGCCCCATTGTTAATCCTTTAACGGAAATTAATTGTAACTTTCTACAAGTAGAACAATGATTGGTACACGTAGACGGTTGAAATCTTTGTATACATTGCTTCCATATAGTCTAAGAAACATATATGGAAAGCATCCAAACAGTACAATTCGCCAATTTTTTGTTCTTCAAGTTTAAGTGAACAATGAGCCCCAATGGTTAATCCTTTATCGGTAATTATTTGTAACTTTCGACAAGTAGAACAATGAATGGAACAGGTAGACGGTTGAATTCTTTGTATATATTGCTTCTATATAGTCTAAGAAACATATATGCAAAGCATCCAAACAGTACAATTCGCCAATTTATTGTTCTTCAAGTTTAAGTGAACAACGAGCCCCATTGTTAATCCTTTAAAGGAAATTATTTGTAAATTTCGACAAGTAGAACAATGATTGGAACACGTAGGCTGTTGAAATCTTTGTATATATTGCTTCCATATAATCTAAGAAACTTATATGCAAAGCATCCAAACAGTACAATTCGCCAATTTTTTGTTCTTCAAGTTTAAGTGAACAATGAGCCCCAATGGTTAATCCTTTATCGGTAATTATTTGTAACTTTCGACAAGTAGAACAATGAATGGAACAGGTAGACGGTTGAAATCCTTGTATATATTGCCTCTGTATAATCTAAGAAACATATGTGCAAAGCATCCAAACAGGACCATACGCCAATTTTTTGTTCTTCAAGTTTAAGTGAACTACGAGCCCCATTGTTAGTCCTTTAAAGGAAATTATTTGTAAATTTCGACAAGTAGAACAATGAATGGAACAGGTAGACTGTTGAAATCATTGTATATATTGCTTCTAAATAGTCTAAGAAACATATATGCAAAGCGTCCAAACAGTACAATTCGCCAATTATTTGATCTTCAAGTTTAAGTGAACTACGAGCCCCATTGTTAATACTTTAACGGAAATTATTTGTAACTTGCGACAAGTAGAACAATGAATGGAACAGGTAGCCGGTTGAAATCAATGTATATATTGCTTCTATATAGTCTAAGAAACATATATGCAAAGCATCCAAACAGTACCATTCGCCAATTTTTTGTTCTTCAAGTTTAAGTGAACAACGAGCCCCATTGTTAATCCTTTAAAGGAAATTATTTGTAAATTTCGACAAGTAGAACAATGATTGGAACACGTAGACGGTTGAAATCTTTGTAAATATTGCTTCCATATAGTCTAAGAAACATGTACGCAAAGCATCCAAACAGTACCATTCGCCAATTTTATGTTCTTCAAGTTTAAGTGAACAACTAGCCCCATTGTTAATCCTTTAAAGGAAATTATTTGTAAATTTCGACAAGTAGAACAATGAATGGAATAGGTAGACGGTTGAAATCATTGTATATATTGCTTCCATATATCTAAGAAACATATATGCAAAGCATCCAAACAGTACAATTCGCCAATTTATTGTTCTTCAAGTTTAAGAGTACAACGAGCCCCATTGTTAATCCTTTAAAGGAAATTATTTGTAAATTTCGACAAGTAGAACAATGAATGGAATAGGTAGACGGTTGAAATCATTGTATATATTGCTTCCATATATCTAAGAAACATATATGCAAAGCATCCAAACAGTACAATTCGCCAATTTTTTGTTTTTCAAGTTTAAGTGAACAATGAGCCCCAATGGTTAATCCTTTATCGGAAATTATTTGTAACTTTCGACAAGTAGAACAATGATTGTAACACGTAGACTGTTGAAATCTTTGTATATATTGCTTCCATATAGTCTGTGAAATATGTACGCAAAGCATCCAAACAATACCATTTGCCAATTTTTTGGTCTTCAAGTTTAAGTGAACAATGAGACCCAATGGTTAATCCTTTATCGGAAATTATTTGTAATTTTCGACAAGTAGAACAATGAATAGAACAGGTAGACGGTTGAAATCTTTGTATATGTTGCTTCTATATAGTCTACGAAACCTATATGCAAAGCATCTAAACAGTAACAATCGCCAATTTTTTGATCTTCAAGTTTAAGAGAACAGCGAGCCCCATTGATAATCATGAAATGGAAATTATTTGTAACTTTCTACAAGTAGAACAATGAATAGTACAGGTAGACGGGTGAAATCTTTCTATATATTGCTTCTAAAAAGTCTAAGAAACATATATGCAAAGCATCCAAACAGTACAATTTGCCAATTTTTTGTTCTTCAAGTTTAAGTGAACTACGAGCCCCATTGTTAATCCTTTAACGGAAATTAATTGTAACTTTCTACAAGTAGAACAATGATTGGTACACGTAGACGGTTGAAATCTTTGTATATATTGCTTCCATATAGTCTAAGAAACATATATGGAAAGCATCCAAACAGTACCAATTGCCAATTTTTTGGTCTTCAAGTTTAAGTGAACAATGAGCCCCAATGGTTAATCCTTTATTGGAAATTATTTGTAATTTTCGACAAGTAGAACAATGAATAGAACAGGTAGACGGTTGAAATCATTGTATATATTGCTTCTATATAGTCTAAGAAACATATATGCAAAGCATCCAAATAGTACAATTCGCCAATTTATTGTTCTTCAAGTTTAAGAGTACAACGAGCCCCATTGTTAATCCTTTAAAGGAAATTATTTGTAAATTTCGACAAGTAGAACAATGAATGGAATAGGTAGACGGTTGAAATCATTGTATATATTGCTTCCATATATCTAAGAAACATATATGCAAAGCATCCAAACAGTACAATTCGCCAATTTTTTGTTTTTCAAGTTTAAGTGAACAATGAGCCCCAATGGTTAATCCTTTATCGGAACTTATTTGTAACTTTCGACAAGTAGAACAATGATTGTAACACGTAGACTGTTGAAATCTTTGTATATATTGCTTCCATATAGTCTATGAAATATGTACGCAAAGCATCCAAACAATACCATTTGCCAATTTTTTGGTCTTCAAGTTTAAGTGAACAATGAGACCCAATGGTTAATCCTTTATCGGAAATTATTTGTAATTTTCGACAAGTAGAACAATGAATAGAACAGGTAGACGGTTGAAATCTTTGTATATGTTGCTTCTATATAGTCTACGAAACCTATATGCAAAGCATCTAAACAGTAACAATCGCCAATTTTTTGATCTTCAAGTTTAAGTGAACAGCGAGCCCCATTGATAATCATGAAATGGAAATTATTTATAACTTTCTACAAGTAGAACAATGAATAGTACAGGTAGACGGGTGAAATCTTTCTATATATTGCTTCTAATTAGTCTAAGAAACATATATGCAAAGCATCCAAACAGTACAATTTGCCAATTTTTTGTTCTTCAAGTTTAAGTGAACTACGAGCCCCATTGTTAATCCTTTAACGGAAATTAATTGTAACTTTCTACAAGTAGAACAATGATTGGTACACGTAGACGGTTGAAATCTTTGTATATATTGCTTCCATATAGTCTAAGAAACATATATGGAAAGCATCCAAACAGTACAATTCGCCAATTTTTTGTTCTTCAAGTTTAAGTGAACAATGAGCCCCAATGGTTAATCCTTTATCGGTAATTATTTGTAACTTTCGACAAGTAGAACAATGAATGGAACAGGTAGACGGTTGAATTCTTTGTATATATTGCTTCTATATAGTCTAAGAAACATATATGCAAAGCATCCAAACAGTACAATTCGCCAATTTATTGTTCTTCAAGTTTAAGTGAACAACGAGCCCCATTGTTAATCCTTTAAAGGAAATTATTTGTAAATTTCGACAAGTAGAACAATGATTGGAACACGTAGGCTGTTGAAATCTTTGTATATATTGCTTCCATATAATCTAAGAAACATATATGCAAAGCATCCAAACAGTACAATTCGCCAATTTTTTGTTCTTCAAGTTTAAGTGAACAATGAGCCCCAATGGTTAATCCTTTATCGGTAATTATTTGTAACCTTCGACAAGTAGAACAATGAATGGAACAGGTAGACGGTTGAATTCTTTGTATATATTGATTCTATATAGTCTATGAAACATATATGCAAAGCATCCAAACAGTACAATTCGCCAATTTATTGTTCTTCAAGTTTAAGTGAACAGCGAGCCCCATTGATAATCATGAAATGGATATTATTTGTAACTTTCTACAAGTAAAACAATGAATAGTACAGGTAGACGGGTGAAATCTTTCTATATATTGCTTCTAATTAGTCTAAGAAACATATATGCAAAGCATCCAAACAGTACAATTCGCCAATTTTTTGGTCTTCAAGTTTAAGTGAACTACGAGCCCCATTGTTAATCCTTTAAAGGAAATTATTTGTAAATTTCGACAAGTAGGACAATGAATGGAACAGGTAGACGGTTGAAATCTTTGTATATATTGTTTCTATATAATCTAAGAGACACATATGCAAAGCATCCAAACAGTACAATTCCCCAATTATTTCATCTTCATGATTAAGTGAACTACGAGCCCCATTGTTAATCCTTTAAAGGAAATTATTTGTAAATTTCGACAAGTAGAACAATGAATGGATCATGTAGACGGTTGAAATCATTGTATATATTGCTTCTATATAGTCTACGAAACAAATATGCAAAGCATCCAAACAGTACAATTCGCCAATTTTTTGTTCTTCAAGTTTAAGTGAACTACGAGCCCCATTGTTAATCCTTTAACGGAAATTAATTGTAACTTTCTACAAGTAGAACAATGATTGGAACACGTAGACGGTTGAAATCTTTGTATATATTGCTTCCATATAGTCTAAGAAACATATATGCAAAGCATCCAAACAGTAAAATTCTCCAATTTTTTGTTCTTCAAGTTTAAGTGAACAATGAGCCCCAATGGTTAATCCTTTATCGGTAATTATTTGTAACTTTCGACAAGTAGAACAATGAATGGAACAGGTAGACGGTTGAAATCTTTGTATATATTGCTTCTATATAGTCTAAGAAACATATATGCAAAGCATCCAAACAGTACAATTCGCCAATTTTTTGTTCTTCAAGTTTAAGTGAACTACGAGCCCCATTGTTAATCCTTTAACGGAAATTAATTCTAAATTTCTACAAGTAGAACAATGATTGGAACACGTAGACGGTTGAAATCTTTGTATATATTGCTTCCATATAGTCTAAGAAACATAAATGCAAAGCATCCAAACAGTACAATTCGCCAATTTTTTGTTCTTCAAGTTTAAGTAAACTACGATCCCCATTGTTAATCACTTAACGGAAATTATTTGTAACTTTCGACAAGTAGAACAATGAATGGAACAGGTAGACGGTTGAAATCATTGTATATATTGCTTCTATATAATCTAAGAGACACATATGCAAAGCATCCAAACAGTACAATTCGCCAATTATTTCATCTTCATGATTAAGTGAACTACGAGCCCCATTGTTAATCCTTTAAAGGAAATTATTTGTAACTTTCGACATGTAGAACAATGAATGGAACAGGTAGACGGTTGAAATCTTTGTATATATTGCTTCTATATAGTCTAAGAAACATATATGCAAAGCATCCAAACAGTACAATTCGCCAATTTTTTGTTCTTCAAGTTTAAGTAAACTACGATCCCCATTGTTAATCACTTAACGGAAATTATTTGTAACTTTCGACATGTAGAACAATGAATGGAACAGGTAGACGGTTGAAATCTTTGTATATATTGCTTCTATATAGTCTAAGAAACATATATGCAAAGCATCCAAACAGTACAATTCGCCAATTTATTGTTCTTCAAGTTTAAGTGAACAACGAGCCCCATTGTTAATCCTTTAAAGGAAATTATTTGTAAATTTCGACAAGTAGAACAATGAATGGAACAGGTAGACGGTTGAAATCTTTGTATATATTGCTACTATATAATCTAAGAAACATATATGCAAAGCATCCAAACAGCACCATTCGCCAATTTTTTGATCTTCAAGTTTAAGTGAACTACGAGCCCCATTGTTAATCCTTTAAAGGAAATTATTTGTAAATTTCAACAAGTAGAACAATGAATGGAACAGGTAGCCGGTTGAAATCAATGTATATATTGCTTCTATATAGTCTAAGAAACATATATGCAAAGCATCCAAACAGTACAATTCGCGAATTTATTGTTCTTCAAGTTTAACTGAACAACGAGCCCCATTGTTAATCCTTTAACGGAAATTAATTGTAATTTTCTACAAGTAGAACAATGATTGGTACACGTAGACGGTTGAAATCTTTGTATATATTGCTTCTATATAGTCTAAGAAACATAGATGCAAAGCATCCAAACAGTACAATTCGCCAATTTATTGTTCTTCAAGTTTAAGTGAACAACGAGCCCCATTGTTAATCCTTTAACGGAAATTAATTGTAACTTTCTACAAGTAGAACAATGATTGGAACACGTAGACGGTTGAAATCTTTGTATATATTGCTTCCATATAGTCTAAGAAACATATATGCAAAGCATCCAAACAGTACCATTCTCCAATTTTTTGTTCTTCAAGTTTAAGTGAACAATGAGCCCCAATGGTTAATCCTTTATCGGTAATTATTTGTAACTTTCGACAAGTAGAACAATGAATGGAACAGGTAGACGGTTGAAATCTTTGTATATATTGCTTCTATATAGTCTAAGAAACATATATGCAAAGCATCCAAACAGTACAATTCGCCAATTTTTTGTTCTTCAAGTTTAAGTGAACTACGAGCCCCATTGTTAATCCTTTAACGGAAATTAATTCTAAATTTCTACAAGTAGAACAATGATTGGAACACGTAGACGGTTGAAATCTTTGTATATATTGCTTCCATATAGTCTAAGAAACATAAATGCAAAGCATCCAAACAGTACAATTCGCCAATTTTTTGTTCTTCAAGTTTAAGTAAACTACGATCCCCATTGTTAATCACGTAACGGAAATTATTTGTAACTTTCGACAAGTAGAACAATGAATGGAACAGGTAGACGGTTGAAATCATTGTATATATTGCTTCTATATAATCTAAGAGACACATATGCAAAGCATCCAAACAGTACAATTCGCCAATTATTTCATCTTCATGATTAAGTGAACTACGAGCCCCATTGTTAATCCTTTAAAGGAAATTATTTGTAAATTTCGACAAGTAGAACAATGAATGGATCATGTAGACGGTTGAAATCATTTTATATATTGCTTCTATATAGTCTACGAAACAAATATGCAAAGCATCCAAACAGTACAATTCGCCAATTTTTTGTTCTTCAAGTTTAAGTGAACTACGAGCCCCATTGTTAGTCCTTTAACGGAAATTAATTGTAACTTTCTACAAGTAGAACAATGATTGGAACACGTAGACGGTTGAAATCTTTGTATATATTGCTTCCATATAGTCTAAGAAACATATATGCAAAGCATCCAAACAGTACCATTCTCCAATTTTTTATCCTTCAAGCTTAAGTGAACAATGAGGCCCAATGGTTAATCCTTTATCGGAAATTATTTGTAATTTTCGGCAAGTAGAACAATGAATGGAATAGGTAGACGGTTGAAATCATTGTATATATTGCTTCTATATAGTCTACGAAACAAATATGCAAAGCATCCAAACAGAACAATTCGCCAATTTTTTGTTCTTCAAGTTTAAGTGAACTACGAGCCCCATTGTTAATCCTTTAACGGAAATTAATTGTAACTTTCTACAAGTAGAACAATGATTGGAACACGTAGACGGTTGAAATCTTTGTATATATAGCTGCCATATAGTCTAAGAAACATATATGCAAAGCATCCAAACAGTACCATTCGCCAATTTTTTGTCCTTCAAGTTTAAGTAAACTACGATCCCCATTGTTAATCCCTTAACGGAAATTATTTCTAACTTTCGACAAGTAGAACAATGAATGGAACAGGTAGACGGTTGAAATATTTGTATATATTGCTTCTGTATAATATAAGAAACATATATTCAAAGCATCCAAACAGTACCATCCGCCAATTTTTTGTTCTTCAAGTTTAAGTGAACTACGAGCCCCATTGTTAATCCTTTAAAGGAAATTATTTGTAAATTTCGGCAAGTAGAACAATGAATGGAATAAGTAGACGGTTGAAATCATTGTATATATTGCTTCTATATAGTCTACGAAACAAATATGCAAAGCATCCAAACAGTACAATTCGCCAATTTATTGTTCTTCAAGTTTAAGTGAACAACGAGCCCCATTGTTAATCCTTTAAAGGAATTTATTTGTAAATTTCGACAAGTAGAACAATGATTGGAACACGTAGGCTGTTGAAATCTTTGTATATATTGCTTCCATATAATCTAACAAACATATATGCAAAGCATCCAAACAGTACAATTCGCCAATTTTTTGTTCTTCAAGTTTAAGTGAACAATGAGCCCTAATGGTTAATCCTTTATCGGTAATTATTTGTAACCTTGGACAAGTAGAACAATGAATGGAACAGGTAGACGGTTGAATTCTTTGTATATATTGATTCTATATAGTCTATGAAACATATATGCAAAGCATCCAAACAGTACAATTCGCCAATTTATTGTTCTTCAAGTTTAAGTGAACAGCGAGCCCCATTGATAATCATGAAATGGAAATTATTTGTAACTTTCTACAAGTAAAACAATGAATAGTACAGGTAGACGGGTGAAATCTTTCTATATATTGCTTCTAATTAGTCTAAGAAACATATATGCAAAGCATCCAAACAGTACAATTCGCCAATTTTTTGTTCTTCAAGTTTAAGTGAACTACGAGCCCCATTGTTAATCCTTTAAAGGAAATTATTTGTAAATTTCGACAAGTAGGACAATGAATGGAACAGGTAGACGGTTGAAATCTTTGTATATATTGTTTCTATATAATCTAAGAGACACATATGCAAAGCATCCAAACAATACAATTCCCCAATTATTTCATCTTCATGATTAAGTGAACTACGAGCCCCATTGTTAATCCTTTAAAGGAAATTATTTGTAAATTTCGACAAGTGGAACAATGAATGGATCATGTAGACGGTTGAAATCATTGTATATATTGCTTCTATATAGTCTACGAAACAAATATGCAAAGCATCCAAACAGTACAATTCGCCAATTTTTTGTTCTTCAAGTTTAAGTGAACTACGAGCCCCATTGTTAATCCTTTAACGGAAATTAATTGTAACTTTCTACAAGTAGAACAATGATTGGAACACGTAGACGGTTGAAATCTTTGTATATATTGCTTCCATATAGTCTAAGAAACATATATGCAAAGCATCCAAACAGTACCATTCTCCAATTTTTTGTTCTTCAAGTTTAAGTGAACAATGAGCCCCAATGGTTAATCCTTTATCGGTAATTATTTGTAACTTTCGACAAGTAGAACAATGAATGGAACAGGTAGACGGTTGAAATCTTTGTATATATTGCTTCTATATAGTCTAAGAAACATATATGCAAAGCATCCAAACAGTACAATTCGCCAATTTTTTGTTCCTCAAGTTTAAGTGAACTACGAGCCCCATTGTTAATCCTTTAACGGAAATTAATTCTAAATTTCTACAAGTAGAACAATGATTGGAACACGTAGACGGTTGAAATCTTTGTATATATTGCTTCCATATAGTCTAAGAAACATAAATGCAAAGCATCCAAACAGTACAATTCGCCAATTTTTTGTTCTTCAAGTTTAAGTAAACTACGATCCCCATTGTTAATCACTTAACGGAAATTATTTGTAACTTTCGACAAGTAGAACAATGAATGGAACAGGTAGACGGTTGAAATCATTGTATATATTGCTTCTATATAATCTAAGAGACACATATGCAAAGCATCCAAACAGTACAATTCGCCAATTATTTCATCTTCATGATTAAGTGAACTACGAGCCCCATTGTTAATCCTTTAAAGGAAATTATTTGTAAATTTCGACAAGTAGAACAATGAATGGATCATGTAGACGGTTGAAATCATTTTATATATTGCTTCTATATAGTCTACGAAACAAATATGCAAAGCATCCAAACAGAACAATTCGCCAATTTTTTGTTCTTCAAGTTTAAGTGAACTACGAGCCCCATTGTTAATCCTTTAACGGAAATTAATTGTAACTTTCTACAAGTAGAACAATGATTGGAACACGTAGACGGTTGAAATCTTTGTATATATAGCTTCCATATAGTCTAAGAAACATATATGCAAAGCATCCAAACAGTACCATTCGCCAATTTTTTGTCCTTCAAGTTTAAGTAAACTACGATCCCCATTGTTAATCCCTTAACGGAAATTATTTCTAACTTTCGACAAGTAGAACAATGAATGGAACAGGTAGACGGTTGAAATATTTGTATATATTGCTTCTGTATAATATAAGAAACATATATTCAAAGCATCCAAACAGTACCATCCGCCAATTTTTTGTTCTTCAAGTTTAAGTGAACTACGAGCCCCATTGTTAATCCTTTAAAGGAAATTATTTGTAAATTTCGGCAAGTAGAACAATGAATGGAATAAGTAGACGGTTGAAATCATTGTATATATTGCTTCTATATAGTCTACGAAACAAATATGCAAAGCATCCAAACAGTACAATTCGCCAATTTTTTGTCCTTCAAGTTTAAGTGAACAATGAGCCCCATTGTTAATCCTTTATCGGAAATTATTTGTAACTTTCGACAAGTAGAACAATGAATGGAACAGGTAGACGGCTGAAATCTTTGTATATATTGCTTCTATATAGTCTACGAAACAAATATGCAAAGCATCCAAACAGTATCATTCGCCAATTTTTTGTCCTTCAAGTTTAAGTGAACAATGAGCCCCATTGTTAATCCTTTATCGGAAATTATTTGTAACTTTCGACAAGTAGAACAATGAATGGAACAGGTAGACGGTTGAAATCAATGTATATATTGCTTCTATATAGTCTAAGAAACATATATGCAAAGCTTCCAAACAGTACCATTCGCCAATTTTTTGTTCTTCAAGTGTAAGTGAACAATGAGCCCCAATGGTTAATCGTTTATCGGAAATTATTTGTAACTTGCGACAAGTAGAACAATGAATGGAACAGGTAGACGGTTGAATTCTTTGTATATATTGCTTCTATATAGTCTAAGAAACATATATGCAAAACATCCAAACAGTACAATTCGCCAGTTTATTGTTCTTCAAGTTTAAGTGAACAACGAGCCCCATTGTTAATCCTTTAAAGGAAATTATTTGTAAATTTCGACAAGTAGAACAATGATTGGAACACGTAGACTGTTAAAATCTTTGTATGTATTGCTTCCATATAGTCTAAGAAACATGTACGCAAAGCATCCAAACAATACCATTTGCCAATTTTTTGGTCTTCAAGTTTAAGTGAACAATGAGACCCAATGGTTAATCCTTTATCGGAAATTATTTGTAATTTTCGACAAGTAGAACAATGAATAGAAAAGGTAGACGGTTGAAATCTTTGTATATGTTGCTTCTATATAGTCTACGAAACCTTTATGCAAAGCGTCTAAACAGTAACAATCGCCAATTTTTTGATCTTCAAGTTTAAGTGAACAGCGAGCCCCATTGATAATCATGAAATGGAAATTATTTGTAACTTTCTACAAGTAGAACAATGAATAGTACAGGTAGACGGGTGAAATCTTTCTATATATTGCTTATCAATAGTCTAAGAAACATATATGCAAAGCATCCAAACAGTACAATTCGCCAATTTTTTGTTCTTCAAGTTTAAGTGAACTACGAGCCCCGTTGTTAATCCTTTAAAGGAAATTATTTGTAAATTTCGACAAGTAGAACATTGAATGGAACAGGTAGACGGTTGAAATCTTTGTATATATTTCTTCTATATAGTATAAGAAACATATATGCAAAGCATCCAAACAGTACCATTCGCCAATTTTTTGTTCTTCAAGTTTAAGTGAACTACGAGCCCCATTGTTAATCCTTTAAAGGAAATTATTTGTAAATTTCGACAAGTAGAACAATGAATGGAACAGGTAGACTGTTGAAATCATTGTATATATTGCTTCTATATAGTCTAAGAAACATATATGCAAAGCATCCAAACAGTACAATTCGCCAATTTTTTGTTCTTCAAGTTTAAGTAAACTACGATCCCCATTGTTAATCCCTTAACTGAAATTATTTGTAACTTTCGACAAGTAGAACAATGAATGGAACAGGTAGACGGTTGAAATCCTTGTATATATTGCGTCTATATAGCCTTAGAAACATATATGCAAAGCATCCAAACAGTACCATTCGCCAATTTTTTGTTCTTCAAGTTTAAGTGAACAATGAGACCCATTGTTAATCCTTTATCGGAAATTATTTGTAACTTTCGACAAGTAGAACAATGAATGGAACATGTAGACGGTTGAAATCTTTGTATATATTGCTTCTATATAGTCTAAGAAACATATATGCAAAGCATCCAAACAGTACAATTCGCCAATTTGTTGTTCCTCAAGTTTAAGTGAACAATGAGCCCCAATGGTTAATCCTTTATCGGTAATTATTTGTAACTTTCGACAAGTAGAACAATGAATGGAACATGTAGACGGTTGAAATCCTTGTATATATTGCTTCTATATAATATAAGAAACATATATTCAAAGCATCCAAACAGTACGATTCGCCAATTTTTTGTTCTTCAAGTTTAAGTGAACTACGAGTCCCATTGTTAATCCTTTAAAGGAAATTATTTGTAAATTTCGGCAAGTAGAACAATGAATGGAATTGGTAGACGGTTGAAATCATTGTATGTATTGCTTCTATATAGACTAAGAAACCTATATGCAAAGCATCCAAACAGTACAATTCGCCAATTTCTGGTTCTTCAAGTTTAAGTAAACTACGATCCCCATTGTTAATCCCTTAACGGAAATTATTTGTAACTTTCGACAAGTAGAACAATGAATGGAACAGGTAGACGGTTGAAATCATTGTATATATTGCTTCTATATAGACTAAGAAACATATACGCAAATCATCCAAACAGTACCATTAGCCAATTTTTTGTTCTTCAAGTTTAAGTGAACGACGAGCCCCATTGATAATCATGAAACGGAAATTATTTGTAACTTTCGACAAGTAGAACAATGATTGTAACACGTAGACTGTTGAAATCTTTGTATATATTGCTTCCATATAGTCTATGAAATATGTACGCAAAGCATCCAAACAATACCATTTGCCAATTTTTTGGTCTTCAAGTTTAAGTGAACAATGAGACCCAATGGTTAATCCTTTATCGGAAATTATTTGTAATTTTCGACAAGTAGAACAATGAATAGAACAGGTAGACGGTTGAAATCTTTGTATATGTTGCTTCTATATAGTCTACGAAACCTATATGCAAAGCATCTAAACAGTAACAATCGCCAATTTTTTGATCTTCAAGTTTAAGAGAACAGCGAGCCCCATTGATAATCATGAAATGGAAATTATTTGTAACTTTCTACAAGTAGAACAATGAATAGTACAGGTAGACGGGTGAAATCTTTCTATATATTGCTCCCATATAGTCTAAGAAACATATATGCAAAGCATCCAAACAGTACAATTCGCCAATTTTTTGTTCTTCATGTTTAAGTGAACAACGAACCCCATTGTTAATCCTTTAAAGGAAATTATTTCTAACTTTCGACAAGTAGAACATTGAATGGAACAGGTAGACGGTTGAAATCTTTGTATATATTTCTTCTATATAGTATAAGAAACATATATGCAAAGCATCCAAACAGTACAATTCGCCAATTTTATGTTCTTCAAGTTTAAGTGAACAATGAGCCCCAATGGTTAATCGTTTATCGGAAATTATTTGTAACTTTCGACAAGTAGAACAATGAATGGAACAGGTAGACGGTTGAAATCTTTGTATATATTGCTTCTATATAGTCTATGAAACATATATGCAAGGCATCCAAACAGTACAATTCGCCAATTTTTTGTCCTTCAAGTTTAAGTGAACAATGAGCCCCATTGTTAATCCTTTATCGGAAATTATTTGTAACTTTCGACAAGTAGAACAATGAATGGAACAGGTAGACGGTTGAAATCAATGTATATATTGCTTCTATATAGTCTAACAAACATATATGCAAAGCTTCCAAACAGTACCATTCGCCAATTTTTTGTTCTTCAAGTGTAAGTGAACAATGAGCCCCAATGGTTAATCGTTTATCGGAAATTATTTGTAACTTGCGACAAGTAGAACAATGAATGGAACAGGTAGACGGTTGAATTCTTTGTATATATTGCTTCTATATAGTCTAAGAAACATATATGCAAAACATCCAAACAGTACAATTCGCCAGTTTATTGTTCTTCAAGTTTAAGTGAACAACGAGCCCCATTGTTAATCCTTTAAAGGAAATTATTTGTAAATTTCGACAAGTAGAACAATGATTGGAACACGTAGACTGTTAAAATCTTTGTATGTATTGCTTCCATATAGTCTAAGAAACATGTACGCAAAGCATCCAAACAATACCATTTGCCAATTTTTTGGTCTTCAAGTTTAAGTGAACAATGAGACCCAATGGTTAATCCTTTATCGGAAATTATTTGTAATTTTCGACAAGTAGAACAATGAATAGAAAAGGTAGACGGTTGAAATCTTTGTATATGTTGCTTCTATATAGTCTACGAAACCTTTATGCAAAGCGTCTAAACAGTAACAATCGCCAATTTTTTGATCTTCAAGTTTAAGTGAACAGCGAGCCCCATTGATAATCATGAAATGGAAATTATTTGTAACTTTCTACAAGTAGAACAATGAATAGTACAGGTAGACGGGTGAAATCTTTCTATATATTGCTTATCAATAGTCTAAGAAACATATATGCAAAGCATCCAAACAGTACAATTCGCCAATTTTTTGTTCTTCAAGTTTAAGTGAACTACGAGCCCCGTTGTTAATCCTTTAAAGGAAATTATTTGTAAATTTCGACAAGTAGAACATTGAATGGAACAGGTAGACGGTTGAAATCTTTGTATATATTTCTTCTATATAGTATAAGAAACATATATGCAAAGCATCCAAACAGTACCATTCGCCAATTTTTTGTTCTTCAAGTTTAAGTGAACTACGAGCCCCATTGTTAATCCTTTAAAGGAAATTATTTGTAAATTTCGACAAGTAGAACAATGAATGGAACAGGTAGACTGTTGAAATCATTGTATATATTGCTTCTATATAGTCTAAGAAACATATATGCAAAGCATCCAAACAGTAAAATTCGCCAATTTTTTGTTCTTCAAGTTTAAGTAAACTACGATCCCCATTGTTAATCCCTTAACGGAAATTATTTGTAACTTTCGACAAGTAGAACAATGAATGGAACAGGTAGACGGTTGAAATCCTTGTATATATTGCGTCTATATAGCCTTAGAAACATATATGCAAAGCATCCAAACAGTACCATTCGCCAATTTTTTGTTCTTCAAGTTTAAGTGAACAATGAGACCCATTGTTAATCCTTTATCGGAAATTATTTGTAACTTTCGACAAGTAGAACAATGAATGGAACATGTAGACGGTTGAAATCTTTGTATATATTGCTTCTATATAGTCTAAGAAACATATATGCAAAGCATCCAAACAGTACAATTCGCCAATTTGTTGTTCCTCAAGTTTAAGTGAACAATGAGCCCCAATGGTTAATCCTTTATCGGTAATTATTTGTAACTTTCGACAAGTAGAACAATGAATGGAACATGTAGACGGTTGAAATCCTTGTATATATTGCTTCTATATAATATAAGAAACATATATTCAAAGCATCCAAACAGTACGATTCGCCAATTTTTTGTTCTTCAAGTTTAAGTGAACTACGAGTCCCATTGTTAATCCTTTAAAGGAAATTATTTGTAAATTTCGGCAAGTAGAACAATGAATGGAATTGGTAGACGGTTGAAATCATTGTATGTATTGCTTCTATATAGACTAAGAAACCTATATGCAAAGCATCCAAACAGTACAATTCGCCAATTTCTGGTTCTTCAAGTTTAAGTAAACTACGATCCCCATTGTTAATCCCTTAACGGAAATTATTTGTAACTTTCGACAAGTAGAACAATGAATGGAACAGGTAGACGGTTGAAATCATTGTATATATTGCTTCTATATAGACTAAGAAACATATACGCAAATCATCCAAACAGTACCATTAGCCAATTTTTTGTTCTTCAAGTTTAAGTGAACGACGAGCCCCATTGATAATCATGAAACGGAAATTATTTGTAACTTTCGACAAGTAGAACAATGATTGTAACACGTAGACTGTTGAAATCTTTGTATATATTGCTTCCATATAGTCTATGAAATATGTACGCAAAGCATCCAAACAATACCATTTGCCAATTTTTTGGTCTTCAAGTTTAAGTGAACAATGAGACCCAATGGTTAATCCTTTATCGGAAATTATTTGTAATTTTCGACAAGTAGAACAATGAATGGAACAGGTAGACGGTTGAATTCTTTGTATATATTGATTCTATATAGTCTATGAAACATATCTGCAAAGCATCCAAACAGTACAATTCGCCAATTTATTGTTCTTCAAGTTTAAGTGAACAGCGAGCCCCATTGATAATCATGAAATGGATATTATTTGTAACTTTCTACAAGTAAAACAATGAATAGTACAGGTAGACGGGTGAAATCTTTCTATATATTGCTTCTAATTAGTCTAAGAAACATATATGCAAAGCATCCAAACAGTACAATTCGCCAATTTTTTGGTCTTCAAGTTTAAGTGAACTACGAGCCCCATTGTTAATCCTTTAAAGGAAATTATTTGTAAATTTCGACAAGTAGGACAATGAATGGAACAGGTAGACGGTTGAAATCTTTGTATATATTGTTTCTATATAATCTAAGAGACACATATGCAAAGCATCCAAACAGTACAATTCCCCAATTATTTCATCTTCATGATTAAGTGAACTACGAGCCCCATTGTTAATCCTTTAAAGGAAATTATTTGTAAATTTCGACAAGTAGAACAATGAATGGATCATGTAGACGGTTGAAATCATTGTATATATAGCTTCCATATAGTCTAAGAAACATATATGCAAAGCATCCAAACAGTACCATTCGCCAATTTTTTGTCCTTCAAGTTTAAGTAAACTACGATCCCCATTGTTAATCCCTTAACGGAAATTATTTCTAACTTTCGACAAGTAGAACAATGAATGGAACAGGTAGACGGTTGAAATATTTGTATATATTGCTTCTGTATAATATAAGAAACATATATTCAAAGCATCCAAACAGTACCATCCGCCAATTTTTTGTTCTTCAAGTTTAAGTGAACTACGAGCCCCATTGTTAATCCTTTAAAGGAAATTATTTGTAAATTTCGGCAAGTAGAACAATGAATGGAATAAGTAGACGGTTGAAATCATTGTATATATTGCTTCTATATAGTCTACGAAACAAATATGCAAAGCATCCAAACAGTACAATTCGCCAATTTTTTGTCCTTCAAGTTTAAGTGAACAATGAGCCCCATTGTTAATCCTTTATCGGAAATTATTTGTAACTTTCGACAAGTAGAACAATGAATGGAACAGGTAGACGGCTGAAATCTTTGTATATATTGCTTCTATATAGTCTACGAAACAAATATGCAAAGCATCCAAACAGTATCATTCGCCAATTTTTTGTCCTTCAAGTTTAAGTGAACAATGAGCCCCATTGTTAATCCTTTATCGGAAATTATTTGTAACTTTCGACAAGTAGAACAATGAATGGAACAGGTAGACGGTTGAAATCAATGTATATATTGCTTCTATATAGTCTAAGAAACATATATGCAAAGCTTCCAAACAGTACCATTCGCCAATTTTTTGTTCTTCAAGTGTAAGTGAACAATGAGCCCCAATGGTTAATCGTTTATCGGAAATTATTTGTAACTTGCGACAAGTAGAACAATGAATGGAACAGGTAGACGGTTGAATTCTTTGTATATATTGCTTCTATATAGTCTAAGAAACATATATGCAAAACATCCAAACAGTACAATTCGCCAGTTTATTGTTCTTCAAGTTTAAGTGAACAACGAGCCCCATTGTTAATCCTTTAAAGGAAATTATTTGTAAATTTCGACAAGTAGAACAATGATTGGAACACGTAGACTGTTAAAATCTTTGTATGTATTGCTTCCATATAGTCTAAGAAACATGTACGCAAAGCATCCAAACAATACCATTTGCCAATTTTTTGGTCTTCAAGTTTAAGTGAACAATGAGACCCAATGGTTAATCCTTTATCGGAAATTATTTGTAATTTTCGACAAGTAGAACAATGAATAGAAAAGGTAGACGGTTGAAATCTTTGTATATGTTGCTTCTATATAGTCTACGAAACGTTTATGCAAAGCGTCTAAACAGTAACAATCGCCAATTTTTTGATCTTCAAGTTTAAGTGAACAGCGAGCCCCATTGATAATCATGAAATGGAAATTATTTGTAACTTTCTACAAGTAGAACAATGAATAGTACAGGTAGACGGGTGAAATCTTTCTATATATTGCTTATCAATAGTCTAAGAAACATATATGCAAAGCATCCAAACAGTACAATTCGCCAATTTTTTGTTCTTCAAGTTTAAGTGAACTACGAGCCCCGTTGTTAATCCTTTAAAGGAAATTATTTGTAAATTTCGACAAGTAGAACATTGAATGGAACAGGTAGACGGTTGAAATCTTTGTATATATTTCTTCTATATAGTATAAGAAACATATATGCAAAGCATCCAAACAGTACCATTCGCCAATTTTTTGTTCTTCAAGTTTAAGTGAACTACGAGCCCCATTGTTAATCCTTTAAAGGAAATTATTTGTAAATTTCGACAAGTAGAACAATGAATGGAACAGGTAGACTGTTGAAATCATTGTATATATTGCTTCTATATAGTCTAAGAAACATATATGCAAAGCATCCAAACAGTACAATTCGCCAATTTTTTGTTCTTCAAGTTTAAGTAAACTACGATCCCCATTGTTAATCCCTTAACTGAAATTATTTGTAACTTTCGACAAGTAGAACAATGAATGGAACAGGTAGACGGTTGAAATCCTTGTATATATTGCGTCTATATAGCCTTAGAAACATATATGCAAAGCATCCAAACAGTACCATTCGCCAATTTTTTGTTCTTCAAGTTTAAGTGAACAATGAGACCCATTGTTAATCCTTTATCGGAAATTATTTGTAACTTTCGACAAGTAGAACAATGAATGGAACATGTAGACGGTTGAAATCTTTGTATATATTGCTTCTATATAGTCTAAGAAACATATATGCAAAGCATCCAAACAGTACAATTCGCCAATTTGTTGTTCCTCAAGTTTAAGTGAACAATGAGCCCCAATGGTTAATCCTTTATCGGTAATTATTTGTAACTTTCGACAAGTAGAACAATGAATGGAACATGTAGACGGTTGAAATCCTTGTATATATTGCTTCTATATAATATAAGAAACATATATTCAAAGCATCCAAACAGTACGATTCGCCAATTTTTTGTTCTTCAAGTTTAAGTGAACTACGAGTCCCATTGTTAATCCTTTAAAGGAAATTATTTGTAAATTTCGGCAAGTAGAACAATGAATGGAATTGGTAGACGGTTGAAATCATTGTATGTATTGCTTCTATATAGACTAAGAAACCTATATGCAAAGCATCCAAACAGTACAATTCGCCAATTTCTGGTTCTTAAAGTTTAAGTAAACTACGATCCCCATTGTTAATCCCTTAACGGAAATTATTTGTAACTTTCGACAAGTAGAACAATGAATGGAACAGGTAGACGGTTGAAATCATTGTATATATTGCTTCTATATAGACTAAGAAACATATACGCAAATCATCCAAACAGTACCATTAGCCAATTTTTTGTTCTTCAAGTTTAAGTGAACGACGAGCCCCATTGATAATCATGAAACGGAAATTATTTGTAACTTTCGACAAGTAGAACAATGATTGTAACACGTAGACTGTTGAAATCTTTGTATATATTGCTTCCATATAGTCTATGAAATATGTACGCAAAGCATCCAAACAATACCATTTGCCAATTTTTTGGTCTTCAAGTTTAAGTGAACAATGAGACCCAATGGTTAATCCTTTATCGGAAATTATTTGTAATTTTCGACAAGTAGAACAATGAATAGAACAGGTAGACGGTTGAAATCTTTGTATATGTTGCTTCTATATAGTCTACGAAACCTATATGCAAAGCATCTAAACAGTAACAATCGCCAATTTTTTGATCTTCAAGTTTAAGAGAACAGCGAGCCCCATTGATAATCATGAAATGGAAATTATTTGTAACTTTCTACAAGTAGAACAATGAATAGTACAGGTAGACGGGTGAAATCTTTCTATATATTGCTCCCATATAGTCTAAGAAACATATATGCAAAGCATCCAAACAGTACAATTCGCCAATTTTTTGTTCTTCATGTTTAAGTGAACAACGAACCCCATTGTTAATCCTTTAAAGGAAATTATTTGTAACTTTCGACAAGTAGAACATTGAATGGAACAGGTAGACGGTTGAAATCTTTGTATATATTTCTTCTATATAGTATAAGAAACATATATGCAAAGCATCCAAACAGTACAATTCGCCAATTTTATGTTCTTCAAGTTTAAGTGAACAATGAGCCCCAATGGTTAATCGTTTATCGGAAATTATTTGTAACTTTCGACAAGTAGAACAATGAATGGAACAGGTAGACGGTTGAAATCTTTGTATATATTGCTTCTATATAGTCTATGAAACATATATGCAAGGCATCCAAACAGTACAATTCGCCAATTATTTGATCTTCAAGTTTAAGTGAACTACGAGCCCCATTGTTAATCCTTTAAAGGAAATTATTTGTAAATTTCGACAAGTAGAACAATGAATGGAACAGGTAGACGGTTGAAATCTTTGTATATATTGCTTCTATATAGTCTAAGAAACATATATGCAAGGCATCCAAACAGTACAATTCGCCAATTTATTGTTCTTCAAGTTTAAGTGAACAACGAGCCCCATTGTTAATCCTTTAAAGGAAATTATTTGTAAATTTCGACAAGTAGAACAATGAATGGAACAGGTAGACGGTTGAAATCTTTGTATATATTGCTACTATATAATCTAAGAAACATATATGCAAAGCATCCAAACAGTACCATTCGCCAATTTTTTGTTCTTCAAGTTTATGTGAACAATGAGACCCATTGTTAATCCTTTATCGGAAATTATTTGTAACTTTCGACAAGTAGAACACTGAATGGAACAGGTAGGCGGTTGAAACATTTGTATATATTGCTTCTATATAGTCTAAGAAACATATATGCAAAGCATCCAAACAGTACAATTCGCCAATTTTTTGTTCTTCAAGTTTAAGTGAACTACGAGCCCCATTGTTAATCCTTTAACGGAAATTAATTGTAACTTTCTACAAGTAGAACAATGATTGGAACACGTAGACGGTTGAAATCTTTGTATATATTGCTTCCATATAGTCTAAGAAACATGTACGCAAAACATCCAAACAGTACCATTCGCCAATTTTTGGTTCTTCAAGTTTAAGTGAACAATGAGCCCCAATGGTTAATCCTTTATCGGAAATTACTTGTAATTTTCGACAAGCAGAACAATGAATGGAACAGGTAGACGGTTGAAATCTTTGTATATATTGCTTCTATATAATCTAAGAAACATGTATGCAAAGCATCCAAACAGTACCATTCGCCAATTTTTTGTTCTTCAAGTTTAAGTGAACAACGAGCCCCATTGTTAATCCTTTAAAGGAAATTATTTGTAAATTTCGACAAGTAGAACAATGATTGGAACACGTAGACGGTTGAAATCTTTGTATATATTGCTTCCATATAGTCTAAGAAACATATATGCAAAGCATCCAAACAGTACCATTCGCAAATTTTTTGTTCTTCAAGTTTATGTGAACAATGAGACCCATTGTTAATGCTTTATCGGAAATTATTTGTAACTTTCGACAAGTAGAACACTGAATGGAACAGGTAGGCGGTTGAAACCTTTGTATATATTGCTTCTATATAGTCTAAGAAACATATATGCAAAGCATCCAAACAGTACCATTCGCCAATTTTTTGTTCTTCAAGTTTAAGTGAACTACGAGCCCCATTGTTAATCCTTTAAAGGAAATTATTTGTAAATTTCGACAAGTAGAACAATGATTGGAACACGTAGACGGTTGAAATCTTTGTATATATTGCTTCCATATAGTCTAAGAAACATATATGCAAAGCATCCAAACAGTACAATTCGCCAATTTTTTGTTCTTCAAGTTTATGTGTACAACGAGCCCAATTGTTAATCCTTTAAATGAAATTATTTGTAAATTTCGACAAGTAGAACAATGAATGGAACACGTAGACGGTTGAAATCTTTGTATATATTGCTTCCATATAGTCTAAGAAACATGTACGCAAAGCATCCAAACAGTACCATTTGCGAATTTTTTGGTCTTCAAGTTTAAGTGAACAATGAGCCCCAATTGTTAATCCTTTATCGGAAATTATTTGTAATTTTCAACAAGTAGAACAATGAATGGAACAGGTAGACGGTTGAAATATTTGTATATATTGCTTCTATATAATATAAGAAACATATATTCAAAGCATCCAAACAGTACAATTCGCCAATTTTTTGTTCTTCAAGTTTAAGTGAAATACGAGCCCCATTGTTAATCTTTTAAAGGAAATTATTTGTAATTTTCGACAAGTAGAACAATGAATGGAACAGGTAGACGGTTGAAATCTTTGTATATGTTGCTTCTATATAGTCTAAGAAACATATATGCAAAGCATCCAAACAGTACAATTCGCCAATTTTTTGTTCTTCAAGTTTAAGTGAACTACGAGCCCCATTGTTAATCCTTTAAAGGAAATTATTTGTAAATTTCGACAAGTAGAACAATGAATGGATCAGGTAGACGGTTGAAATCATTGTATATATTGCTTCTATATAATCTACGAAACATATATGCACAGCAACCAAAAAGTACAATTCGCCAATTTTTTGTTCTTCAAGTTTAAGTGAACAATGAGCCCCAATGGTTAATCCTTTATCGGTAATTATTTGTAACTTTCGACAAGTAGAACAATGAATGGAACAGGTAGACGGTTGAAATCTTTGTATATATTGCTTCTATGTAATCTAAGAAACATATATGCAAAGCATCCAAACAGTAACAATCGCCAATTTTTTGATCTTCAAGTTTAAGTGAACATCGAGCCCCATTGATAATCATGAAATGGAAATTATTTGTACTTTCAACAAGTAGAACAATGAATAGTAGAGGTAGACGGTTGAAATCTTTGTATATATTGCTTCTAAATAGTCTAAGAAACATATATGCAAAGCATCCAAACAGTACCATTCGCCAATTTTTTGTTCTTCAAGTTTAAGTGAACTACGAGCCCCATTGTTAATACTTTGACGGAAATTATTTGTAACTTTCGACAAGTAGAATAATGAATGGAACAGGTAGACGGTTGAAATCTTTGTATATATTGCGTCTATATAGTCTAAGAAACATATATGCAAAGCATCCAAACAGTACAATTCGCTACTTTTTTGTTCTTCAAGTTTAAGTGAACAATGAGCCCCAATGGTTAATCCTTTATCGGAAATAATTTGTAACTTTCGACAAGTAGAACAATGAATGGAACAGGTAGACGGTTGAAATCTTTGTATATATTGCTTCTAAATAGTCTAAGAAACATATATGCAAAGCATCCAAACAGTACCATTCGCCAATTTTTTGTTCTTCAAGTTTAAGTGAACTACGAGCCCCATTATTAATACTTTAACGGAAATTATTTGTAACTTGCGACAAGTAGAACAATGAATGAAACAGGTAGCCGGTTGAAATCAATGTATATATTGCTTCTATATAGTCTAAGAAACATATATGCAAAGCATCCAAACAGTACCATTCGCCAATTTTTTGTTCTTCAAGTTTAAGTGTACAACGAGCCCCAATGGTTAATCCTTTATCGGAAATTATTTGTAACTTGCGACAAGTAGAACAATGAATGAAACAGGTAGCCGGTTGAAATCAATGTATATATTGCTTCTATATAGTCTAAGAAACATATATGCAAAGCATCCAAACAGTACCATTCGCCAATTTTTTGTTCTTCAAGTTTAAGTGTACAACGAGCCCCAATGGTTAATCCTTTATCGGAAATTATTTGTAACTTTCGACAAGTAGAATAATGAATGGAACAGGTAGACGGTTGAAATCTTTGTATATATTGCGTCTATATAGTCTAAGAAACATATATGCAAAGCATCCAAACAGTACAATTCGCTACTTTTTTGTTCTTCAAGTTTAAGTGAACAATGAGCCCCAATGGTTAATCCTTTATCGGAAATAATTTGTAACTTTCGACAAGTAGAACAATGAATGGAACAGGTAGACGGTTGAAATCTTTGTATATATTGCTTCTATATAGTCTAAGAAACATATATGCAAAGCATCCAAACAGTACAATTCGCCAATTTATTGTTCTTCAGGTTTAAGTGAACAACGAGCCCCATTGTTAATCCTTTAAAGGAAATTATTTGTAAATTTCGACAAGTAGAACAATGATTGGAACACGTAGATGGTTGAAATCTTTGTATATATTGCTTCTGTATAGTCTAAGAAACATATATGCAAAGAATCCAAACAGTACAATTCGCCAATTATTTGATCTTCAAGTTTAAATGAACTACGAGCCCCATTGTTAATACTTTAACGGAAATTATTTGTAACTTGCGACAAGTAGAACAATGAATGGAACAGGTAGCCGGTTGAAATCTTTGTATATATTGCTTCTATATAGTCTAAGAAACATATATGCAAAGCATCCAAACAGTACAATTTGCCACTTTTTTGTTCTTCAAGTTTAAGTGAACAATGAGCCCCAATGGTTAATCCTTTATCGGAAATTATTTGTAACTTTCGACATGTAGAACAATGAATGGAACAGGTAGACGGTTGAAATCTTTGTATATATTGCTTCTATATAGTCTAAGAAACATATATGCAAAGCATCCAAACAGTACAATTCGCCACTTTTTTGTTCTTCAAGTTTAAGTGAACAATGAGCCCCAATGGTTAATCCTTTATCGGAAATTATTTGTAACTTTCGACATGTAGAACAATGAATGGAACAGGTAGACGGTTGAAATCTTTGTATATATTGCTTCTATATAGTCTAAGAAACATATATGCAAAGCATCCAAACAGTACAATTCGCCAATTTATTGTTCTTCAAGTTTAAGTGAACAACGAGCCCCATTGTTAATCCTTTAAAGGAAATTATTTGTAAATTTCGACAAGTAGAACAATGAATGGAACAGGTAGACGGTTGAAATCTTTGTATATATTGCTACTATATAATCTAAGAAACATATATGCAAAGCATCCAAACAGCACCATTCGCCAATTTTTTGATCTTCAAGTTTAAGTGAACTACGAGCCCCATTGTTAATCCTTTAAAGGAAATTATTTGTAAATTTCAACAAGTAGAACAATGAATAGAACAGGTAGACTGTTGAAATCATTGTATATATTGCTTCTGTATAGTCTAAGAAACATATATGCAAAGAATCCAAACAGTACAATTCGCCAATTATTTGATCTTCAAGTTTAAGTGAACTACGAGCCCCATTGTTAATACTTTAACGGAATTTATTTGTAACTTGCGACAAGTAGAACAATGAATGGAACAGGTAGCCGGTTGAAATCAATGTATATATTGCTTCTATATAGTCTAAGAAACATATATGCAAAGCATCCAAACAGTACAATTCGCGAATTTATTGTTCTTCAAGTTTAACTGAACAACGAGCCCCATTTTTAATCCTTTAAAGGAAATTATTTGTAAATTTCGACAAGTAGAACAATGATTGGAACACGTAGACGGTTGAAATCTTTGTATATATTGCTTCTGTATAGTCTAAGAAACATATATGCAAAGAATCCAAACAGTACAATTCGCCAATTTTTTGTTCTTCAAGTTTAAGTGAACAATGAGCCCCAATGGTTAATCCTTTATCGGAAATTATTTGTAACTTTCGACAAGTAGAACAATGAATGGAACAGGTAGACGGTTGAAATCTTTGTATATATTGCTTCTATATAGTCTAAGAAACATATATGCAAAGCATCCAAACAGTACAATTCGCCAATTTTTTGTTCTTCAAGTTTATGTGTACAATGAGACCCATTGTTAATCCTTTATCGGAAATTATTTGTAACTTTCGACAAGTAGAACACTGAATGGAACAGGTAGGCGGTTGAAACCTTTGTATATATTGCTTCTATATAGTCTAAGAAACATATATGCAAAGCATCCAAACAGTACCATTCGCCAATTTTTTGTTCTTCAAGTTTAAGTGAACAACGAGCCCCATTGTTAATCCTTTAAAGGAAATTATTTGTAAATTTCGACAAGTAGAACAATGAATGGAACAGGTAGACTGTTGAAATCATTGTATATATTGCTTCTGTATAGTCTAAGAAACATATATGCAAAGAATCCAAACAGTACAATTCGCCAATTATTTGATCTTCAAGTTTAAGTGAACTACGAGCTCCATTGATAATCATGGAACGGAAATTATTTGTAAGTTTCTACAAGTAGAACAATGAATAGAACGGGTAGACGGTTGAAATCCTTGTATATATTGCGTCTATATAGTCTAAGAAACATATATGCAAAGCATCCAAACAGTACCATTCGCCAATTTTTTGTTCTTCAAGTTTAAGTGAACAACGAGCCCCATTGTTAATCCTTTAAAGGAAATTATTTGTAAATTTCGACAAGTAGAACAATGATTGGAACACGTAGACGGTTGAAATCTTTGTATATATTGCTTCTGTATAGTCTAAGAAACATATATGCAAAGAATCCAAACAGTACAATTCGCCAATTTTTTGTTCTTCAAGTTTAAGTGAACAATGAGCCCCAATGGTTAATCCTTTATCGGAAATTATTTGTAACTTTCGACAAGTAGAACAATGAATGGAACAGGTAGACGGTTGAAATCTTTGTATATATTGCTACTATATAATCTAAGAAACATATATGCAAAGCATCCAAACAGCAGCATTCGCCAATTTTTTGATCTTCAAGTTTAAGTGAACTACGAGCCCCATTGTTAATCCTTTAAAGGAAATTATTTGTAAATTTCAACAAGTAGAACAATGAATGGAACAGGTAGACTGTTGAAATCATTGTATATATTGCTTCTGTATAGTCTAAGAAACATATATGCAAAGAATCCAAACAGTACAATTCGCCAATTTTTTGTTCTTCAAGTTTAAGTGAACAATGAGCCCCATTGTTAATCATTTAAAGGAAATTATTTGTAAATTTCGACAAGTAGAACAATGAATGGAACAGGTAGACGGTTGAAATCTTTGTATATATTGCTACTATATAATCTAAGAAACATATATGCAAAGCATCCAAACAGTACCATTCGCCAATTTTTTGATCTTCAAGTTTAAGTGAACTACGAGCCCCATTGTTAATCCTTTAAAGGAAATTATTTGTAAATTTCAACAAGTAGAACAATGATTGGAACACGTAGACGGTTGAAATCTTTGTATATATTGCTTCTATATAGTCTAAGAAACATATATGCAAAGCATCCAAACAGTACAATTCGCCACTTTTTTGTTCTTCAAGTTTAAGTGAACAATGAGCCCCAATGGTTAATCCTTTATCGGAAATTATTTGTAACTTTCGACATGTAGAACAATGAATGGAACAGGTAGACGGTTGAAATCTTTGTATATATTGCTTCTATATAGTCTAAGAAACATATATGCAAAGCATCCAAACAGTACAATTCGCCAATTTATTGTTCTTCAAGTTTAAGTGAACAACGAGCCCCATTGTTAATCCTTTAAAGGAAATTATTTGTAAATTTCGACAAGTAGAACAATGAATGGAACAGGTAGACGGTTGAAATCTTTGTATATATTGCTACTATATAATCTAAGAAACATATATGCAAAGCATCCAAACAGCACCATTCGCCAATTTTTTGATCTTCAAGTTTAAGTGAACTACGAGCCCCATTGTTAATCCTTTAAAGGAAATTATTTGTAAATTTCAACAAGTAGAACAATGAATGGAACAGGTAGACTGTTGAAATCATTGAATATATTGCTTCTGTATAGTCTAAGAAACATATATGCAAAGAATCCAAACAGTACAATTCGCCAATTATTTGATCTTCAAGTTTAAGTGAACTACGAGCCCCATTGTTAATACTTTAACGGAATTTATTTGTAACTTGCGACAAGTAGAACAATGAATGGAACAGGTAGCCGGTTGAAATCAATGTATATATTGCTTCTATATAGTCTAAGAAACATATATGCAAAGCATCCAAACAGTACAATTCGCGAATTTATTGTTCTTCAAGTTTAACTGAACAACGAGCCCCATTTTTAATCCTTTAAAGGAAATTATTTGTAAATTTCGACAAGTAGAACAATGATTGGAACACGTAGACGGTTGAAATCTTTGTATATATTGCTTCTATATAGTCTAACAAACATATATGCAAAGCATCCAAACAGTACAATTCGCCAATTTTTTGTTCTTCAAGTTTAAGTGAACAATGAGCCCCAATGGTTAACCCTTTATCGGAAATTATTTGTAACTTTCGACAAGTAGAACAATGAATGGAACAGGTAAACGGTTGAAATCTTTGTATATATTGCTTCTATATAGTCTAAGAAACATATATGCAAAGCATCCAAACAGTACCATTCGCCAATTTTTTGTTCTTCAAGTTTAAGTGAACAACGAGCCCCATTGTTAATCCTTTAAAGGAAATTATTTGTAAATTTCGACAAGTAGAACAATGATTGGAACAGGTAGACGGTTGAAATCTTTGTATATATTGCTTCTATATAGTCTAAGAAACATATATGCAAGGCATCCAAACAGTACAATTCGCCAATTTATTGTTCTTCAAGTTTAAGTGAACAACGAGCCCCATTGTTAATCATTTAAAGGAAATTATTTGTAAATTTCGACAAGTAGAACAATGAATGGAACAGGTAGACGGTTGAAATCTTTGTATATATTGCTACTATATAATCTAAGAAACATATATGCAAAGCATCCAAACAGTACCATTCGCCAATTTTTTGATCTTCAAGTTTAAGTGAACTACGAGCCCCATTGTTAATCCTTTAAAGGAAATTATTTGTAAATTTCAACAAGTAGAACAATGATTGGAACACGTAGACGGTTGAAATCTTTGTATATATTGCTTCCATATAGTCTAAGAAACATATATGCAAAGCATCCAAACAGTACCATTCGCCAATTTTTTGTTCTTCAAGTTTATGTGAACGATGAGACCCATTGTTAATCCTTTATCGGAAATTATTTGTAACTTTCGACAAGTAGAACACTGAATGGAACAGGTAGGCGGTTGAAACCTTTGTATATATTGCTTCTATATAGTCTAAGAAACATATATGCAAAGCATCCAAACAGTACAATTCGCCAATTTTTTGTTCTTCAAGTTTAAGTGAACAATGAGCCCCAATGGTTAATCCTTTATCGGAAATTATTTGTAACTTTCGACAAGTAGATCAATGAATGGAACAGGTAGACGGTTGAAATCTTTGTATATATTGCTTCTATATAGTCTAAGAAACATATATGCAAAGCATCCAAACAGTACCATTCGCCAATTTTTTGTTCTTCAAGTTTAAGTGAACAATGAGACCCATTGTTAATCCTTTATCGGAAATTATTTGTAACTTTCGACAAGTAGAACAATGAATGGAACAGGTAGACGGTTGAAATCATTGTATATATTGCTTCTATATAGTCTAAGAAACATATATGCAAAGCATCCAAACAGTACGATTCGCCAATTTTTTGTTCTTCAAGTTTAAGTGAACAATGAGCCCCAATGGTTAATCGTTTATCGGAAATTATTTGTAAATTTCGACAAGTAGAACAATGAATGGAACAGGTAGACGGTTGAAATCTTTGTATATATTGCTTCTATATAGTCTAAGAAACATATATGCAAGGCATCCAAACAGTACAATTCGCCAATTTATTGTTCTTCAAGTTTAAGTGAACAACGAGCCCCATTGTTAATCATTTAAAGGAAATTATTTGTAAATTTCGACAAGTAGAACAATGAATGGAACAGGTAGACGGTTGAAATCTTTGTATATATTGCTACTATATAATCTAAGAAACATATATGCAAAGCATCCAAACAGTACCATTCGCCAATTTTTTGATCTTCAAGTTTAAGTGAACTACGAGCCCCATTGTTAATCCTTTAAAGGAAATTATTTGTAAATTTCAACAAGTAGAACAATGATTGGAACACGTAGACGGTTGAAATCTTTGTATATATTGCTTCCATATAGTCTAAGAAACATATATGCAAAGCATCCAAACAGTACCATTCGCCAATTTTTTGTTCTTCAAGTTTATGTGAACGATGAGACCCATTGTTAATCCTTTATCGGAAATTATTTGTAACTTTCGACAAGTAGAACACTGAATGGAACAGGTAGGCGGTTGAAACCTTTGTATATATTGCTTCTATATAGTCTAAGAAACATATATGCAAAGCATCCAAACAGTACAATTCGCCAATTTTTTGTTCTTCAAGTTTAAGTGAACAATGAGCCCCAATGGTTAATCCTTTATCGGAAATTATTTGTAACTTTCGACAAGTAGATCAATGAATGGAACAGGTAGACGGTTGAAATCTTTGTATATATTGCTTCTATATAGTCTAAGAAACATATATGCAAAGCATCCAAACAGTACAATTCGCCAATTTATTGTTCTTCAAGTTTAAGTGAACAATGAGCCCCAATGGTTAATCCTTTATCGGAAATTATTTGTAACTTTCGACAAGTAGATCAATGAATGGAACAGGTAGACGGTTGAAATCTTTGTATATATTGCTTCTATATAGTATAAGAAACATATATGCAAAGCATCCAAACAGTACAATTCGCCAATTTATTGTTCTTCAAGTTTATGTGAACAATGAGACCCATTGTTAATCCTTTATCGGAAATTATTTGTAACTTTCGACAAGTAGAACACTGAATGGAACAGGTAGGCGGTTGAAACCTTTGTATATATTGCTTCTATATAGTCTAAGAAACATATATGCAAAGCATCCAAACAGTACAATTCGCCAATTTTTTGTTCTTCAAGTTTAAGTGAACAATGAGCCCCAATGGTTAATCCTTTATCGGAAATTATTTGTAACTTTCGACAAGTAGAACACTGAATGGAACAGGTAGGCGGTTGAAACCTTTGTATATATTGCTTCTGTATAGTCTAAGATACATATATGCAAAGAATCCAAACAGTACAATACGCCAATTATTTGATCTTCAAGTTTAAGTGAACTACGAGCTCCATTGATAATCATGAAACGGAAATTATTTGTAAGTTTCTACAAGTAGAACAATGAATAGAACGGGTAGACGGTTGAAATCATTGTATATATTGCGTCTATATAGTCTAAGAAACATATATGCAAAGCATCCAAACAGTACCATTCGCCAATCTTTTGTTCTTAAAGTTTAAGTGAACAACGAGCCCCATTGTTAATCCTTTAAAGGAAATTATTTGTAAATTTCGACAAGTAGAACAATGATTGGAACACGTAGATGGTTGAAATCTTTGTATATATTGCTTCTGTATAGTCTAAGAAACATATATGCAAAGAATCCAAACAGTACAATTCGCCAATTATTTGATCTTCAAGTTTAAATGAACTACGAGCCCCATTTTTAATCCTTTAAAGGAAATTATTTGTAAATTTCGACAAGTAGAACAATGATTGGAACACGTAGACGGTTGAAATCTTTGTATATATTGCTTCTATATAGTCTAACAAACATATATGCAAAGCATCCAAACAGTACAATTCGCCAATTTTTTGTTCTTCAAGTTTAAGTGAACAATGAGCCCCAATGGTTAACCCTTTATCGGAAATTATTTGTAACTTTCGACAAGTAGAACAATGAATGGAACAGGTAAACGGTTGAAATCTTTGTATATATTGCTTCTATATAGTCTAAGAAACATATATGCAAAGCATCCAAACAGTACCATTCGCCAATTTTTTGTTCTTCAAGTTTAAGTGAACAACGAGCCCCATTGTTAATCCTTTAAAGGAAATTATTTGTAAATTTCGACAAGTAGAACAATGATTGGAACACGTAGACGGTTGAAATCTTTGTATATATTGCTTCTGTATAGTCTAAGAAACATATATGCAAAGAATCCAAACAGTACAATTCGCCAATTTTTTGTTCTTCAAGTTTAAGTGAACAATGAGCCCCAATGGTTAATCCTTTATCGGAAATTATTTGTAACTTTCGACAAGTAGAACAATGAATGGAACAGGTAGACGGTTGAAATCTTTGTATATATTGCTTCTATATAGTCTAAGAAACATATATGCAAAGCATCCAAACAGTACAATTCGCCAATTTTTTGTTCTTCAAGTTTATGTGTACAATGAGACCCATTGTTAATCCTTTATCGGAAATTATTTGTAACTTTCGACAAGTAGAACACTGAATGGAACAGGTAGGCGGTTGAAACCTTTGTATATATTGCTTCTATATAGTCTAAGAAACATATATGCAAAGCATCCAAACAGTACAATTCGCCAATTTTTTGTTCTTCAAGTTTAAGTGAACAATGAGCCCCAATGGTTAATCCTTTATCGGAAATTATTTGTAACTTTCGACAAGTAGAACAATGAATGGAACAGGTAGACGGTTGAAATCTTTGTATATATTGCTTCTATATAGTCTAAGAAACATATATGCAAAGCATCCAAACAGTACAATTCGCCAATTTATTGTTCTTCAAGTTTAAGTGAACAACGAGACCCATTGTTAATCCTTTAAAGGAAATTATTTGTAAATTTCGACAAGTAGAACAATGAATGGAACAGGTAGACGGTTGAAATCTTTGTATATATTGCTACTATATAATCTAAGAAACATATATGCAAAGCATCCAAACAGTACCATTCGCCAATTTTTTGTTCTTCAAGTTTAAGTGAACAACGAGCCCCATTGTTAATCCTTTAAAGGAAATTATTTGTAAATTTCGACAAGTAGAACAATGAATGGAACAGGTAGACTGTTGAAATCATTGTATATATTGCTTCTGTATAGTCTAAGAAACATATATGCAAATAATCCAAACAGTACAATTCGCCAATTATTTGATCTTCAAGTTTAAGTGAACTACGAGCTCCATTGATAATCATGAAACGGAAATTATTTGTAAGTTTCTACAAGTAGAACAATGAATAGAACGGGTAGACGGTTGAAATCATTGTATATATTGCGTCTATATAGTCTAAGAAACATATATGCAAAGCATCCAAACAGTACCATTCGCCAATCTTTTGTTCTTAAAGTTTAAGTGAACAACGAGCCCCATTGTTAATCCTTTAAAGGAAATTATTTGTAAATTTCGACAAGTAGAACAATGATTGGAACACGTAGATGGTTGAAATCTTTGTATATATTGCTTCTGTATAGTCTAAGAAACATATATGCAAAGAATCCAAACAGTACAATTCGCCAATTATTTGATCTTCAAGTTTAAATGAACTACGAGCCCCATTGTTAATACTTTAACGGAAATTATTTGTAACTTGCGACAAGTAGAACAATGAATGGAACAGGTAGCCGGTTGAAATCAATGTATATATTGCTTCTATATAGTCTAAGAAACATATATGCAAAGCATCCAAACAGTACAATTCGCGAATTTATTGTTCTTCAAGATTAAGTGAACAACGAGCCCCATTGTTAATCCTTTAAAGGAAATTATTTGTAAATTTCGACAAGTAGAACAATGATTGGAACACGTAGACGGTTGAAATCTTTGTATATATTGCTTCCATATAGTCTAAGAAACATATATGCAAAGCATCCAAACAGTACCATTCGCCAATTATTTGTTCTTCAAGTTTATGTGAACAATGAGACCCATTGTTAATCCTTTATCGGAAATTATTTGTAACTTTCGACAAGTAGAACACTGAATGGAACAGGTAGACGGTTGAAATCTTTGTATATATTGCTTCTATATAGTCTAAGAAACATATATGCAAAGCATCCAAACAGTACAATTCGCCACTTTTTTGTTCTTCAAGTTTAAGTGAACAATGAGCCCCAATGGTTAATCCTTTATCGGAAATTATTTGTAACTTTCGACATGTAGAACAATGAATGGAACAGGTAGACGGTTGAAATCTTTGTATATATTGCTTCTATATAGTCTAAGAAACATATATGCAAAGCATCCAAACAGTACAATTCGCCAATTTATTGTTCTTCAAGTTTAAGTGAACAACGAGCCCCATTGTTAATCCTTTAAAGGAAATTATTTGTAAATTTCGACAAGTAGAACAATGAATGGAACAGGTAGACGGTTGAAATCTTTGTATATATTGCTACTATATAATCTAAGAAACATATATGCAAAGCATCCAAACAGCACCATTCGCCAATTTTTTGATCTTCAAGTTTAAGTGAACTACGAGCCCCATTGTTAATCCTTTAAAGGAAATTATTTGTAAATTTCAACAAGTAGAACAATGAATGGAACAGGTAGACTGTTGAAATCATTGTATATATTGCTTCTGTATAGTCTAAGAAACATATATGCAAAGAATCCAAACAGTACAATTCGCCAATTATTTGATCTTCAAGTTTAAGTGAACTACGAGCCCCATTGTTAATACTTTAACGGAATTTATTTGTAACTTGCGACAAGTAGAACAATGAATGGAACAGGTAGCCGGTTGAAATCAATGTATATATTGCTTCTATATAGTCTAAGAAACATATATGCAAAGCATCCAAACAGTACAATTCGCGAATTTATTGTTCTTCAAGTTTAACTGAACAACGAGACCCATTGTTAATCCTTTATCGGAAATTATTTGTAACTTTCGACAAGTAGAACACTGAATGGAACAGGTAGGCGGTTGAAACCTTTGTATATATTGCTTCTATATAGTCTAAGAAACATATATGCAAAGCATCCAAACAGTACAATTCGCCAATTTTTTGTTCTTCAAGTTTAAGTGAACAATGAGCCCCAATGGTTAATCCTTTATCGGAAATTATTTGTAACTTTCGACAAGTAGAACAATGAATGGAACAGGTAGACGGTTGAAATCTTTGTATATATTGCTTCTATATAGTCTAAGAAACATTTATGCAAAGCATCCAAACAGTACAATTCGCCAATTTATTGTTCTTCAAGTTTAAGTGAACAACGAGACCCATTGTTAATCCTTTAAAGGAAATTATTTGTAAATTTCGACAAGTAGAACAATGAATGGAACAGGTAGACGGTTGAAATCTTTGTATATATTGCTACTATATAATCTAAGAAACATATATGCAAAGCATCCAAACAGTACCATTCGCCAATTTTTTGTTCTTCAAGTTTAAGTGAACAACGAGCCCCATTGTTAATCCTTTAAAGGAAATTATTTGTAAATTTCGACAAGTAGAACAATGAATGGAACAGGTAGACTGTTGAAATCATTGTATATATTGCTTCTGTATAGTCTAAGAAACATATATGCAAATAATCCAAACAGTACAATTCGCCAATTATTTGATCTTCAAGTTTAAGTGAACTACGAGCTCCATTGATAATCATGAAACGGAAATTATTTGCAAGTTTCTACAAGTAGAACAATGAATAGAACGGGTAGACGGTTGAAATCATTGTATATATTGCGTCTATATAGTCTAAGAAACATATATGCAAAGCATCCAAACAGTACCATTCGCCAATTTTTTGTTCTTCAAGTTTAAGTGAACAACGAGCCCCATTGTTAATCCTTTAAAGGAAATTATTTGTAAATTTCGACAAGTAGAACAATGAATGGAACAGGTAGACTGTTGAAATCATTGTATATATTGCTTCTGTATAGTCTAAGAAACATATATGCAAAGAATCCAAACAGTACAATTCGCCAATTATTTGATCTTCAAGTTTAAGTGAACTACGAGCTCCATTGATAATCATGAAACGGAAATTATTTGTAAGTTTCTACAAGTAGAACAATGAATAGAACGGGTAGACGGTTGAAATCCTTGTATATATTGCGTCTATATAGTCTAAGAAACATATATGCAAAGCATCCAAACAGTACCATTCGCCAATTTTTTGTTCTTCAAGTTTAAGTGAACAACGAGCCCCATTGTTAATCCTTTAAAGGAAATTATTTGTAAATTTCGACAAGTAGAACAATGATTGGAACACGTAGACGGTTGAAATCTTTGTATATATTGCTACTATATAATCTAAGAAACATATATGCAAAGCATCCAAACAGTACCATTCGCCAATTTTTTGATCTTCAAGTTTAAGTGAACAACGAGCCCCATTTTTCATACTTTAACGCAAATTATTTGTAACTTGCGACAAGTAGAACCATGAGTGGAACAGGTAGACGGTTGAAATCAATGTATATATTGCTTCTATATAGTCTAAGAAACGTATATGCAAAGCATCCAAACAGTACAATTCGCCAATTTTATGTTCTTCAAGTTTAAGTGAACAATGAGCCCCAATGCTTAATCCGTTATCGGATATTATTTGTAACTTTCGACAAGTAGAACAATGAATGGAACAGGTAGACGGTTGAAATCTTTGTATATATTGCTACTATATAATCTAAGAAACATATATGCAAAGCATCCAAACAGTACCATTCGCCAATTTTTTGATCTTCAAATTTAAGTGAACTACGAGCCCCATTGTTAATCCTTTAAAGGAAATTATTTGTAACTTGCGACAAGTAGAACAATGAATGGAACAGGTAGCCGGTTGAAATCTTTGTATATATTGCTTCTATATAGTCTAAGAAACATATATGCAAAGCATCCAAACAGTACAATTCGACAATTATTTCATCTTCAAGTTTAAGTGAACAACGAGCCCCATTTTTCATACTTTAACGCAAATTATTTGTAACTTGCGACAAGTAGAACAATGAGTGGAACAGGTAGACGGTTGAAATCAATGTATATATTGCTTCTATATAGTCTAAGAAACGTATATGCAAAGCATCCTAACAGTACAATTCGCCAATTTTATGTTCTTCAAGTTTAAGTGAACAATGAGCCCCAATGCTTAATCCGTTATCGGATATTATTTGTAACTTTCGACAAGTAGAACAATGAATGGAACAGGTAGACGGTTGAAATCTTTGTATATATTGCTTCTATATAGTCTAAGAAATATATATGCAAAGCATCCAAACAGTACCCTTCGCCAATTTTTTGTTCTTCAAGTTTAAGTGAACAATGAGCCCCAATGGTTAATCCTTTATCGGTAATTATTTGTAACTTTCGACAAGTAGAACAATGAATGGAACAGGTAGACGGTTGAAATCTTTATATATATTGCGTCTATATAGTCTAAGAAACATATATGCAAAGCATCCAAACAGTACCATTCGCCAATTTTTTGTTCTTCAAGTTTAGGTAAACTACGATCGCCATTGTTAATCCTTTAAAGGAAATTATTTGTAAATTTCGACAAGTAGAACAATGAATGGATCAGGTAGACGGTTGAAATCATTGTATATATTGCTTCTATATAGCCTACGAAACATATATGCAAAGCATCCAAACATTACCACTCGCCAATTTGTTGTCCTTCAAGTTTAAGTGAACAATGAGCCCCATTGTTAATCCTTTATCGGAAATTATTTGTAACTTTCGACAAGTAGAACAATGAATGGAACAGGTAGACGGTTGAAATCTTTGTATATGTTGCTTCTATATAGTCTAAGAAACATATATGCAAAGCATCCAAACGGTACAATTCGCCAATTTTTTGTTCTTCAAGTTTAAGTGAACAATAAGCCCCAATGGTTAATCCTTTATCGGTAATTATTTGTAACTTTCGACAAGTAGAACAATGAATGGAACAGGTAAACGGTTGAAATCCTTGTATATATTGCGTCTATATAGTCTAAGAAACATATATGCGAAGCATCCAAACAGTACCATTCGCCAATTTTTTGATCTTCAAGTTTAAGTGAACTACGAGCCCCATTGTTAATCCTTTAAAGGAAATTATTTGTAAATTTCGACAAGTAGAACAATGAATGGAACAGGTAGACTGATGAAATCATTGTATATATTGCTTCTGTATAGTCTAAGAAACATATATGCAAAGAATCCAAACAGTACAATTCGCCAATTATTTGATCTTCAAGTTTAAGTGAACTACGAGCCCCATTGTTAATACTTTAACGGAAATTATTTGTAACTTGCGACAAGTTGAACAATGAATGGAACAGGTAGCCGGTTGAAATCAATGTATATATTGCTTCTATATAGTCTAAGAAACATATATGCAAAGCATCCAAACAGTACCATTCGCCAATTTTTTGTTCTTCAAGTTTAAGTGAACAATGAGCCCCAATGGTTAATCCTTTATCGGAAATTATTTGTAACTTTCGACAAGTAGAACAATGAATGGAACAGGTAGACGGTTGAAATCTTTGTATATATTGCTACTATATAATCTAAGAAACATATATGCAAAGCATCCAAACAGTACCATTCGCCAATTTTTTGATCTTCAAATTTAAGTGAACTACGAGCCCCATTGTTAATCCTTTAAAGGAAATTATTTGTAAATTTCAACAAGTAGAACAATGAATGGAACAGGTAGACTGTTGAAATCATTGTATATATTGCTTCTGTATAGTCTAAGAAACATATATGCAACGAATCCAAACAGTACAATTCGCCAATTATTTGATCTTCAATTTTAAGTGAACTACGAGCCCCATTGTTAATACTTTAACGGAAATTATTTGTAACTTGCGACAAGTAGAACAATGAATGGAACAGGTAGCCGGTTGAAATCAATGTATATATTGCTTCTATATAGTCTAAGAAACATATATGCAAAGCATCCAATCAGTACAATTCGCGAATTTATTGTTCTTCAAGTTTAAGTGAACAACGAGCCCCATTGTTAATCCTTTAAAGGAAATTATTTGTAAATTTCGACAAGTAGAACAATGATTGGAACACGTAGACGGTTGAAATCTTTGTATATATTGCTTCTATATAGTCTAAGAAACATATATGCAAAGCATCCAAACAGTACAATTCGCCAATTTATTGTTCTTCAAGTTTAAGTGAACAACGAGCCCCATTGTTAATCCTTTATCGGAAATTATTTGTAACTTTCGAAAAGTAGAACAATGAATGGAACAGGTAGACGGTTGAAATCTTTGTATATATTGCTTCTATATAGTCTAAGAAACATATATGCAAAGCATCCAAACAGTACAATTCGCCAATTTTTTGTTCTTCAAGTTTAAGTGAACAATAAGCCCCAATGGTTAATCCTTTATCGGTAATTATTTGTAACTTTCGACAAGTAGAACAATGAATGGAACAGGTAAACGGTTGAAATCCTTGTATATATTGCGTCTATATAGTCTAAGAAACATATATGCAAAGCATCCAAACAGTACAATTCGCCAATTTTTTGTTCTTCAAGTTTAACTAAACTACGATCGCCATTGTTAATCCCTTAACGGAAATTATTTGTAACTTTCGACAAGTAGAACAATGAATGGAACAGGTAGACTGTTGAAATCGTTGTATATATTGCTTCTATATAGTCTAAGAAACATATATGCAAAGCATCCAAACAGTACCATTCGCCAATTTTTTGTTCTTCAAGTTTAAGTGAACAATGAGCCCCAATGGTTAATCCTTTATCGGTAATTATTTGTAACTTTCGACAAGTAGAACAATGAATGGAACAGGTAGACGGTTGAAATCTTTGTATATATTGCGTCTATATAGTCTAAGAAACATATACGCAAAGCATCCAAACAGTACCATTCGCCAATTTTTTGTTCTTCAAGTTTAAGTGAACAATGAGCCCCAATGGTCAATCCTTTATCGGAAATTATTTGTAATTTTCGACAAGTAGAACAATGATTGGAACACGTAGACGGTTGAAATCTTTGTATATATTGCTTCCATATAGTCTAAGAACCATTTATGCAAAGCATCCAAACATTACCACTCGCCAATTTGTTGTCCTTCAAGTTTAAGTGAACAATGAGCCCCATTGTTAATCCTTTATCGGAAATTATTTGTAACTTTCGACAAGTAGAACAATGAATGGAACAGGTAGACGGTTGAAATCTTTGTATATATTGCTTCTATATAGTCTAAGAAACATATATGCAAAGCATCCAAACAGTACAATTCGCCAATTTTTTGTTCTTCAAGTTTAAGTGAACAATAAGCCCCAATGGTTAATCCTTTATCGGTAATTATTTGTAACTTTCGACAAGTAGAACAATGAATGGAACAGGTAAACGGTTGAAATCCTTGTATATATTGCGTCTATATAGTCTAAGAAACATATATGCAAAGCATCCAAACAGTACCATTCGCCAATTTTTTGATCTTCAAGTTTAAGTGAACTACGAGCCCCATTGTTAATCCTTTAAAGGAAATTATTTGTAAATTTCGACAAGTAGAACAATGAATGGAACAAGTAGACTGATGAAATCATTGTATATATTGCTTCTGTATAGTCTAAGAAACATATATGCAAAGAACCCAAACAGTACAATTCGCCAATTATTTGATCTTCAAGTTTAAGTGAACTACGAGCCCCATTGTTAATACTTTAACGGAAATTATTTGTAACTTGCGACAAGTAGAACAATGAATGGAACAGGTAGCCGGTTGAAATCAATGTATATATTGCTTCTATATAGTCTAAGAAACATATATGCAAAGCATCCAAACAGTACAATTCGCGAATTTATTGTTCTTCAAGTTTAACTGAACAACGAGCCCCATTTTTAATCCTTTAAAGGAAATTATTTGTAAATTTCGACAAGTAGAACAATGATTGGAACACGTAGACGGTTGAAATCTTTGTATATATTGCTTCTATATAGTCTAACAAACATATATGCAAAGCATCCAAACAGTACAATTCGCCAATTTTTTGTTCTTCAAGTTTAAGTGAACAATGAGCCCCAATGGTTAACCCTTTATCGGAAATTATTTGTAACTTTCGACAAGTAGAACAATGAATGGAACAGGTAGACGGTTGAAATCTTTGTATATATTGCTTCTATATAGTCTAAGAAACATATATGCAATGCATCCAAACAGTACAATTCGCCAATTTTTTGTTCTTCAAGTTTAAGTGAACAATGAGCCCCAATGGTTAATCCTTTATCGGTAATTATTTGTAACTTTCGACAAGTAGAACAATGAATGGAACAGGTAGACGGTTGAAATCTTTATATATATTGCGTCTATATAGTCTAAGAAACATATATGCAAAGCATCCAAACAGTACCATTCGCCAATTTTTTGTTCTTCAAGTTTAGGTAAACTACGATCGCCATTGTTAATCCTTTAAAGGAAATTATTTGTAAATTTCGACAAGTAGAACAATGAATGGATCAGGTAGACGGTTGAAATCATTGTATATATTGCTTCTATATAGCCTACGAAACATATATGCAAAGCATCCAAACAGTACAATTCGCCAATTTTTTGTTCTTCAAGTTTAAGTAAACTACGATCGCCATTGTTAATCCCTTAACGGAAATTATTTGTAACTTTCGACAAGTAGAACAATGAATGGAACAGGTAGACGGTTGAAATCGTTGTATATATTGCTTCTATATAGTCTAAGAAACATATATGCAAAGCATCCAAACAGTACCATTCGCCAATTTTTTGTTCTTCAAGTTTAAGTGAACAATGAGCCCCAATGGTTAATCCTTTATCGGTAATTATTTGTAACTTTCGACAAGTAGAACAATGAATGGAACAGGTAGACGGTTGAAATCTTTGTATATATTGCTTCCATATAGTCTAAGAACCATTTATGCAAAGCATCCAAACATTACCACTCGCCAATTTGTTGTCCTTCAAGTTTAAGTGAACAATGAGCCCCATTGTTAATCCTTTATCGGAAATTATTTGTAACTTTCGACAAGTAGAACAATGAATGGAACAGGTAGACGGTTGAAATCTTTGTATATATTGCTTCTATATAGTCTAAGAAACATATATGCAAAGCATCCAAACAGTACAATTCGCCAATTTTTTGTTCTTCAAGTTTAAGTGAACAATAAGCCCCAATGGTTAATCCTTTATCGGTAATTATTTGTAACTTTCGACAAGTAGAACAATGAATGGAACAGGTAAACGGTTGAAATCCTTGTATATATTGCGTCTATATAGTCTAAGAAACATATATGCGAAGCATCCAAACAGTACCATTCGCCAATTTTTTGATCTTCAAGTTTAAGTGAACTACGAGCCCCATTGTTAATCCTTTAAAGGAAATTATTTGTAAATTTCGACAAGTAGAACAATGAATGGAACAGGTAGACTGATGAAATCATTGTATATATTGCTTCTGTATAGTCTAAGAAACATATATGCAAAGAATCCAAACAGTACAATTCGCCAATTATTTGATCTTCAATTTTAAGTGAACTACGAGCCCCATTGTTAATACTTTAACGGAAATTATTTGTAACTTGCGACAAGTAGAACAATGAATGGAACAGTTAGCCAGTTGAAATCAATGTATATATTGCTTCTATATAGTCTAAGAAACATATATGCAAAGCATCCAATCAGTACAATTCGCGAATTTATTGTTCTTCAAGTTTAAGTGAACAACGAGCCCCATTGTTAATCCTTTAAAGGAAATTATTTGTAAATTTCGACAAGTAGAACAATGATTGGAACACGTAGACGGTTGAAATCTTTGTATATATTGCTTCTATATAGTCTAAGAAACGTATATGCAAAGCATCCAAACAGTACAATTCGCCAATTTATTGTTCTTCAAGTTTAAGTGAACAACGAGCCCCATTGTTAATCCTTTATCGGAAATTATTTGTAACTTTCGAAAAGTAGAACAATGAATGGAACAGGTAGACGGTTGAAATCTTTGTATATATTGCTTCTATATAGTCTAAGAAACATATATGCAAAGCATCCAAACAGTACAATTCGCCAATTTTTTGTTCTTCAAGTTTAAGTGAACAATAAGCCCCAATGGTTAATCCTTTATCGGTAATTATTTGTAACTTTCGACAAGTAGAACAATGAATGGAACAGGTAAACGGTTGAAATCCTTGTATATATTGCGTCTATATAGTCTAAGAAACATATATGCAAAGCATCCAAACAGTACAATTCGCCAATTTTTTGTTCTTCAAGTTTAAGTAAACTACGATCGCCATTGTTAATCCCTTAACGGAAATTATTTGTAACTTTCGACAAGTAGAACAATGAATGGAACAGGTAGACGGTTGAAATCGTTGTATATATTGCTTCTATATAGTCTAAGAAACATATATGCAAAGCATCCAAACAGTACCATTCGCCAATTTTTTGTTCTTCAAGTTTAAGTGAACAATGAGCCCCAATGGTTAATCCTTTATCGGTAATTATTTGTAACTTTCGACAAGTAGAACAATGAATGGAACAGGTAGACGGTTGAAATCTTTGTATATATTGCGTCTATATAGTCTAAGAAACATATACGCAAAGCATCCAAACAGTACCATTCGCCAATTTTTTGTTCTTCAAGTTTAAGTGAACAATGAGCCCCAATGGTCAATCCTTTATCGGAAATTATTTGTAATTTTCGACAAGTAGAACAATGATTGGAACACGTAGACGGTTGAAATCTTTGTATATATTGCTTCCATATAGTCTAAGAACCATTTATGCAAAGCATCCAAACATTACCACTCGCCAATTTGTTGTCCTTCAAGTTTAAGTGAACAATGAGCCCCATTGTTAATCCTTTATCGGAAATTATTTGTAACTTTCGACAAGTAGAACAATGAATGGAACAGGTAGACGGTTGAAATCTTTGTATATATTGCTTCTATATAGTCTAAGAAACATATATGCAAAGCATCCAAACAGTACAATTCGCCAATTTTTTGTTCTTCAAGTTTAAGTGAACAATAAGCCCCAATGGTTAATCCTTTATCGGTAATTATTTGTAACTTTCGACAAGTAGAACAATGAATGGAACAGGTAAACGGTTGAAATCCTTGTATATATTGCGTCTATATAGTCTAAGAAACATATATGCAAAGCATCCAAACAGTACCATTCGCCAATTTTTTGATCTTCAAGTTTAAGTGAACTACGAGCCCCATTGTTAATCCTTTAAAGGAAATTATTTGTAAATTTCGACAAGTAGAACAATGAATGGAACAGGTAGACTGATGAAATCATTGTATATATTGCTTCTGTATAGTCTAAGAAACATATATGCAAAGAACCCAAACAGTACAATTCGCCAATTATTTGATCTTCAAGTTTAAGTGAACTACGAGCCCCATTGTTAATACTTTAACGGAAATTATTTGTAATTTTCGACAAGTAGAACAATGATTGGAACACGTAGACGGTTGAAATCTTTGTATATATTGCTTCCATATAGTCTAAGAACCATTTATGCAAAGCATCCAAACATTACCACTCGCCAATTTGTTGTCCTTCAAGTTTAAGTGAACAATGAGCCCCATTGTTAATCCTTTATCGGAAATTATTTGTAACTTTCGACAAGTAGAACAATGAATGGAACACGTAGACGGTTGAAATCATTGTATATATTGCTTCCATATAGTCTAAGAACCATTTATGCAAAGCATCCAAACATTACCACTCGCCAATTTGTTGTCCTTCAAGTTTAAGTGAACAATGAGCCCCATTGTTAATCCTTTATCGGAAATTATTTGTAACTTTCGACAAGTAGAACAATGAATGGAACAGGTAAACGGTTGAAATCTTTGTATATATTGCTTCTATATAGTCTAAGAAACATATATGCAAAGCATCCAAACGGTACAATTCGCCAATTTTTTGTTCTTCAAGTTTAAGTGAACAATAAGCCCCAATGGTTAATCCTTTATCGGTAATTATTTGTAACTTTCGACAAGTAGAACAATGAATGGAACAGGTAAACGGTTGAAATCCTTGTATATATTGCGTCTATATAGTCTAAGAAACATATATGCGAAGCATCCAAACAGTACCATTCGCCAATTTTTTGATCTTCAAGTTTAAGTGAACTACGAGCCCCATTGTTAATCCTTTAAAGGAAATTATTTGTAAATTTCGACAAGTAGAACAATGAATGGAACAGGTAGACTGATGAAATCATTGTATATATTGCTTCTGTATAGTCTAAGAAACATATATGCAAAGAATCCAAACAGTACAATTCGCCAATTATTTGATCTTCAAGTTTAAGTGAACTACGAGCCCCATTGTTAATACTTTAACGGAAATTATTTGTAACTTGCGACAAGTTGAACAATGAATGGAACAGGTAGCCGGTTGAAATCAATGTATATATTGCTTCTATATTGTCTAAGAAACATATATGCAAAGCATCCAAACAGTACCATTCGCCAATTTTTTGTTCTTCAAGTTTAAGTGAACAATGAGCCCCAATGGTTAATCCTTTATCGGAAATTATTTGTAACTTTCGACAAGTAGAACAATGAATGGAACAGGTAGACGGTTGAAATCTTTGTATATATTGCTACTATATAATCTAAGAAACATATATGCAAAGCATCCAAACAGTACCATTCGCCAATTTTTTGATCTTCAAATTTAAGTGAACTACGAGCCCCATTGTTAATCCTTTAAAGGAAATTATTTGTAAATTTCAACAAGTAGAACAATGAATGGAACAGGCAGACTGTTGAAATCATTGTATATATTGCTTCTGTATAGTCTAAGAAACATATATGCAACGAATCCAAACAGTACAATTCGCCAATTATTTGATCTTCAATTTTAAGTGAACTACGAGCCCCATTGTTAATACTTTAACGGAAATTATTTGTAACTTGCGACAAGTAGAACAATGAATGGAACAGGTAGCCGGTTGAAATCAATGTATATATTGCTTCTATATAGTCTAAGAAACATATATGCAAAGCATCCAATCAGTACAATTCGCGAATTTATTGTTCTTCAAGTTTAAGTGAACAACGAGCCCCATTGTTAATCCTTTAAAGGAAATTATTTGTAAATTTCGACAAGTAGAACAATGATTGGAACACGTAGACGGTTGAAATCTTTGTATATATTGCTTCTATATAGTCTAAGAAACATATATGCAAAGCATCCAAACAGTACAATTCGCCAATTTATTGTTCTTCAAGTTTAAGTGAACAACGAGCCCCATTGTTAATCCTTTATCGGAAATTATTTGTAACTTTCGAAAAGTAGAACAATGAATGGAACAGGTAGACGGTTGAAATCTTTGTATATATTGCTTCTATATAGTCTAAGAAACATATATGCAAAGCATCCAAACAGTACAATTCGCCAATTTTTTGTTCTTCAAGTTTAAGTGAACAATAAGCCCCAATGGTTAATCCTTTATCGGTAATTATTTGTAACTTTCGACAAGTAGAACAATGAATGGAACAGGTAAACGGTTGAAATCCTTGTATATATTGCGTCTATATAGTCTAAGAAACATATATGCAAAGCATCCAAACAGTACAATTCGCCAATTTTTTGTTCTTCAAGTTTAACTAAACTACGATCGCCATTGTTAATCCCTTAACGGAAATTATTTGTAACTTTCGACAAGTAGAACAATGAATGGAACAGGTAGACGGTTGAAATCGTTGTATATATTGCTTCTATATAGTCTAAGAAACATATATGCAAAGCATCCAAACAGTACCATTCGCCAATTTTTTGTTCTTCAAGTTTAAGTGAACAATGAGCCCCAATGGTTAATCCTTTATCGGTAATTATTTGTAACTTTCGACAAGTAGAACAATGAATGGAACAGGTAGACGGTTGAAATCTTTGTATATATTGCTTCTATATAGTCTAAGAAACATATACGCAAAGCATCCAAACAGTACCATTCGCCAATTTTTTGTTCTTCAAGTTTAAGTGAACAATGAGCCCCAATGGTCAATCCTTTTTCGGAAATTATTTGTAATTTTGACAAGTAGAACAATGATTGGAACACGTAGACGGTTGAAATCTTTGTATATATTGCTTCCATATAGTCTAAGAACCATTTATGCAAAGCATCCAAACATTACCACTCGCCAATTTGTTGTCCTTCAAGTTTAAGTGAACAATGAGCCCCATTGTTAATCCTTTATCGGAAATTATTTGTAACTTTCGACAAGTAGAACAATGAATGGAACAGGTAGACGGTTGAAATCTTTGTATATATTGCTTCTATATAGTCTAAGAAACATATATGCAAAGCATCCAAACAGTACAATTCGCCAATTTTTTGTTCTTCAAGTTTAAGTGAACAATAAGCCCCAATGGTTAATCCTTTATCGGTAATTATTTGTAACTTTCGACAAGTAGAACAATGAATGGAACAGGTAAACGGTTGAAATCCTTGTATATATTGCGTCTATATAGTCTAAGAAACATATATGCGAAGCATCCAAACAGTACCATTCGCCAATTTTTTGATCTTCAAGTTTAAGAGAACTACGAGCCCCATTGTTAATCCTTTAAAGGAAATTATTTGTAAATTTCGACAAGTAGAACAATGAATGGAACAGGTAGACTGATGAAATCATTGTATATATTGCTTCTGTATAGTCTAAGAAACATATATGCAAAGAATCCAAACAGTACAATTCGCCAATTATTTGATCTTCAAGTTTAAGTGAACTACGAGCCCCATTGTTAATACTTTAACGGAAATTATTTGTAACTTGCGACAAGTTGAACAATGAATGGAACAGGTAGCCGGTTGAAATCAATGTATATATTGCTTCTATATAGTCTAAGAAACATATATGCAAAGCATCCAAACAGTACCATTCGCCAATTTTTTGTTCTTCAAGTTTAAGTGAACAATGAGCCCCAATGGTTAATCCTTTATCGGAAATTATTTGTAACTTTCGACAAGTAGAACAATGAATGGAACAGGTAGACGGTTGAAATCTTTGTATATATTGCTACTATATAATCTAAGAAACATATATGCAAAGCATCCAAACAGTACCATTCGCCAATTTTTTGATCTTCAAATTTAAGTGAACTACGAGCCCCATTGTTAATCCTTTAAAGGAAATTATTTGTAAATTTCAACAAGTAGAACAATGAATGGAACAGGTAGACTGTTGAAATCATTGTATATATTGCTTCTGTATAGTCTAAGAAACATATATGCAACGAATCCAAACAGTACAATTCGCCAATTATTTGATCTTCAATTTTACGTGAACTACGAGCCCCATTGTTAATACTTTAACGGAAATTATTTGTAACTTGCGACAAGTAGAACAATGAATGGAACAGGTAGCCAGTTGAAATCAATGTATATATTGCTTCTATATAGTCTAAGAAACATATATGCAAAGCATCCAATCAGTACAATTCGCGAATTTATTGTTCTTCAAGTTTAAGTGAACAACGAGCCCCATTGTTAATCCTTTAAAGGAAATTATTTGTAAATTTCGACAAGTAGAACAATGATTGGAACACGTAGACGGTTGAAATCTTTGTATATATTGCTTCTATATAGTCTAAGAAACGTATATGCAAAGCATCCAAACAGTACAATTCGCCAATTTATTGTTCTTCAAGTTTAAGTGAACAACGAGCCCCATTGTTAATCCTTTATCGGAAATTATTTGTAACTTTCGAAAAGTAGAACAATGAATGGAACAGGTAGACGGTTGAAATCTTTGTATATATTGCTTCTATATAGTCTAAGAAACATATATGCAAAGCATCCAAACAGTACAATTCGCCAATTTTTTGTTCTTCAAGTTTAAGTGAACAATAAGCCCCAATGGTTAATCCTTTATCGGTAATTATTTGTAACTTTCGACAAGTAGAACAATGAATGGAACAGGTAAACGGTTGAAATCCTTGTATATATTGCGTCTATATAGTCTAAGAAACATATATGCAAAGCATCCAAACAGTACAATTCGCCAATTTTTTGTTCTTCAAGTTTAAGTAAACTACGATCGCCATTGTTAATCCCTTAACGGAAATTATTTGTAACTTTCGACAAGTAGAACAATGAATGGAACAGGTAGACGGTTGAAATCGTTGTATATATTGCTTCTATATAGTCTAAGAAACATATATGCAAAGCATCCAAACAGTACCATTCGCCAATTTTTTGTTCTTCAAGTTTAAGTGAACAATGAGCCCCAATGGTTAATCCTTTATCGGTAATTATTTGTAACTTTCGACAAGTAGAACAATGAATGGAACAGGTAGACGGTTGAAATCTTTGTATATATTGCGTCTATATAGTCTAAGAAACATATACGCAAAGCATCCAAACAGTACCATTCGCCAATTTTTTGTTCTTCAAGTTTAAGTGAACAATGAGCCCCAATGGTCAATCCTTTATCGGAAATTATTTGTAATTTTCGACAAGTAGAACAATGATTGGAACACGTAGACGGTTGAAATCTTTGTATATATTGCTTCCATATAGTCTAAGAACCATTTATGCAAAGCATCCAAACATTACCACTCGCCAATTTGTTGTCCTTCAAGTTTAAGTGAACAATGAGCCCCATTGTTAATCCTTTATCGGAAATTATTTGTAACTTTCGACAAGTAGAACAATGAATGGAACAGGTAGACGGTTGAAATCTTTGTATATATTGCTTCTATATAGTCTAAGAAACATATATGCAAAGCATCCAAACAGTCCAATTCGCCAATTTTTTGTTCTTCAAGTTTAAGTGAACAATAAGCCCCAATGGTTAATCCTTTATCGGTAATTATTTGTAACTTTCGACAAGTAGAACAATGAATGGAACAGGTAAACGGTTGAAATCCTTGTATATATTGCGTCTATATAGTCTAAGAAACATATATGCAAAGCATCCAAACAGTACCATTCGCCAATTTTTTGATCTTCAAGTTTAAGTGAACTACGAGCCCCATTGTTAATCCTTTAAAGGAAATTATTTGTAAATTTCGACAAGTAGAACAATGAATGGAACAGGTAGACTGATGAAATCATTGTATATATTGCTTCTGTATAGTCTAAGAAACATATATGCAAAGAACCCAAACAGTACAATTCGCCAATTATTTGATCTTCAAGTTTAAGTGAACTACGAGCCCCATTGTTAATACTTTAACGGAAATTATTTGTAATTTTCGACAAGTAGAACAATGATTGGAACACGTAGACGGTTGAAATCTTTGTATATATTGCTTCCATATAGTCTAAGAACCATTTATGCAAAGCATCCAAACATTACCACTCGCCAATTTGTTGTCCTTCAAGTTTAAGTGAACAATGAGCCCCATTGTTAATCCTTTATCGGAAATTATTTGTAACTTTCGACAAGTAGAACAATGAATGGAACAGGTAGACGGTTGAAATCTTTGTATATATTGCTTCTATATAGTCTAAGAAACATATATGCAAAGCATCCAAACAGTACAATTCGCCAATTTTTTGTTCTTCAAGTTTAAGTGAACAATAAGCCCCAATGGTTAATCCTTTATCGGTAATTATTTGTAACTTTCGACAAGTAGAACAATGAATGGAACATGTAGACGGTTGAAATCCTTGTATATATTGCTTCTATATAGTCTAAGAAACATATATGCAAAGCATCCAAACAGTACAATTCGACAATTATTTCATCTTCAAGTTTAAGTGAACAACGAGCCCCATTTTTCATACTTTAACGCAAATTATTTGTAACTTGCGACAAGTAGAACAATGAGTGGAACAGGTAGACGGTTGAAATCAATGTATATATTGCTTCTATATAGTCTAAGAAACGTATATGCAAAGCATCCAAACAGTACAATTCGCCAATTTTATGTTCTTCAAGTTTAAGTGAACAATGAGCCCCAATGCTTAATCCGTTATCGGATATTATTTGTAACTTTCGACAAGTAGAACAATGAATGGAACAGGTAGACGGTTGAAATCTTTGTATATATTGCTTCTATATAGTCTAAGAAACATATATGCAAAGCATCCAAACAGTACCATTCGCCAATTTTTTGTTCTTCAAGTTTAGTGCACAATGAGCCCCAATGGTTAATCCTTTATCGGAAATTATTTGTAAATTTGAACAAGTAGAACAATGAATGGAACAGGTAGACTGTTGAAATCATTGTATATATTGCTTCGGTATAGTCTAAGATACATATATGCAAAGAATCCAAACAGTACAATTCGCCAATTATTTGATCTTCAAGTTTAAGTGAACTACGAGCCCCATTGTTAATACTTTAATGGAAATTATTTGTAACTTGCGACAAGTAGAACAATGAATGGAACAGGTAGACGGTTGAAATCCTTGTATATATTGCGTCTATATAGTCTAAGAAACATATATGCAAAGCATCCAAACAGTACCATTCGCCAATTTTTTGTTCTTCAAGTTAAAGTGAACAACGAGCCCCATTGTTAATCCTTCAAAGGAAATTATTTGTAAATTTCGACAAGTAGAACAATGAATGGAACAGGTAGACTGTTGAAATCATTGTATATATTGCTTCTGTATAGTCTAAGAAACATATATGCAAAGAATCCAAACAGTACAATTCGCCAATTATTTGATCTTCAAGTTTAAGTGAACTACGAGCTCCATTGATAATCATGAAACGGAAATTATTTGTAAGTTTCTACAAGTAGAACAATGAATAGAACGGGTAGACGGTTGAAATCATTGTATATATTGCGTCTATATAGTCTAAGGAACATATATGCAAAGCATCCAAACAGTACCATTCGCCAATTTTTTGTTCTTCAAGTTTAAGTAAACTACGATCGCCATTGTTAATCCTTTAAAGGAAATTATTTGTAAATTTCGACAAGTAGAACAATGAATGGATCAGGTAGACGGTTGAAATCATTGTATATATTGCTTCTATATAGCCTACGAAACATATATGCAAAGCATCCAAACAGTACAATTCGCCAATTTTTTGTTCTTCAAGTTTAAGTAAACTACGATCGCCATTGTTAATCCCTTAACGGAAATTATTTGTAACTTTCGACAAGTAGAACAATGAATGGAACAGGTAGACGGTTGAAATCGTTGTATATATTGCTTCTATATAGTCTAAGAAACATATATGCAAAGCATCCAAACAGTACCATTCGCCAATTTTTTGTTCTTCAAGTTTAAGTGAACAATGAGCCCCAATGGTTAATCCTTTATCGGTAATTATTTGTAACTTTCGACAAGTAGAACAATGAATGGAACAGGTAGACGGTTGAAATCTTTGTATATATTGCTTCCATATAGTCTAAGAACCATTTATGCAAAGCATCCAAACATTACCACTCGCCAATTTGTTGTCCTTCAAGTTTAAGTGAACAATGAGCCCCATTGTTAATCCTTTATCGGAAATTATTTGTAACTTGCGACAAGTAGAACAATGAATGGAACAGGTAGCCGGTTGAAATCTTTGTATATATTGCATCTATATAGTCTAAGAAACATATATGCAAAGCATCCAAACAGTACCATTCGCCAATTTTTTGTTCTTCAAGTTTAAGTAAACTACGATCGCCATTGTTAATCCTTTAAAGGAAATTATTTGTAAATTTCGACAAGTAGAACAATGAATGGATCAGGTAGACGGTTGAAATCATTGTATATATTGCTTCTATATAGCCTACGAAACATATATGCAAAGCATCCAAACAGTACAATTCGCCAATTTTTTGTTCTTCAAGTTTAAGTAAACTACGATCGCCATTGTTAATCCCTTAACGGAAATTATTTGTAACTTTCGACAAGTAGAACAATGAATGGAACAGGTAGACGGTTGAAATCGTTGTATATATTGCTTCTATATAGTCTAAGAAACATATATGCAAAGCATCCAAACAGTACCATTCGCCAATTTTTTGTTCTTCAAGTTTAAGTGAACAATGAGCCCCAATGGTTAATCCTTTATCGGTAATTATTTGTAACTTTCGACAAGTAGAACAATGAATGGAACAGGTAGACGGTTGAAATCTTTGTATATATTGCTTCCATATAGTCTAAGAACCATTTATGCAAAGCATCCAAACATTACCACTCGCCAATTTGTTGTCCTTCAAGTTTAAGTGAACAATGAGCCCCATTGTTAATCCTTTATCGGAAATTATTTGTAACTTTCGACAAGTAGAACAATGAATGGAACAGGTAGACGGTTGAAATCTTTGTATATATTGCTTCTATATAGTCTAAGAAACATATATGCAAAGCATCCAAACAGTACAATTCGCC